>OX122898.1:6792478-7264978 GCA_944738965.1 Nebria brevicollis | reverse complement strand
GTTAACGGTAACTGCAACACTCTAAACATGCTTGCTGCTGAGAAAGCGTATTTAGAGCTTCTGATTTAAATTAGCCGAACGTATCTAACGTATGCGTTATATACTTATAATTTATTTGTACATTTATAGCTCTGAAAGCTCTACTTATCATTATTTCTGTGGCAAGCGCGCTACAATGTGTTTTCTCGATCTTGATTATTTTCGGATCTGCGACCGTAAGTACATCAATATTTACGGAACAGCCTACCATGATGCAATGATAAAATGTATTATACATCTCTCGTTCCCGTCTAAACTAAATTCAGATTATAATGACATAAATTGTTACATGCGTCCGTAGCAGTTTGATTGTCCAAAATGTTTTAAGCTTGTTTACCATACACTTTAGTTCCGTTTGGGATATTTCAGACAAGTAAAAAGTAGTAAAATTAAATTAAACTGTGTAGTTGACCAAATCAAGATTCAACACAACTTGTTATTCAATCTAGTGAAATTTATCAAATAGAAGGTGGAGTAATGAAGGCAACCATTTTAACATTTGAGCGTATGTGAAAGTATTATATCCGCAATGGCTTGCGCTAAACTGTCTTATACGTATTTCGTTTAGATAGCTGAGATATTAATATACAAATAATATATAATTATTCTTAAATTGTTGATCGTTACGAATTTGAGAAAAATTCATCGGGCCTCGCCAGGGATCGAACCCAGAGCCTTATGATTTACGCTCCATTGCTCTACCACCAGGTGGAGCGTAAATCCAAAGGCTCTGGGTTCGATCCCCGGCGAGGCCCGATGAATTTTTCTCAAATACATAACGATCAACAATTTAATTTATATTACGTTGGTACATCTTCTATCAAAAAGACTAGCTGATATAATTATTCATAATGGTGTTTTATTTTTAATATATTACTAATCTTTGAAACAGATTTTCACTAAATATATTTCTTACAATCGATATTAAATGTCAAATTCGAAATTATTTTTAATCTATTTTGTTTTTCTGCTAAACAATTGCTAGGCCCGTTTTTGAGTTATTGCAGAAACCTCAAAACAAGGCTAGAGTAAACATACACTTCTGGTATGAATATTTTTTTCAAAATTTAGAGGATTTCTTGCCAGCATAACATAAGTTAAAATTTTCATAGTTTTACCTTCAACAATTTAAGCTGTATGCCGCTCACACACACACACACACACACACACACACACACACACACACACACACACACACACACATACATACATTCTCTCTTTATCTGCAGCTATACGTACGTTATTATTTTTGTATCATGGTAGCGCGAATTATTCAACCAGAATTATTATTATATTAGTGAAATAAATTGTGTTTTTCTCTTAGAATCGTCCAATATTGCTGCTACCTTGGTTGATTTTTAATCCGATAGCCATTGCAATTTATGTTATCGGTACCGTGGTGGGCTTGGTGCATCACAATGGTATAAATAACACAGGTTTTGTTGTGGGACATTTACTAGTGGGCATTGCTATATGTCGTAAGTCAATTTCATTCCAAATTACCGTATAACTACTAATATTTGTTATTGTTGTTTTTCAGTTATTGGAGCCTATAAAATCGTCGCTGTCAACAGTTTCTATAAACATTTGAAGAGCCTTAATTTTTAATTTATTTACCTCAACAACAAAATCTTTCCTACTAGATTTATATTAAACAGTACAGCCGTATTCATAGATTCAGGTTATTGCTATGGTAAAAATAACATATATGTAGTATATTATTATACTAATTAGCATTTTATAAATTTTGACTCGTCTACTTTCAAAAATAATAAATTATTTATTATTCGCCTTTAAAATATATATTAAAGGTAATGGCGTCACTGCCTTGCTGCTCTTCTTTCAACATTTCAACTATTTTGTTTTGTTTATTCTATAAAGTCTAGGGTTTTTTTGTTTTGTTTATTCTATAAAGTCTATGGTTTTCAATGCTTTGTTTGATTCTTTGCGTAAATCTAACAAAAAATTATTAGATAAAAGAATTCAATCACAATATAACTATGAAATTGTTGTCATTGGCGTAGGCAAATAATAATCTATTTTGTTTCACTAACATAAAGCATTATCTGTGGTGGTTATAATTATTCATTAGCCCACTATATAGTATAAACGTCGTTCTAGTTAAATTGCATTATTTAATATAAAGATATTAAAAATTAATCAATTTTTGAAATCTGTTTAAGAGTATATAGTTTCAGTTAGATTACGAATCATACTTCAAAGAAACACGCCTATAAACTAAAAGTAGCTATTCTATGAATACGGCTATTTAGGCTTAAGTTAGAACATCGAATATAGTGTAGATGTATTGCTTTTTAGATATTATTAATATTTATACCAGATTTGTGAATACACATTTATTATACAAATAAACTACATAATAAATCAAATTAAATTTTACAAAATTTCTATGGTCTGTTCATGGTTATAGTATTTCCCACTTTCTTCAACGTCCAAACACATACTTTCTTATACGCAGTACAAGTAAGTATTGTAATCATGAAATATTTCGACCTCGAGATTTTAACGGAAATATACGTTTTGACCTTCCCTGAATCGATTCCAATTATTTTTGGAATGATGTCTGCTTGTGTGTGTGTGTGTGTATTTGAGCGCTCTACAGCCTAAACGGCTATAGGGAAAATTATGAAATTTTAAAGTTAAGATTTGTATATGCCTGGCAAGAAAATCTTCTATTTTTGAAAACAATATTCCGACCGGAAGTGCAAGTTTACCTTAGTCATTTTTTGCAGTTTCTGCAATTACTCAAAAATAGTTGCAGTTACAGAAAAATTGTTACAATAAAAATTATAGATATCTGCATTTTGTACGACTTGTATTTGAAACTTTTTTTCCCAAACGGTACCGGAAACAAGAAATTGGCTCTTGAAATTTCTTGTTATTATATTTATTTTTACATAAATCTGCGCCTGTCAATTGTTTATCAGGAAAACAAAACCAACTTAATTAATTTGAAGTTTGACATTTTATATTTATTCTAAGAAATATATTTGGTGTAGAAGTGTTCCAAAGGTTAAAACAAATATTATAAATTAGAAAAATAATGAAAATGGGATGTAATTTAACCCAAAAGCGTATAAGAAAGTTCGTTGCATGACACTGCAGACGTTTTTTTAGATTAAATGTTTTTCAAATTAAAAATCAATTTAGAATTATGTTTGAAAATTGCATTCTGGTTTAAAGGGAAAAGTTTTTTATTTGAAAGCTTAACTGTCGATCTTGTGGGGTGTAACAGTTGCGGTTACCTCAATTACTTGAAGTAGACTTTGCCGAAGATCACTCAGTGGACCTTATCAAATAGTATATATCCTATCTGTAATATTTCGGTAAATAATCTTTATTCGAACATAAGTCAGAACTGGTTGGAATTGAAAACAAGAGTTTAGCTTTGTTCAAAAGATTCATATATCGCATGATAAGGGACCACTTAAATATACCCTGGGAGAAAACATCTCGAGTAGTTAGTTATGTGGAGTTACTTGTAGTCGGTTGATTAGTTATATGTAGTTAGTCAGTTAGTGTATTAGTTAGTGAGAAATATTTACTCCGTTTAGCAGATAACTTTAAATATCGTATATATTAGTAATATTGTGTCTTTTGATTTTCTGTGTTATTTTCTTAACTACGTTAGAGCTTCTGCGATGAGTGGAACGAATTTAACTTTATGGTGCACAGCGAAATGAGATGTAAGTAACATCAGATTATACTGTTTTGTTTATACTTTGTTAGTTCGTAAGTTCTTTTTTGTTTTAAGCAATTTTCTATAACCAAATATAATCTAATGTTGTGAATTACTGATAAACCTCAAAGACGGTTACGGTACTTAGAGAAATAGTAAATAACTGTAGGCGTGAGTTCGGTTATTAAAACAGAAATCTAAAACAGCGTTAGCAGGGGACTACTCAATTTTATTTTTCTGTAAATTTTCACGTAAACTTATTTTTGTAAACTCTAGTGTAAATATTATTATTTAAATCATTCATTTGTTAACAATATGCGGACCAAAAGTTCCCACATTTAGCCTTGTACTTTTCCCAAACATTCCTTACTCGGTATACTTGCCCATATTTTTATAAACCCCATGTTTATGAAATAAACAAACTAAATTTTATTTAAAAGTAGATAAATTTGGTGGGATATAATCAAGGATTAATGCTGCAATTCTGTGCGAACGTTCGTAAATCCGTAAAACCGTACTAATGTGAAGGCGACAGAAGATATGCATTATTTGCTGAGTACCGAATAATCGCACAAACCACCGACACGGTGCAGGAAAAGGCGAGCACTCAACGTACAACACGCATAACATCATGTTTTACAATAAATAACTAAATTTCTTCCTATGTTGGTCTTGTGTTTTACGATTATCGATTGCAGTATAAGTTTCAAGTTCGGGTTGTTCATTTGGTATTGTTTAATCTTCTCGGGTTGCCATTGGTCATGCACAACAGTTGTTCTGAGAACAGAGCTAACTTGCTCTTCAACTCTGTTGCAGTGATAAAATCTGTTGAACACGGTCTTGTGCATAAAGCATTTTAATGTTTATTTCCCGCTGGGTGCTGATTGTGAAAGTTGTATCCCTGAAGCCTTACTATCCATCTGGCAACCTGACCCTCAGGATTTTTAAATTGCATAAGCCATTTCAAGGCAACATAGGAATTTTCGACCGTACACATATTTGTGGAAAAGCTCAACGGATCTAACCAGCGCTAATAATTCCTCGCGTTTCGCAATAATTGCGTTCAGACTTCGACAAGACTGCTGAGGTAGCCGATAACTATCTCGCTTCCATCTTAGAATTGGGCAAGCACACCGCCGATTCCAACATTGCTGGCGTCCGTGTTCAACATGATAATTAGATAAAATGAAATGTGAACAAAATAAGTAATATAAAAGTTAGCTTCGAGTGTTACGAACACACAATTCGAAAACAGTTTCGCTTAAGGATACCTCATGGAGTCTCGACTCTAAAGTCACCTCTATTTTTTAAATTTTATTGTGGCCAAACCAAAAAATAAATTAAAAATCAGTTTGCAAGAAATGATTTATTGACAAAAGAACTACGAGAAAAAAAATTATATTTATATTTAGTGTCACATTCATGCGAAAACAGAGCGCCACGGCTGCTCCTCAAAAAAAAAAAACGTCTCCGCTGCATCCATGTTTCAGGGACCTAGTTGAACTAAAGCCAAAAAAAAAAGTTTTCATATTCGTACTAACCGTATGTATAGAATCATCTAAGATAAGCTCGATCCGTCGAAAATTGTAACCCTAGTTGAAGTTCAAAATAAGAGCATGGAGATTTTTCAATATTTCGCTCCGGAGAAGGGGCTTTATCATATGAAATTTTGGTCGGATCATGTTCATGGTAGATGATTCCAAGCACTGATATGTTAAGAGCATGTAGTTAACATTTTGTGAGGATTGATCGCATACCTTTTTTTGAATCATGGATGCACACTTGAAAAACATAGTTTCGAGAAAAACGCGTTTTAAGTTTCAAGTACAAGTTAGTAATGAAAATATTCTTCATATTTAAGCGTATACCTAGTCAGCGAGGCCACAAAACTCGCGCGCTTGTGGCTCTTATAACTCCAAGAGAATTTTGAATTGCGCACACAGGATGTTCTCTAAGCCCTAAACTTAGCAAAAAACCAAAAAAAATTATTTAACATTTTGTACAACCTGTTTTGAAATTTTTTTTTTCAAAATTGATACTTGTAACAAGAAAATAGGTATTGAAATTGGTTCATAATATAATTATTTTCTCATAAATCGTATCAACTGTGCCTGTTAATTAATTAACAGATAAACAAAATAGACTTAAATAATTTGGAGTTTGAGATTTAATATTTATTCTAAGAATTATATTTAATGAAAAAGTGTTGCAAAGCTTAGTAAAAGATTATAAATTAGTAAAATAATAAAAATATTATATGATCTAACCAAAATGCGTATAAGAAAGTTCAGTGTAAGACATTGCAAATATTTTTTTGTTGATAATTTTTTTTTGAATAAACTAATCGAAAATTTGGTGACCATATTTTCTTTTACACAAGAAAATAAAAACAGCTAAATAAATGGCGTAATACAAGAGGCACCTGTTTACACAAAGCCGGACATACATATGTTAATTCGGCTGACAATGTAACAACCTAAATAATTAAATTTAATTAATGACATAAAAAAATTCGAATTTTTGGAATCAGAGAACTAGGCTACCCCCTTAATTTAATTTGAAATAGCCGGCCTCATATGTAACTCTTTCAGTTTTACTGAATAACCTATTATTCATAATATAAATAGTATCCAGCGGTACAAAAATTGTTCTCCTAAAGTAAACTACCCCTATTTTTAAGAATTTCAAAAAGAATCTTTATGTTTCGTTATCAGTACGTTTAATAGAATATGCCATCACAATATGTACCTCATTACGGTGTAAAATTGTAATATTTTAAAGACACATAAATTAAAAGTAATTAGTCTATGAATTAGGTTGTTTGGGCTTTAATTAGAATCTCGAATATAGTATAGACGTATTGTTTTATAGAAATAATTGATATTTATACCAAATTTGCGAATACACATTTATAATACAAATAATCTACATAATAAATCAAATTAAATTTTAAATAGTTGCTAGGGCCAGTTTATGGAAGTACAGCAGTATTACCACTTTCCTCAATGATCAAACAAATTGAATGAACTACTGCAATAGTACGTAGGAATAGAACTGAAATAAAAAGTAGATATATAAATATTTGGTAAAACTTTAGGTGAAACATCAGTGCACAGAATATACACCTCTAAACATTCATATGTAAAGGTTGTAATTATAATGTTATAAAATGTGGAATATTCGAAAACCAATGTATATTAAAATAAACTTAAATGATTTATTTTTTGAAATAATTGCAATATTTTTTTGTTTAAATAATATACGTATATAGTGCAAATTATTTATCGATGGATTTTTTTTCAAATTATTGATCAATTTAGAATTAAGTCTGAATATTACATTCTGGTTGTAAACTGCAAAAAAAAAATTCAATATATATTTTTACTTTCTTATACGCAGTATAAGTAAGTATTGTAATCATGCAAAATTTCGAACTCGAGATTTTAACGGAAATATACGTTTTGACCTTCCCTGAATCGATTCCAACTATTTTTGGAATGACGTCCGTCTGTGTGTGTGTGTGTGTGTGTGTGTGTGTGTGTGTGTGTGTGTGTGTGTGTGTGTCTGTGTGTGTGTGTGAGCGCTCTACAGCCCAAACGGCTAAAGGGAAAATTATGAAATTTTAAACTTTAGATTTGTATGTGCCTGGAACGAAAACCTCCTATTTTTGAAAACAGTATTCCGAGCGGAAGTGCATGTTTACTCTAGTCATTTTTTGCAGATTCTGCAATTACTCAAAAATGGTTACAGTTACAGAAAATTTTTATGAACAAAAATCAATGATATTTATATTTAGCACAACTTTTGTTTGAATCTTTTTTCCAAAAAAAGTACTGGTTTCAAAATAAATTTCTGCTTATTATATATATTGTTACATAAATCGTATCATCTGCGCCTGTCAATTGTTTAACAAAATAGATTTAAATAGTTTGAAGTTTGACATTTAATATTTATTCTAAGAAACATATTTAGTGTAAAAGCGAACTAAAGGTTAGAACAAATATTATAAATTAGAAAAATAATGTAACTACGATATGGTTTAACCCATATGCGGATAAGAAAGTTCAGTGCATGACACTGCAGATATTTTATTATTAATATATTTTTACTTTCTTATACGCAGTATAAGTAAGTATTGTAATCATGAAAAATTTCGAACTCAAGATTTTAACGGAAATATACGTTTTGACCTTCCCTGAATCGATTCCGACTATTTTTGGAATGACGTCCGTCTGTGTGTGTGTGTGTGTGTGTGTCTGTGTGTGTGTGTGTGAGCGCTCTACAGCCCAAACGGCTAAAGGTAAAATTATGAAATTTTAAACTTAAGATTTGTATGTGCCTGGCACAAAAACCTCTTATTTTTGAAAACCATATTCCGACTGGAAGTGCATGTTTACCCTAGTCATTTTTTGCAGTTTCTGCAATTACTCAAAAATGGTTACAGTTACAGAAAATTTTTGTGAACAAAAATTAATAATATTTATATATAGCACAACTTTTGTTTGAATCTTTTTTCCAAAAAAAGGACTAGTTTCAAAATAAATTTCTGCTTATTATATATATTGTTACATAAATCGTATCATCTGCGCCTGTCATTTGTTTAACAAAATAGACTTAAATAATTTGAAGTTTGACATTTAATATTTATTCTAAGAAACATATTTAGTGTAAAAGCGATCTAAAGGTTAGAACAAATATTATAAATTAGAAAAATAATGTAACTACGATATGGTTTAACCCATATGCGGATAAGAAAGTTCGGTGCATGACACTGTAGATATTTTTAACATAAAATTGCATTTTTACTGTAATTTTATTGATTATTGTTGCGAATCTTATCTCATTTCATTTGCACCTGCTGATTATTTTAGTATTTAGTACGGAAATTTTACACTGCTTAACATAAAATTGATAAATTTTGACGGACAATCTTAGTTGACTTTTCAAGACTCTCAATGGTCACCTTGCTGTGTTCGGTTTGATGGAAGTAGATAAAAAAAATATCTGTTTGACTACGAAACTTTACTTGCTAATTACTATTGCGGCCTAATTTTTCTTTTTTGTAAATTTATTTCTTTATGTTTCATACGTTTAGGAAAGTATTAAAATAAAATATGTCTCACGAATTTCATTACATTTTAAAAAGAAATTATGTTATAAATTGGAAGTAAATGAATTTAAATTTTAATTTTGTATTATGAAATAGCAAAGTGCAATTTTTTTTAAGTACATTATTGTGTTCTTAGTTTCGGGTCATTTCCCGAACGGAATCATTTTGAAATTTGAATCGAAATATTACTATTAAACCTATTAGAATTATAAATTATCTTCAAAATACGTAAAGTATACTCACTTTCTTCAATTTCCAAACAAAGGGAATGAACCACCGCTATGTTATGCAGAAAATTGACTGAAATAAAAAGTAGATAATTAAAACATTGGTCCAAGTTTAGGTGAAATATCAGCACAAAGAGCGTCGTTATTTATTAATAATACCACTAAATACAATAAATAGTAATATAAACATAAATGATTTGATATCTGAAATAATTTAGTTTAAATAATATTATAGTGCATATATAATGCAAATATATTTTTTGTCAATTGCATGTTTTTCAAATTATGTATCAATTTAGAATTATGTTTAAAAATTGCATAAGTAGGAAAAATTTATAATAGCTTGTAAATTTTAACGTTAACTTATTTTTGTAAACTCTTGTGTAAACATTAGGATTCTCCTCAATTTATTTTATCAGATGATAAGCTTCTTCCCACATTTATCTTTCTACTTTCCCAAGCATTCTTTCCATTTTTTTTTTAATATTAAAAGATATGCTATTTTATTGAATTTTGTTGCTGTTCTTCTCTCGTTTTATTTGAATCTGCAGATTATTTGCATATTTAACGCGGAATTATATATATAATGCTTATCATAACATTTATATTATATATTTATAACAGATAATTTCAAGATTTACAATTTAGTCACTAGTCATAAATCTCTTTTTGACGTAACCAAAGCGATCAAAACTGCGAAATTTTAATTGCTAATAATTATTACGTTTTTATTTTCTTTTTGAATATATATTTCTTTAAACTCCTTGCACTTAAGAAAGTATTACAATAAATGTCTCACGAATGTCATTACATTTTAAAAAGAAATTGTGTTATTAATTAAAAATTTGAACTAAATAATATATCATTTTAATTGAAACAATTTAACTACGTTGTTGAAGCAAAGTTTTTCATTTAACACCATTTCGCGGAAGGACATCAATAAACGGAGTCGTGATTGTCCGATTTTCAATCAAAAAAATACTATGAATACGTATTAGGATTATAAACTATCCTCGAAATACCTAAAATATACCGTTATTACAACTGGATGCATTATTTGGCACTAAGGATAGGTATATAGCGTCTGAACGAAACTTTAAAGAAAAAAGATAGAAGTACCGATTGAATATGGATAATTTTTTAAGAAGTTAAGGCGATGTTCCATTTTTTTGGTCAAATAAATGACTATTTTTTATAATTTTTTTCTCTCTTATTTTATTAGATAGAAAATTTTATTTTACAATATTAAGTAACTCATGCAGTATACAAAAAAAAAATTATTTTTTATTTTTATGCATAATTACTTATATAGGAGGTGACAAAGTAGAGGCCGCGGAGATGAGGCGTTTTGCGGTGTGCACGATAACGCCAGTACAAGACGTCGAACACAATCTAACGAGGTTTTATTAAGAACAAAATTACCTTCCCCGTAAACCAATAAAAAGTTAAAAATTAAGAAAAACCTAGAAAATACAGTGAGTTTAAGAAAAGTTCTATGTTTTGTACACAAAATTGGACCTATGGGATTGAAAAAAAATGGAACAAATGTATATTTTTGTCAAAATGTCGGTTTGCGTTCTGCATTATTAATTAATAAAATAAAAAAAGATATGAGTAAATAGCTTAATTATTTTTTGAGCTAGAGTGCACACCGTTTTTAAAAATGTAGCTTCGAGAAAAACGTGTTGAAGTTTAATTTTAGTGTATTTATTACCCGGTTACTACTTATGGAAATGTAAATATCTTGGAAACGGTTTCGAAATTTATCTTAAAATTTTTTTATATATTTTTTAAATGTTTTTGTATAAAATTATTGCACAAAAAAATCGATTTTTTTTTTAAAATTGGAACATCGCCTTAAAAAGATTATTACATAACTCTTTGCATTGATGTGTCATCATTGTCAATATATATTTATGTACTTACCGACCAGTATTACTGGAATAATAATCAATACGAATTTCATAACTAAGTCAATAGTTAATACATAGATGAAACAAATGACGAGCAATAAAATAAAAATTACATACGCAAATGGTGCACAGACAAGCCAAAATTTAAGCAGTCTTACACTTCCCTGAAAATATTGACCTATAAAAATTATGTACTAGTAAGTGTTTTGTTCAAGTATATTTACCTTCAAAACATCATTATATAAAAATACAGCAATGACTGCTAAAAAGCCGAATACAACTCCAAGTGATGCATATATCGCATCGATAGCTTCAAATGTTTATATATTATTAAAATAAATAAATAAAAATATTTACAATGAGTTTCTGTAACTGCAGTAGTTGTAGAAAAATAAGACATAGATACAGCGAGTGGACCAAATTTAAACTGAAAGTAATGTAAGTAATTAGTAAATCAATTGTCGTAAACTTATATAGTAAATACATACAAATTCAAACTTTGCTATTTTGAGTGCATATTCTTCGTTGGTCCAACAGCATGGTCCATTCCTTAGACGTGGAATTTTTTCAATAAACCCCATGTTTATGAAATCGCTAAAACAAAATTTTCTTTTAAAGTAGATAAATTCAATACGATATAATCAAATATTATTAATGAGATTAATTGATTTATGCTGCACACGCTAGTAAATCCGTAATCCCGCGCTAACCTAAGGCGGTTTCTGCCGCGGTGTTCGTCATGGCGAGCACATGTAAACAAATATGTGAACTTTGTCATGCATCATTTATTTAGGTAAAGACGAATACTCATTATCATTCGTTGAAGAATTGATTCTTGTTGCGTCAATTCTGTATTTTCAATAGATAACAACACTGAAGTTACAATCACTTCATTTTCTTTTGTAGTTTTATGTAGTGATTATTAGTTACTGGAAAAAAGGAGACTTAAAAAAAAAACGGTGGATGGTATCAATCGAATTTTTTTTTTGCTCTTAAAAGATACTTTGGAATGTGTAGAATATACTTTTGTATGTTGGAACCCAAACCAGACTTTTATTCAAAGTGAAATAGCCGATTTCCTAGATTCGAAAATAAAATTGAAAATAAATGCAAAATATGCATGAGTTTTGACTTGTCAAAACTTTAAACGCGATTATCTCGAAACAGTATTTTTCAAATTTGCGTGCACGGTATCTCCCACAATTTTATCGATTTTGTTCCACGAGTTACCGTTTTTGCGTTCTCGTGCACGCAAAAATTGTTTTCATGGCGCGCAGAGGCTACTTTGGCGCCACCAGACGGGTGCACCGCGAAACATTTTTTTATAAAAATAAATATTCTCAAAAGTAAAAATTCTGACATTTTCATATTTTAAGTCCCCAAGTCTTTGTAACTTTTAGTTCTTCAGATATACCTCGTCAAAGATAGGCCTGGTTTTTGGGCGTCCAAAGCAGTATTCCCCCTTAATAATAGCAGAGAACTGTAAGTAATCAGCATTTTCTATATACATTTAAAGAGCCTTTATTTCTAAATTATTTATAACATCTTTCGTACTAGATTTACATTAAATAATACACACATATTCATAGAAATAATGGACATGATTCAAGTTATTGTTACGGTAAAAGTAATATATATATATATATATATATATATATATATAAATATATATATATATATATATATATATATATATATATATATATATATATATATATATATATTAAAATAAAAGTAATGTAGTACACTGTTTACTCATAACCATTACCAATCCATTTAAAAGATGCTATTCCTTGATTATGGCTATTGAGACTTTAGTGAGAACATCGAATATAGTGTAGATGTATTGCTTTTTTAAAAACAATTGATTTTTATACAAGATTTGCATATAATAATGTATTCTCACTTTCTTCTATGGTCAAACAAACTGTATGAACCACCGATATATGATATAGATATACGAGTATTACTGAAATAAACAGAAGATATTTAAAACTTTGGTATATGTTTGGGTGAAACATCAGTGCAAAGAGCGTCATGTTATTCTAATTATTTTATAATATTTATAATATACAAATGTAACTAAATTAAATGATTTATTTCTTAAAATAATTTTAATCTAAATAACATACGTATAGCACAAATTAATTATTGATCAATTACATTTCCTTCAAACTATAAATCAATTTAGAATTATATCTGAAAATTAAATTCAGGACTAAACGGTAACATTTTTTATATGAAAGCTTGTCATTATATTTGACTGTTGATCTAAGTTTAATAGCTATACTTTTTTTATATGAAATGATACGCATTTCTACTACTATTTTATTGATTTTTGTTGCTAATCTTATCTCGTTTTATTTGCACCGACCTAACATAAAATCGTTAAATTTTGACAGATTATTTTAGTTGGTATACAGACTCTCAATCCAGTTTGATGGATAGATAAAAAATCTCTATTTGGCGTCACCAAAGTGATCAAAACTACGAATCTTTAATTGCTAATAACTATGGCGGCTTAATTTGTCATTTTTTAAATATTTATTTCTTTATGTTTCATGCGGTTAGGAAAGTATTACAATAAAATAAGTATCTCGAATTTCATTACATTTTATTAGAAATTGTGTTGTAAATTGAAAGTAAATATATAAAATTTTAATTCTACGCAATAAAATAGCAGAGTTCAAGAAATATTTATACAAAATCATTTGTCTACGTTACAATAGCAATGTTTTTTGTTTAGCGCCATTTCCCGGAAGGTTATCAATTAACGGAATCGTAATACACCCATTTTTATTTATAAATTGGAATAATACTATTAGGATTTTTTCAAAATACCTAAAGTATATCGTTATTTTAACTGGATGTATTATGTGACAGTATACGTTATAAAGTCTCCTAACGAAACAGCATACACTAGAAATGTCAGTTAAATATGAATATTTTTTAAAAAAGAATAAAACTTTTTACTATTACGCCTGCCGGTCTCTTTGCATTGATGAACCACCATTGTTACTATATGTATTACAAATGTACTTACATAAAATTATTACCGAAAAAGTAATAGGTAATAATAACTTAGGCTCGTTTATAGGGAATACATAGATGATAAAAAGGACGAGCAATATCATATGAATAATTTGCGTAATTGGAGCAGAGACAAGCCATATTTTTATCAATTTCACATTTTTCTGAAAATATTGACCCATAATAATGAATTATTTTATTATACGTTTAAGTATATACACATACCTGTAAAACTCCTATTAATAATAATGCTGCAAGGATTGCTAAATAGAAGTATATAACTCCAAGTGATGCACATATCTTAACGATAACTATAAATGTTTGTATATTAGTATAATGAATTGCTGAATAAATAATAAAAATATTTACAATCATCTATAAATTCATTAGTTGTAGAATAATGAAATAGATATATAGCGGCAAAACCAAATTTAACCTGAAAGTAATGCAAGTAATGAGTAATTCAATTGGAAATAAAAAATAGATACTTACCAATTCAGTAATGGCTATGTTTAGCGCATATTTTTCGTTGCTCCTCCAGCATAGTCCATGCTTTGTGCGTGGTATTTTTGCCCGCACATTTTCAATACACCCCATTTTTATGAAGTCAATTCAATCAAAATTTTATTTAAAAATAGATAAATTCGATGTGATTTACACAAGGACTATTAATGAAATGCAGAAATTACGAATACAGCACTATCTAATATTGTGTGTAGGGGAGATCGAGGCTATTTGTCGCAGGGGCAGGATGTCTCAAAAAGTGCCACCCTTAATCGACGCGATATTGCTCTATAATTTATTAGATGCCAGCTTTATAAGAGAGGGTATCACCAATAAATGCTAAAATCGCAATAACTAGTACTTTATTTGTCATTAAGAATTTTGCGTATTGTATGTGAAAAAAAGTATAGTATTTTACGTATATTTATAGTTTAATGTGTATATTCTTCGTTGATACTATCATGTTAGGGTTCATTATTTAGAAAATATCTACGACATAAGCTAAAATGTGTCTTAAGGGCTAGTTGTCGCATTACAAAACATATCTTGTTACTGAAGAAAAATCGATCATTTCCTACTACTGGCGGAAGAAAAGGCAAAAAAGGTAATAAAAGAAAGTGTTAAAGTGAACAACGAGAACCAAAAATATTAAGAAGCAAGTATTTATGGATAAATCAGGCAAAAACAGAACCTCGAAGGATAGAAGAAAAATAGCTAAAGGAAAAAAAAAGATAATTAAAGACTATTATGTTAAAATATTTGTATGTATTTTATTTGCTCCAACATTTTGCTCCAGTCGAAGCCCGAATTAAAACATCTGCAGTGTCATGCACCGAACTTTCTTATACGCATATGGATACCATATCGTAGTTACATTATTTTTCTAATTTATAATGTTTGTTCTAACCTTTAGATCGCTTTTACAGTAAATATATTTCTTGGAATAAATATAAAACGTCAAACTTCAAATTATTTAAATCTATTTTGTTAAACAATTGACAGGCGCAGATGATACGATTTATGTAAAAATTAATATAATATGAAGAAGTTTCAAGAGCCATTTTATTTTTTCCGGTACCGTTTGGGAAAAAAAGTTTCAAATAAAAGTTGTACAAAATGCAGATAAATATAATTTTTGTTTTAATAATTTATCTGTAACTGCAACTATTTTTGAGTAATTGCAGAATCTGCAAAAAAAGACTAGAGTAAACATGCACTTCCGGTCGGAATATTGTTTTCAAAAATAGGAGGTTTTCTTGCCAGGCACATACAAGTTTTAAGTTTAAAATTTCATAATTTTCCCTTTATCCGTTTGGGCTGTAGAGCGCTCACATACACACACACATATACACACACACACACACACACGCACACACACACACACACACAGACGGACGTCATTCCAAAAATAGTTGAAATCGACTCAGGGAAGGTCAAAACGTATATTTCCGTTAAAATCACGAAATCGAAATTTTTCATGATTACAATACTTACTTATACTGCGTATAAGAAAGTAAAAATTCTAGCATATCAGCAATATATGATATCCTTGATTTATTCTTTGAATTATATTACTGAAGTATGCAGCTAATAAAACAACATAGAAAAAAAAACTTTTGAAATAATTCAACATGGAATGGAAAATACGACAACTAGCCCCGGTCTCCTCTACTTACTTTGGCAGAGATAAGTAGGATATTGATAAGGATATACAAATATGTATTGCATTTATAACATCATGCCAAAGATAAGCATATATAGGTACATAAATAATCATGTTTACTTGACTGTGGCAACAACTCTCTTATACGTATTTCGTGTAAATAAGATGAATATTCAAAAACGTATTTTTATTAATTTATTAATATATAATATTTTACAAATCTTTAAAAGACTTTTTCAGTAAATATATTTCCTACAATAGATGGGGGCCCTAAGGGGTTATACTACTTTAAACATCCGTAAAAAAGGCCGTTCTTGCGAATTTTTCTAGCATTTTCTGTTATATACCTATATATTAAAGTAATTCTTTTTAGGCTATATTATTACTCTTGTATTGCGAGAAAACAAATTGTTTAATGATTTTACGTAGTTCACAT
Organism: Nebria brevicollis; assembly: GCA_944738965.1. Classification (NCBI taxonomy): domain Eukaryota; kingdom Metazoa; phylum Arthropoda; class Insecta; order Coleoptera; family Carabidae; genus Nebria; species Nebria brevicollis. The sequence goes on along the minus strand of OX122898.1, from coordinate 7,248,356 downwards.
ACATACCAAACTGCAATATCTAGGACTTTAGATAATATTAATTTTAGATGTATTTTTGTATACACACGTATATATATATATATATATATATATATATATATATATATATATATATATATATATATATATATATATATATACATATATATATATATATATATATATATATATATATATATATATATATATATATATATATATATATATATATATATATATATATATATATATATATATATATATATATATATATATATATATACATACATATATATATATATATATATATATATATATATATATATATATATATATATATATATATATATATTTATAAATATATATATATATATATATATATATATATATATATATATATATATATATATATATATATACATATATATATATATATATATATATATATATATATATATATATATATATATATATATATATATATATATACATATATATATATATATATATATATATATATATATATATATATATATATATATATATATATATATATATATATATATATTTATAAATATATATATATATATATATATATATATATATATATATATATATATATATATATATATATATATATATTTCAAATGCAAGCTTGACTTTATAAACATTTTTCTGTCGCGAATTATGAAATTATCTGTTTTTTGACAGTGATGCCAAGCAAGTTGATTATTCGACGAATTCCATTCATTTTAAAACGGTTGGTTTCTAAACATTTCTAGTTAAATGACAGATTATATTATTGACGCAATTTTGACGTGACTGGGAGAAGCATCGAAAATATTGGCAGTGATATTTAGATTTTAAAAATGATTTCGAAAGAAGTAGTGACATCCAACATATTACCGAGTAATTTAACTCTCAACTATATCGCAAAATCATTCACAGCTTAAACATTTGCAGTGTCTTGCACTGAACTTTCTTATTCGCATTTCGGTTAGATCATATCACATTTTACATTTGTAATCATGAGAAATTTCGATTTTGAGATTTTAACGGATATATACGTTTTGACCTTCCCTGAATCGATTCTAACTATTTTTGGAATGACGTCCGTCTGTGTGTGTGCGTGTTTGTGTGTGTGTGTGTATGTATGTGTATGTGTGTGTGTATGAAATTTTAAGAATTTAGATTTGTATGTGCCTGGCAAGAAAACCTTCTATTTTTGAAAACAATATTCCGACCGGAAGTGCATGTTTACTCCAGTCATTTTTTGTGGTTTCTGCAATTACTCAAAAATGGTTGCAGTTACAGATAAATTTTAACAATAAAAATTATAGGTATCTGCATTTTCTACATCTTTTATTTGAAACATTTTTACTAAACGGTACCGGAAACAAGAAATTGGCTCTTGAAATTTCTTTTTATTATATTTATTTTTACATAAATCATACTATCTGCGCCTGTCAATTGTTAATGAAAAATTTTTACTCTAAATATATATCTTAGAATAAATATAAAATGTCAAACTTCAAATTATTTAAGTCTATTTTGTTAAAAAATTGACAGGCGCAGATGATACGATTTATGTAAAAATATATATAATACGCAGAATTTTATTTTGAAACCAGTACTCTTTGGAAAATAATTCAAACTAAAGTTGTGCTAAATATAAATACCTTTAATTTTTGTTAATGCAATTTTTCTGTAACTGTAACCATTTTTGAGTAATTGCAGAAACTGCAAAAATTGACTAGAGTAAACAGGCACTTCCGCTTTGAATATTCAAAATCAAAAATAGACGGTACACACCCCAGGCATATGCAAATCTTAAGTTTAAAGTTTCATAATTTTACCTCTAGTCGTTTAGGCTGTAGAGAGCACACACACACAGACGGACGTCATTACAAAAATAGTCGGAATCGATTCAGGGAAGGTCAAAACGTATATTTCCGTTACAATCTCGAGATCGAAATTTTTCATGATTTTTCATGCGTATAAGAAAGTAAAAATTATAACCATCGTACACAAAAAACACTTTATAGTAATATTTTAGATTATGAGTCTGTAAATGCTGCTAAAATAATTAATTTAAATTATCTTTATGTAACACGATATGTAGCACTAAAATCATTAAAATTGCATAACTGAAAAAGTATGATTTTGGTTTAATACAAACACAAGAACTGAAAATATTACTGCCTATTTATACTGTTTTCTTACTAGATTTGGAGGGTGTAAATATTTAATGCAATTGTAAGTAAATAAGAAATTATTATACATTCCTGCAAAATAATTAGTCATATTATTAGCGTAGATTACATCTAGGGCAAGTTTTACTTTTAATCTTACCGTCAAATAGATGTATTAGATATATCTTTGTACGTATAATCTTAGTCCACTTTATTTATCTATATTATTTGCATAGTTTAAAAGATAAATAAAATTCATAAGCTTATTAATATTCGCAGGTACTGAAAACAGAACTATGTAAGATACCGATTTTTGTTAAATCACTTATAAGTTCATCACTAGTGCTTATATAAAGTAACGTAGTACATATACATATGTTTGTTGGGCGGCCGCCATTTAAAATATAAATAACGAAATTCGGAGGAAAACGGGGTATTTTTTATTTTTGATCTAGTTTCTCTAAAGTATTATGTACATAATTATATAAAATTAAAAGCACCGCCAGACGACGGTAACATACTTCTATTTCAATGAAAATTTTAAACTCAGCAACAAAAACGGACCGCTATGTTGGATGCTGTATTTTGCAATTTGCTTCATATTTAAAAATTAAAAAAAAATACTTTGAAACTAAATGCAGCATTTGAGACATTATGAATTTTGAAATTCCGACCGGTGTCTGCAATTATCTTGATAAACTGAATGGAATTCGCTGTCGGCTCTCGTTGAAACATGATTAAATATAAAATAAAATAAACACACTCGGTTAGTTTCAAAAATTTTTATTCTACGATACGTATTTCGGCTTAAAAGGCCATCATCAGGTATGATGGCCTTTTAAGCCGAAATACGTATCGTAGAATAAAAATTTTTGAAACTAACCGAGTGTGTTTATTTTATTTTATAATTATCTTGAATTAAAAATTTCTTTAGCGAAACAGTTTTCTTCCATCCATCTGCATCCAAAACTATGTATGACTTATATATTTGCATGTCTGTCGTCACTTGCTCGCTCGTAAGACCAAAACTTATCGCTCCTTACATTCGGAAGATATGGAAAGGATTAACATAAAAGTTGGTGTACAGAATCTAATCATTAACATAACTATGCAAGATACCGATTTTTGTGTAATTGCAGAAACTGCAAAAAATGACTCGAGTAAACAGGCACTTCCGCTTTGAATATGTTATTCAAAAATAAGAGGTGCACACGTCAGGCATATGCAAATCTTAAGTTTAAAGTTTTATAATTTTAGCTTCAACCATTTAGGCTGTAGAGAGCATACACACACACACAGACTCACACACACACACAGACAGACGTCATTCCAAAAATAGTCGGATTTGATTCTGGGAAGGTCAAAACGTATATTTCCGTTAAAATCTCGAGATCGAAATTTTTCATGATTACAATACTTACTTATACTGCGTGTAAGAAAGTAAAAACTACGTATTAACGATTATATAGATTTGAGCACTAGGTTTTATTCAAACAGGTCTAGTCGCTACCACAGCTGAAGACAGAGAGCCTGTATCTAACCAAAAATATCCACGACATTTCGCAGAACGTTACAGTATATACAATATATCGTCATCAACTCTATCCTTATTAAATCGTTTAATACTTTAAATATTATTTATTATTCGTTTTTTAAATATATATTATAGGCAATGGTGTAACTGCTTTAGCTTATTTTGCAATAACGAGTAATATTTTAACTATTCATAAACTAAAATCTATTATTCGGTTTAGGTTTTAGTTAGAATATCGAATAAAGTATAGACGTATTGCTTTATAGAAATAATTTATATTTAAACCAAATTTGCGAGTTCACATTTATTGTACAAATAACAACATAATAAATTAAATTAAATTAAATATTAAAAAGTTTCTACGGCCTGTTTATGGTTGTACAACAGTATTCCCACTTTCTTCAATGTTCAAACAAATTGAATGAACCACCGCTATAGTATGTAGAAAATGAACTAAAATAAAAAGTAGATATATGAAACATTGGTAAAAGCTTAGGTGAAACATCAGTGCAATTGAAATTGTCGATCAATTTAGAATTATGTCTGAATAATGCATTCGGGTTTATTTGATAAATAAAATAATATTTGACTAATAATCTAAATTTTGTTGCTAAACATTTATTTTTATATTACCAGAATTTTAAAATTTGTACGTTGACACGGATGTGACAGTTAATACCCGACTTTGTTAATTATCTTATCTCGTTTTATTTGCATCTGCTGATATCTTAGAGTTGGCACCGAAATTTTCCACTGGTTAGTATAAAATTAATGCATTTTGACAGATTATTTTAGTTGATATACAATTTTCCACGACACCCATGGGTGGAGGTAGAAAAAAAAATTATCTTTTTGATGTCACCAAGTCAGTCAAAACTACAAATTATTACTAATACGGTCTAAACATATTTTGAATATTTATTTTCAAGTTGCATGCATTTCGAAAAATAATTAAAATATAATAAATGTTAGGATTTTGGTTTAATAACTCCTTGCCGATTAATAGGGAAATTATTGCTACTGCAAATATATAGTTAGCATTGATACAGAAATTGCCATTTAAAAATTATTTATATTACGAATTATGATTACATTTTAAAAATATATCGAGTTAATTCTATTGTTCACAATGAAATAGCAAAGTACAAAACGACATTTTTTAACTGCGTTACTAAAGCAGTGTTCCTAATTTTTTGGAAGAGCTTCACTAAGCTTAATAGTAATACACCGATTTTGAAATTTAATTCGAAAAAAACATAAAACACTAGAAGTGCCGGTTAAATTTGAATATATTCCTAAATCTATAAAAGCATCACGCATTCCGGTCATTTGCATTGATGTGTCACCATTGTCAATATATATATACTTACATAAAATTATTGCCGTAAGAAGAATAAATATGAATCCTGCGGGTATATCTATAGTAAATGCAAAGACGGTAATAATGACGAAAAATAAAGTAAAACAAACTGTCTCAACTACAGCGTAGATAAGCCACATTTTAATCAGTTTTAAACTTTTCTGAAAATATTAACGCACATTATTGAATTATTTTATAATACATGCTTTGTTTAAGTATATGTACCTGTAAAACACCTATAAATAATAATATTGCAAAGACTGTTGGAAAACAGAATACAACTCCAAGTGATACTAATACCCCAACGGAAGCTACAAATGTTTATATATTAGAGTAATTAAGTAATGAATAAATAAATGAAAATATTTACTATCATGAGCATCGGAAGGTTCAACAGTTGTAGCGAAATAAAATAAAACTCCAGCGAGTAAACCAAAAATACTCTAAAAGAAATGCAAGTAATGAGTAAATCAATTATTATAAACTTAAATAGTGGATACATACAAATTCATACATGGCTGTTCTGATCGCTAATTCTTCAATGGTCCAACAGCATGGTCCTTTCCTTATACGTGGAATTTTTGCCCGCGCATTTTCTATAAACCCCATTTTTAGGAAATCAATTCAAAATAATAATTTTATATAAAAGTAGATAAATTCGATGTGATTTAATCAATGATTGTTCATAAACTGAATTGATATGTGCAACACAAATTTCGTATATTGTTTTATCTAATATTTTGTGTATTAACTTAGGTAGATAAAAATTGAAAAAAAAGTGTATGTGTAGAAATATTTAATGCGTTTAGTAGTAAGTATTTAAAAATGTTGTTTTTTATAGTTTCGTATTAAAAACCTGCTTGATAACGAAACAAATATTTGATATCTAGTTTTTTTTTTTAATAACATCCTGTTGGGTAAGATGAGTTCTTCACCAGAAGCACTGGCACTCATACGTACTATAATTACCAAATAATAATTGCATATAATTACTAAACGATAAGGTTTAAGAGGGATCAAATACTATAAATATAATTATATAATGTTAATATTTCATTTAATGACAGATATCAAACCTACCACAAATCGAAGCACACACGAATTCAGAAATTCGTTTACAATTTTTTTTTGACAAATTTCCATATACCGTTTTGCAATTTTCAAATAGTACGGCAATGAATGTTATCCAAAAACGGCATTGCATTAAAATTAATATTATTACTATAAATCAAAAATATGAATACAATTAAAGTAAAATATCTAGCATGTGCGACACTGAACTTTTTTATATGCATTTTGGTGAGATCGTTAGAATTAAAAAATGTTTTAAAGTTGCAAAAATTTTGATTATTTTGAATTTTTTTAAATTATGAAAATATTATGTTTATTTTGCTTTTTATGATGAAAAATTAAAAGGATGTATGTAAAATAATTAATATATGAACAAATTTCAATAGCCATTATTTTGTAACAATACTTTTTTTGAAATATATTTTCAAAATAAAAGTTTTATATTAGTTATTAATAAATATTAATATATCTTATTTTTATTCTAACTAATTATCCTGTAAGTACTACCGTATTTGAGTTATAGCAGATAATGCAAAAAAATGACTAGAGTAAACATGCACTTCCGGTTGAAATATTCCTTTCAAAAATAAAAAGGTTTTCCTGCCAGGCATATACAAATATTAAGTTTGAAGTTTCATAGTTTTATCTTCTACCCTTTAGGCTGTAGAGCGCACACATAGACATAGACCAACAGCCACACACGCACGCACACACATACACACACACACACACGGACGTCATTCCAAAAATAGTCGGAATCGATTCAAAGAAGATCAAAACGTATATTTCCGTTAAAATCTCGAGATGGAAATTTTTCATGATTACAATACTACGTATAAGAAAGTAAAAATTTGGTGTGCAACTATGAATAATGAATTCGCAAATTGTGAAGCTAAAGATGACAAATAATGCATATACAATATCCAGCATTTATCACCTTTGTCTGGTTGATAAAATGCCAATTAAAATTACGTAACATCTATTTCTCAATAAATCCATTTACTTTCCTTAAATAGTAATATTTATTTTTATATTATAATACAATACGCGTTATCTACATTTGCATGCATCAAAAAAAATTACTTCCCTATATATCACTTGAAACATTTAGGTATGAATAAGTAAGGTTAATTTATTAATGATGTTTCTTGATTAGAACACCACTATCCAAGCTTCCATAACGTAAGCCAGATAATCCAGAATCATATCCATGCCCCAATCCAATACTGCTTCCAATTATACCGGAACTCAATCCAAATCCATTTCCTAGATAACTAGAACCTAATCCTAATCCACTTCCTCCTACTCCTAATGCTGCGCCAGCTCCAATAGCAATAGGTTGTGCAACGGGTACAGCTACAGGTGTAGCAACCCTGACTGGTACTGCTTGATTAACGGTAACTTGATACGGCTGTGGCACTGGCACGGCCACAGGTTGTGCTACTGGTACAGGAACTGCCTGAGGCACTAGTACTGCTACAGGTCGGTTAACATGCACAGCGTACGGTCGTGGCACCGAAACTGGGTATGGTGCTGGTACTGGTACTGCAACGGGTCTTGGGACATCTATTGGAACCGCATGGGGTACAGGTACAGGCACTGCTCTATTAACAGTAACTGGGTATGGTGCCGGATAAGGAACTGGTACAGCTCTGTTGATGGTTGTAATGGTATTAGAACCCCCCAATGGAGCACCTCTGAGAGCGACACCTCCATGGCCAGCACCGCTAAGATAAGCACCTTCAAGGGGTAGACTTCCAAGGGATGCTCCTCCAAGTCCACCATAACTTCCAAGTGAACCATATCGAATACCGCTTAAATCACTTGCTAAAAGTATTGAAGAGCCGCCTAGAGAATGACCACTTCCAAGAAGACTTCCATGTCCATATCCTTCCAGACCTATTAAACCACGTTTTACTTTCTTTTCCTGGCAAGAAATCAAACCAGCAATGGCAAGTAATAGGCAAACCTATTATGAGAAAAAGCTGTTATTATTGCTATAACTAAAAATGTTAATTTATAAAATATAACTTGAGGAATTTACTAATAGGTAAATTCGTACTAATTTGTTTCTTTATTTTACGTAGTACGGTATTGAAACTACCAAAAATAAATATAAAATTACTTACAACTGATTTAATTTTGTTGTTATTAAAAATCTACCATGTTACGACCAGAAAACTGTATAAGAGGACAATGATTTTATACCGATTTTTACAATTACAATTTAAGTACATTAAAAGATTAATTTATGTTTCTGAAGCTAACTAATATGCCAATTGATATGATTGATGCAAGAAAATTGTCCAGTTAATAAAATACTTAAAAATGGCTAAAGTAAATTTAAAACATTGTAAATATTTATCAAATTTGTTATCTCAAAATCTTTCTAAATATTAAATTATAAATTGATTGCAGTATGTTAAAAAAATACAATAATTTACTGAATTTCGCGCTTAATGAACTTCCAATTATCAATAATTTATTTATAAAAAAACAAGAATAATGTGATTTATTTTAGCAGGAATATTTTTAGAAATAACTGAAGAAAAGAAAGAACGTCATTTTTGATCCAACAAAATTTCAGTTGAAATATACAATTTTCCAACATATATTTTATGTTTAATATATACTATATTGCAAACGTGTAAGTTGACCTACCTGAAAGGCCCTCATGTTTCTCGACTATGTGACAACAGTATTGAATATGATTGCAACCAGATACATCCCGATTTATATATTCTTTCACGTACACATTAGAAATCCCTACCTTTTAAATCAACCACACTGGTTTTACTGGTAAATAAACTTTATCTCACGCAAAAGATGTCCATGGCTAGGGCTTACTTTCTCTATCATTTTCTTAAAATCTTCATTTGTATTGCACATCAAATTATTTCAGAATAAATAACAATACAAACTGTATAAAATTTACGTCATTACATTAAAATATCCTCAGTATTCTGTAGACGACATTCTTCAACGTAGTTAATCAGTGATCATAATCTGGGTACTCTAAATATGATTGCAAAATTTTTATTTCATAATTTGTCACTTCTAGTAAATATGTCATTTTAATAATTGTGTAATTATCATAATTTGAGCATCACAATTAATGTATTCAATTAAAATCTCTTTGTAATATTTTCGACAAAAGTAAAATGTACATTCAATTTAAATACTTATATTAAATTAGTAGAAGGTATCCTACTGAGTGGAATATGGTCATTAAATATAAAATTTAATATTTATTAATAAAATCGTTTACATAAATGCTTAAAACGAATATTTTTGTTCAGATACTAATTTTTTATTGATGCACTAGTAAATTAATACTTCGTATAAGAAAGTAATAAATCAAACAACAAGTTCTAAATATGAATTGTATCGTTAAAATAGATATCAATAATCAAGGCCAGTGTGTATCTAAAGGTTAAACTGTAAGAAAAACTAAGGAAATATTTGATTCTAACAATAATATATGTATTGCAAATAATATTTATTAATTTATTTACCAGCAACACAAAATCCATTAAGTTTTGTTCATTATTAAATACGTGTTAATAAACTTTTTCTTGATATAATAAACCAAAAAAATCATACATTAGTGCATTACATCGAAATGTAACTATAGAGAAAGTCAATACAGTAACTAGGAATCAATGTAACATAAATATCACTAGGCCCAATTTAGAAAAAAAATTTACAAGAAATGAAATCAGAAAAATAATAATTTTAAGATATGGATTTTGTAGGAGAAAGTAAAAATATGTACCTATTAAAGTAACGAGCATATGAAGCTAGGGCCTAGCAAAACTTATCTTATAAATTAATTTATTAAAGATGCGTAATTTAATTAAATATATAATGATTGCTTCAATAAAACTCACAATTTTATAAAGATAATAAACATATGAACAAGCCTGACCTTCATAATTAATAATAATAATATCATTTACAACACTAGTTACTCCTTTCTGTAAATGAATATTATGAAACACCTTGAAGTTAGCCCCCTGAGTAATATAAATCGGTTCATGTACGACCACACATTCATAAATATGTGTAGTACATTCATTATCTATAAAAAGTCTATTAGTTTTACGTATGACTTTATTTACATATATGTACGTATACATTGCAATAGTTTCCATAGACTTATAACAAACCTTTTGGCAGAAATGTAGGGCCCTGCATTTAATATTTAAATATACTTGATTCATTATATTACAACTATTAGTATTATCAAACATTCACTTACATGTGGAAAGAATTTTTATCTTATTTTTTATACGATAGCACTCAAACTATTTTAAACAAACTCGCACTTCAGAAAGCAGAATCTGCACAATTATTTTAATTTGTTTGCAAATTGATAAATTATCAAAATTACTATATTATTTTGACATATGTATATATATATATATATATATATATATATATATATATATATATATATATATATATATATATATATATATATATATATATATATATAAAATAAAAATGTCCTTGTGAGAGAATGTTTATTGAATATTCTTTTTTGTAAGCACCTGTCAAGTAATTATCACATGTTTTATATTTACAGAACAAACAGTTACTTATATGAGTAGGTACATAATTATATATTTTTCTTGTTAGAATATCCGGATTAGAAATATTTAACTTTAGAAAAACAGCTTAGTTTAATTTTAAAAAAAATTATTAATTTATACACTGCGTACTACAGTGAGAAAGGTGTAAATTTATATAGATTTTTAATGTATATAAAGTAAAATAACAACCCATGTAAATACAATTTAAAAGAAATTAACAAATTTAGAAACATATACTGGTAAGAATTTGAGGCATATTATACATACTCTCTAAAAGAAAATTATTGCAAAATTACCTCTTTATTAATACCTGGTAATATAATTTAATTGTGAAACTCTGCTAAATTATAAAATAATATGTCTAAAATTTTATACAGTGGTTCGACACCAGTACGATATTTAAATATAGAGCACAAAATAGAATACAAGGTATGACTAACAAAATAAATAGTTATATGTTTCATTATATTTATGAATCGAAATATGAATACCTAACTGTTAAAGTTAGTACTAACGAAAAATGACTATGATACTTTTAGTTTTAGTCAATGCATTACATATTTATATAATCTAAACATGTGTCTGTGTTCCGAAAAACAAAGTTTAAATAATAATGCACTTTCTCGTCTTTGAAGTTGTCGGTTCAAAAAAATTAATAATGATAACATGTTATCAATCCCATGTAATAACTTTTTCTGAAAATTGTTAATGTTGCAATTCCCGATAAAAAATTTGTGGAATTACAACTATGATGTCAATGTTAAAAAAAACTAAGTTTTCCTTGTAGAAAAAGAAACTATACTGGTAACATTTCCTCTTTGACTATATATGCTGACATTCTTTCTTTATTGTTTATATTTTAATTTCTAAATGAAGAAAATTGTTATTCCACTATTTGAATGAAGCATCTTTAAGCGCAAAAACCAAAGAGGTTGATTTAAAATTCCTCTCGGTTAATCGGATAAGAAACCGCTTACGTAATGCAATGTTGCAGATATTTGAAATTACGAAATAAATTGAAGTTTATTATCTAGTAATATTCAAATTTGAGAAACAATGTGAAATTAATGCAAAATTATAACTCGTTCGTTTAGTTATTACTCTCCTTTTTCCAGAAAATGAAATAAATGTATTTTCATTAGAAATTAAAATGAAGTTAATTTGATATTAATCATGTATGTACATAGTGTGGTACTTAGAGCAAAATCGTATTTAATAATTTATATTTATTTACCAATAATATTAGTTATTTATTTATTACATTTTTGTAAATGTGCAAAAAAAAAGTATATTTAACAGATTTGTTGTTTATGTCTGCATTTATGTACGATGAAACTGTAAACCATTAAATGGCCTGGAGTTTTGTTCAATAATTTTAATTGAAATTCAATTAAAATAGTATAAAAGTATAAAAAAAAATTACACATCCGGAATGAAATAGATTAGAATTTATACTATACAAAAATATTAATTGATTATATTTATTCTATTAATAGACGTGTGATTAAAATATTTTTATCAAAGACATACTAAATGTCTTATCTGCTAATTTTAATATATAGTATATTGTAATCATGAAAATACTTGATCTTATAGATTTAGATTTAAGTTTACCTTTGGAATAAAGCGCATTTAACTATTTTTGAAATGAAGTCATGCATCGCGGTATATGTGTATGTGTGTGTGTGATATTTTAATGTCGTTCTATAACAGCCGAGAGTATATATAAATATGTTTATACAAAATGTACATGCATATGTAAATAAATGTAAGCTTTTTTCACTGCTTTGGGCGTATTATTTTTGAAGAATGTATTTATAAGTTCATGAATTTGGTTGATAATTTAATATATATGCTGATTTTGCTATAACATCTGTGCGTTGAGCCGCATCTGATTATTATAACGATGGAACTATTTTCTCCCGGTATTATATTTCCTTTAACTTGTGGTGAACCTAATGAATTCTGTATGTAATATATTCTGATATATGGACACACATATGCATATTGTATAAAACTAATAAACATTGTTAAATATCGAATTCAATTAAATCATAGCGTACAAGATGTCGATGTGAATAACACATTTTCCGGATGTATTTACGTTTTTTTAATGCAAGGAAAGCAGTACACTTCTCATAAAATACACCTAACAATACGTGTGTTGACTGGAAATAACAAAATTCAATCAATTACTTATTAAAACATTCCTAAGAAAGTTGACACTTTATACGAATTTATAGCAAAAAAATAATGTTTAGAACAAAAAATAAATCTTAGTATATGCCTAGAGTAAATATGCAGTATTTGTCGAAATAACAATAGGGCGTTATGTAATCTAATTATTTTTTAATGTAACTTAATCTGCCCTGCACATGGCATGGTAGTAACCACCAAGAGAAAGTGTGATACCCTGGTTTGTAGTGCACTAGTGGGGATATTACTATAATAACAGGACAGTGTATTTCGGATGACAGTAGTGTTCAAACACACCCTCCACTATTATTTTGCAAGAAAACCATGAAGTCTCTGGTATGTATGTATACAAAATGTTAAGTAAAAACAACTCAACTTAATAAGCTCATACTATGTTTAACCAAACAAGCCTAATATACAATTAAACAAACACTTGATAGTTTTACAAATACTTTCCCAACTCGATCTGCTATAACTCGAATTATTCTCTAAGTTGAATTTTTATCATGACCACCAATGTATCATTTTAAATTCCTTTCTGTGTATTTTCTATAAGCCGAAGCTCCACTGTACGTGTTTGAACTTATTACAAATTTCGCGAAACATTATTTTAGCTATACTTATTATAAGAGTTTCTAAACTCAGCATACTAAATGATGAAATGCTTGCAAGCAAGCTACTATTAATATATTCTGATGTCGCACAATGCAACAATGGCTTTCTTTCAGTGTTGCGTTTGTGTCAAAGTGAAATTCATACAACAGCAAAATGCAAATTTGCCTTTTATTTCAAGCGGCATTCAAAGCGAACAGCTTTTACATTTTAATACATTAATATTTTCATTAAAACTTAAATGACTACATTAATAATGTATAATCTATTTTTATGAAATTTTTTTATAATAAAAGTGCGTTTCAATAATCTATTTACATTTCAGATCTGCATCTCTTTACTGTTAGTAGCCCTGGTGGTTGCTGACAAAGTAGAGGATAAGACAGTGGAAAAGAACCACAAGAAACGTGGTGTGTTTGGTTTGGGTTACGGCGGATTTGGGGATGCACTTGCATTAGGAGGCAACGGAGGCGCTCTTCTCGGTCTCGGTGGGGGATACGGGAGTGGAGCACTCTTAGCAGGCGCTCAAACGTTAGGACATTCTGTGAACACACATACAACTGTCACTAGGAACTACGCAGTTCCGGTTCCAGCACCGTATCCAGTCACAGTAGAACGACAAGTACCTGTACCGGTGCCCCATCCCGTACACGTACCCATCGATAGACCCTACCCAGTACATGTAAGTCGTTTTAAATAACATTTGTTTTGTGAATATTAAAAATATATAATAGTAAGTATTATTTAAAACATCTGCAGTGTCATGCACTGAACTTTCTTATACGCATTAGGGTTAGCTCATATTTAGACTATTTTACTAATTTATAATATTTTACTAACCTTTGGAAACCCTTTTCACTAAATAATTTCTTAGAATAAATATTAAATGTCAAACTCCAAATTATTTAAGTTTTTTGTTTTTCTATTAAACAAATTTTAATGGGAATTTTCTTATTTCCGGTACCATTTATGAAAAAAATGTTTAAACAATAGTTATTAGAAGTATGAATACCTTTAATTTTAATATTAACAATTTTTGAGTAACTGCGAAACCGCAAAAAAATGACTACAGTAAACATACACTTCCGCTTTGTATATTTTCTTCAAAAATAGGAGATTTTCTTGCCAGGCACATACAAATCTTAAGTTTAGAATTTCATAATTTTCCTTTCAGCCGTTTAGGTTGTAGAGCACTCACAAACAGACACACACACACGCACACCACACACACACACACACACACACACACACACACACACACACACACACACACACACACACACACACACACACACACACACACACACACACACACACACACACACACACACACACACACACACACACACACACACACACACACACACACACACACACACACACACACACACACACACACACACACACACACACACACACACACACACACACACACACACACACACACACACACACACACACACACACACACACACACACACACACACACACACACACACACACACACACACACACACACACACACACACACACACACACACACACACACACACACACACACACACACACACACACACACACACACACACACACACACACACACACACACACACACACACACACACACACACACACACACACACACACACACACACACACACACACACACACACACACACACACACACACACACACACACACACACACACACACACACACACACACACACACACACACACACACACACACACACACACACACACACACACACACACACACACACACACACACACACACACACACACACACACACACACACACACACACACACACACACACACACACACACACACACACACACACACACACACACACACACACACACACACACACACACACACACACACACACACACACACACACACACACACACACACACACACACACACACACACACACACACACACACACACACACACACACACACACACACACACACACACACACACACACACACACACACACACACACACACACACACACACACACACACACACACACACACACACACACACACACACACACACACACACACACACACACACACACACACACACACACACACACACACACACACACACACACACACACACACACACACACACACACACACACACACACACACACACACACACACACACACACACACACACACACACACACACACACACACACACACACACACACACACACACACACACACACACACACACACACACACACACCCACCACACACAGACGTATATCATTCCAAAAATATTCGGAATCAATAAAGGGAAGGTCAAACCGTATATTTTAAATTCTCAAGATCAAAATATATAAGAAAGTAAAAATGTATTAGTTTTCAAATTCTCGCTTCGGTGATACATACTAAAATTGGATCGATACCGCATTTTGATTAAATATCACTAACCTTTTAAATACTTCTCCTTAAATCTATTTTGCACTATCGATATCAAATCTCATATTATTTTGTTTTCCTGTTAAAATATTGACACATATTTGGCCATAAATAACATAAATCAATCACAAGTTTTGAAAAAAAAAATTTATATAAAGTTTTGCTTAATACTAATATCTAATATTACAACTTTTATTGTAAAATAAAAATATTCGGATATATTGTAGATGTTGTTAAAAAGAACTAGAATAAACATGCACTTGTGATCATAGACTCCGATAGGCGACGTTCCAAAAATAATTAGATTCATATCGGAGAAGGTTAACAGTTGTATTTCCGTTAAAAATCACAGAATAGATTTATAATATCATATAAGAAAGAAAAAATTACAAAACTACATTCAAGTTTCCGCAAATTATTTGATTATTTTATTTCATTCTAGGTTCCTCGCCCGTATCCAGTAGCTGTGGAGCGACCCGTACCCGTACACATCGACCGACCTGTGCCATATCCAGTGCCAGTACCTCACGCTGTGCCTGTTCCCCATCGAGTGCCAGTGCCATATCCGGCACCATACCCAGTACGCGTAGTACGACCATACCCGGTTGCCGTACCTCATCCCGTCGCTGTACCAGTCGTCGCGCCCGTTTTGGTTCACGGTCATGGACATGACAACTACCATTGATACCTTTATTATGTAATCAAATATTATGTCCCTACCTAACATATTTATAGAGAAAAATAGTCAAAGAAAATATTCACACAGCTTTATTCGATAATGCATCCATCGATGTAAATACTTATATTTTATAATAAATAAAATGTTACTTTATATTCAGCCTACTTTATTACCTACGTATAAACATCTATACATTTGGGCACAGTCAAGTATATTTCCATGTTTGTGGTTTGGGGATGTGGAGCTACAGTTCACAGTTACCAACAATACATTTAAGCAAAACTTTCTGCAAAGAGTGTGGCGTCAATATGCTCCACGAATAAATACATTTTTGAATATTAAAATTTGTTAAAGTTTCAACAAGAAGTTGCTTTTGCACGCTCGTCATATAAATATTATCTTACGTACATTTCCTTTATAATAATAATAGAAAATGATTATTCTGAGATCTGAAATATGTTATTCAAAACGTAGAATTTGTTATGAGAAACTTCTGTTTTTGTTTGATCTTTTTCAGTTATCTTATTGTAATTTTCCAAATATAGCAATGCTGGAATTGGGAAAATAAGAATACTACAAGCTCATTATTGCATAATGAGGGAAATACTGAACAATATCGCAATATTCTTACGCAACCATAAAAATTGTTTAACTCGGTAAAATAAATGTATGTTGTTACATATTTGGACGAAAGTGGAGTGATGTAAAATTTTTAAATTGTTTTAATTTGCTATACTTAAATCATAAATATAGCCATCTGTAGTCGTATAACTGTAACATCAACGTAGAAAGGTCTGCATGTTATTTTTTTTTCCTTTTTAAAAAAAATACGAATTTTATTCGTTTATCAATCAACGCGAATCGACTTTTCAAGCATTTTTAGGTATTAAGCTGACTGTGAATTTCATTGAATTTCTTTTGGGTGTACAAAGACATATATATATATATATATATATATATATATATATATATATATATATATATATATATATATATATATATATATATATATATATATGTATGTACATGAGGCACTTCCCGGCTAATAATATCTAAATATAGGGATAATTTTTAGAGCAATAAAGTCGGTTATTTAATAATTTATTTATCAAATGTAATAATAAAACATCTGCAGTGTCATGCACCGAACTTTCTTATACGCATATGGGTTAAACCATATCGTAGTTACATTATTTTTCTAATTTATAATATGTGTTCTAACCTTTAGATCGCTTTTACAGAAAATATATTTCTTTGAATAAATATAAAACTTCAAATTATTTAAGCCTATTTTATTAAACAATTGACAGGCGCAGATGATACGATTTATGTAAAAAATTAATATAATATGAAGAAATTTCAAGAGCCATTTTAATTTTTCCAGCACCGTTTGGAAAAAAAGTTTCAAATAAAAGTTGTACAAAATGCAGATATCTATAATTTTTGTTGTAATATTTATCTGTAACTGCAACTATTTTTGAGTAATTGCAGAAAATGCAAAAAATTACTAGAGTAAACATGCACTTCCGGTCGGAATATTGTTTTCAAAAATAAGAGGTTTTTTTGTCAGGCACATACAAATTTTAAGTTTAAAATTTCATAATTTTTCCTTTAGCCGTTTGGGCTGTAGAGCGCTCTCATACACTCACACACACACACACACACACACACACACAGAAACACACACACACACAAACGGACGTCATATCAAAAATAGTTGGAATCGATTCAGGGAAGGTCAAAACGTATATTTCCGTTAAAATCTCGACATCGAAATTTTTCATGATTACAATACTTATTTATACTGCGTATAAGAAAGTAAAAATATTTGGAAATTATATTTTTATTAGTATTAAAGCAATGGTTATTTAGCAATATATAAACACGCTAATCTTGGAGATAGAAAGTTCTACATGTATGAGCAATATGTTCAGATTATTTTTGTTTTCCGTGATGAACTGTCCAGTTCGCAGTACATGTATTTACATCACGAACTGTCATTAGATTTCATAATTTCTTCTACTTCTCCCAAAACATTTTACTAAAATAATAAAAATAAATTATCGATATTTAACTTCCTTATGTATAGTAATATATATTTTAGTAATTTATAATATTTTACTAGCTTTTGAAGCTACAATAAATATTAAATGTCAAATTCGAAATTATACCAGGCGCAGATGATACAATTTATGTAATAATAAATAAAATGAAAAATAATTCAATTGATAATTTCTTCTAACCAGTACTGTACTTTGTCAGACAAATGTTATGCGAAATATTTAATATGTTTAATTTTTATTCAAACTATTTTATTGTAAGTGCAACAGTTTTAGAGTTATGGCATGCTAAAATGACAAGAGTAAACATGCACTTCCTGTTTAAATATTCTTTTCACACACATACGCTCACGCGCGCGCGCTCAAACAGACGTCATTTAAAAGTAGTCAGAATAGATTCAAGGAAAGTCAAAGGGTATATTTCCGTTAAAAACTGTAGATCGATTTTTTTTTCATAATTATAATACTTATTACTTAGTATAAGTAAGCAAAAATAAGAAATATAATATGTTGAAAATAATCTGATCTTGTCTTGATTTGAGATAAATATATTACAAAATATTTTTATATTAAGGGCAACGTAAAAAACAAATGAAACACGATTATAAGAAACGATAGCATATTTTTCTAATGAAATTTTATATTGCCTAGGATACAATAACTTGAAATAGATCATTTGAGAACAAAATATAAGAATCTTGGATTATTTTTATTATTATTTTTAACACAATCGAAGACTATATTAAAACATCGTGTTTTATCAGTCACCAGATTTGGCTGTTTCGTACAGCTTAGTAAAATTGCATAATTGTATTGAATAGAAAATTTGTTTAAACAGTGCCCTCTATCGTTTTAATTAGCAAAATTACAAATGGAAAATAAACATTTTAATATTTATTGTTGACAGAGTTTTCTGAAACTAAATCAGAAAAGTAAGCGTGAAGTATCACTTTTGTATATCTAATGAATGTAATATGTGTCTCTTTATAGATTAACCTTAGGTGATTTTCTTAATTATTTATGTAAGTATAATTGGTCAGTAATTTAAGAAAAAGTGAAAGATGACCCAGATTTTTGTGAATTAAATATCTAGGAAGTAAATCAATCAAATTTGCGAATAATTTATTTTTATTTGAATTATTCTTTATAAGTACGTTCTATACAGTAGATTAAATTGTAATATTTGTGTTGTAGAATATAGATTACTTTATGAAAAATGTAATAAACATTTAAAATACTTAACTATCTGTATGTGTAAACATTAGTAGTGAATAGAATTTAAGGAAGGAATGTAAACGTGTTCGTGCCAAAAATTATTATTATTTAACATTTCATGTAACAAAACGATACACATATATAATATATCCCACTAGTTGGATGCTTATGAGTTATCCCAAAATCCCCACTACAAAAATATGTGTACATTTAATCTATGAAAATGTCATACTTTTATGTTTATGCATTATTAAAAATGGTAGTTGTAAGTCGGCTTTGATAAGCTGAAGGACATTTACTTGGAATAATTATTGTTATAAAAAGAATTAACACAAAAGGAACATGTTACCATTACAAATATGAAAGTGTTTCTGACCATCGCGATCTCAGTGTTGTTGTATAATAATAATGTAGTACCAGTGCATACGCAGAAGAATAACGTGTGCAAAAGTGCCCAAGATTATGATACAAAGCACACTAACGCAAATTGTTGGTATAATCCAGATGTAGATTTATCCGTTGTAAGTAAATAACTTTTATTTATTATGAATTAATTAATGTACTTTCAATATTACGAGTAGCCTGAAGTGATCACTCGTAATAGGTATCCATTGGAAATATACAAAGTCTTCACGAAAGATGGATATATATTAAAATTATTTCGGATACCTTACGGTTATGGTAAAAAAGAAAAAAACGCGCAACCGATATTTCTGCAGCATGGAATATTCGCGAGCAGCGCGCCCTGGGTAATTAACGGAAACAATTCTATAGGCTTTATCCTATCTGATTTGGGGTACGATGTATGGTTGGGCAATTCACGGGGTAGTCAATATGGCAAAGGGCATGTTCGTTATAAAGTGAATGAAGCTCGTTATTGGAATTTCAGGTAAATATTAAAATGTTTGTATAACACAAATATTATAATAGCATGTATATTTATTATGTGCTTAATGATTAATTTATTTGCTTGAGTATATAGTTACCATGAAATGGGAGTTTATGATTTGCCTGCTTCACTGGATTTGGTGTACAAAGTGACTGGCAGAAATGATATTATTTTTGTTGGACAATCCATGGGCACGAATATTCCATATGTGTACGCGACTTCAATGCCCGGCCATGCCAATAGGAGATTGAAATTAATCATATCGTTAGCTCCAACCATTTTTCTATTAAATGTTAGAACACCCCTCGCTTGGTTAGCACCCTACTGGCCACTAGTACAGGTAAATAAAATCAAATAAAACTAAAACAATAATATAAACAGCTACTGAACATAATTAGCTGTTTCCTTAGCAGTTTATTGCAAATATAAATTCTCTTTATTATTATATAATATCAAATTTGATCACCATTACCTATAAAATAGACATTTTATCCAACAATTTACTTAAATGATTGTTTTAATTTTTTTTGATAATATTGCTCACATATTATCAACAAAAGTATTGCGATTATTAAGTGGCTATTAAAGTCAAGACATGTGGATAATTGTTCCATATTTGCCGTCAGAATATTACGTAGTTGACTACTTGGATATTTATAAGATAACAAAATTTATAAATATGGATAAATAGTGAAATAAAACGTCTTTATAGCACAATATAAGTGCGATGGAAATATTGGAACATTTATATATTACCTAATAAAACTAGCACTGCTGAATTGGTTACTTGAATCATTAATAAATAAGCGTATGAAAATTATGATTTTATTTTGAAATAGAGCTTATATCACGTTTTATGATTGTCCAGATATAACTTTTGACTTTCTTATACGAGGTAATAAGTAGACATTGTGAAAATATCCGCAATGGCTTGCACTGAACTCTCTTATACGTATTTTGTTTAGATAAGAGGGATATTCAAATATTAATTTAAGATAGTTGGAAATATTTTTTTATAATTAACTTATTGAACATAGTCAGCGCCCTGAATTTTTAAGAACTTGACAGCGAGAAAACAATCTGACTGTTCATTAAATGTTATTTAGCATAAAATGTTGAATTTTGTATATAATAATACATAAAAACTGGCTTCCGTGCCCTATTTTTATCTTTTTATGAAGTATATAAAGTAAATTTGGATGGATGGGTGTGTGGATGTGTGTGGGTGTGTGTGTGTGGTTGTGTGTGTGTGTGTGTGTGTATGTGTGTGTGTGTGTGTGTGTGTGTGTGTGTGCGCGCGCGCGTTTGTGTGTGTGTGTGTGTGTTTACTGTCATTTTTTGCGGATTCTGCAATAAATTGAAAACATACATTTACAGCAAAAATAATAATATCAATCATAGATATTAATATTCTTCTGTTTGACCTTTTTTCTCAAAAAAGTTACAGGTTAAAAGAAAATGGCCATTGAAAGTTGTAAATATTTTATTTATTTTACATAAATCATCAACTGTGTCCATCAGTTGCTTAACAGAAATATAGAATAGGCTCAAATAATTTGAAATTTGACATTTAGTGTTGCAAGAATTATATTTAGTGAAAAAGTGTTGGTAAAATATTATAAATTATTAAAATAATAAATTTCTAAAATTATATATATTTCTAATATGTATAAAAAAATCAAATTGCAAGCCTTTGTCGATATTTTCTAATAGCATGCTATAATTTATTTAAGTTTATAAGATCGCGTATTTATTGCTGAATTTAGTTTCAAATTTACTTATACTAATAAACAACAAAATTATTTAAAAAAAAACATACAATTAAAGAAAAATTCATTAGAAGTTTGATCAAAATTATTCAGTTAGCATAAATATATATATATGAAAATTTAAACTAATGTTTCTAGAACATAAACAAATTTCTAATGGTGAAAGAAATTTTACCGAACACAGAAAGTCAACGACAACTACGAGCAGCCCTGTGTTTCAATTCACAGGTTACATTTGTATTCTGCGAAACTATAATGTTCTTAATATTTGGTTTTGACTTCGTTCAACTTCCAGCTGTAAGTAAATAGTTCCTACTACATAATATAATGAATAATTAACAATTTTTTTAATTTCAGGCTACACTACCCTTACTATATGCGCATTATCCGGCTGGGTCCTCATTGAACACTTTGCTCCACTTAGCTCAGGGGGTTGTAACCGGTAAATTTGCACAATTCGATCACGGGACTAGAATTAATTTACAGTATTACCAATCTGCAACACCACCCTCTTACGATTTAAAGCGCATTCAAATACCTAGTTATATTATGTACGCTGCTAATGACTGGGTGGCTTCAGAACAAGTTCGTAAAATGAAAACATATATTTGTTAGAAATCTATTGAGAAATTTTGTTTTACTTACAGGGTTCCATGAAGTTAAATAATAATTTACCGTTATCTAGTATAGGTTTACAAAAATTAAGCAATGATTTATTTAATCATGTAGACTTTTTCTTTGCTAAAGACGTTGTTGATGTTGTCGTGAATAATGTATTAAGGGTTGTTAATAAATATAAGGTCTAGTTATGTATTCTAGAATTATATTGAGGTTTTAGCCTAAACTAATAAACAAATTTGTTCGGTCATGTATATTAAATGTATACAATTTGTATGAAGTTAAATGAGGCGAATTTATCTCTCATATGCTACAAATTAATATATTCTCCTTGTTGGGTTATTTAATATTCGACATACTTGTATAAATTAACTATTATATCTCAAGATACAGGATACTCTTTTAATGAATCGAGTCTGACAATTTTTAGAATGATGTATGAAAAAACGATCTACAGCCAGAAAACCTTTTTATTTTTGAATAGAATATTCAAATTGGAAATTCATTGTCATTTTTGGCTTACAGCAAATAAAATTATAATCGAATTGAACGATTTTAAGGGGTAAGGTCACTCTAAAGCTAGAAAAAAAGGTCGTTCCAGATTTTTTTTTTGACATACATTTTGTATATCAATCGTTTGCATGTATTTATTAAAGATGTATTTGACTACATTATGAAATTATTTCATTAATAAATATATACAGTTGGGGGCGCTAGTGTAGTCTAACCTATGAAGGTTTTAAAAGCAGCACTAATCGAGCGAAAGGATTGAGCAGCCACTAAATGAACTGGGACAAAAGCGACAACAGATTATAAATTTGAATTATATAAGCTCTCGGACTATGTAGCCGATTTTAAAAATATTGATTTTTGTAGAAATGGCACGCGATTCAAAAAAGAGTACGATTTTTAGCTAGGAATTGCATATGAATTTGTTAATATATAAAAAACTATCAACAATAAAAAAAAATCCTACGATGTTCGATAGCAAACTGTCTATTAATTAAGACGGTAAAAGAATTTTGTCTATTGATTGACTTGTATAGGCGTACAGTTTTCGCCCAGTTTCAAATACAGTTTCGAGAAAAACGCGTTTAAAGACAATGTTGTGGTTTGTGGCTGAATGCTTGCATATAGGAGCGCGCTGATAGTCGCCTAATATCCCCCAAATTACAACGTAAAGAACATTTGCTCGAGAATAAGTTTAATTGTCCCTTATGCCTTACAAATTTAAGTAACATTTAAGACAAAAAAAAATTTTCGTTTATTTTGTTTATTCTTTAGTAACTGTACCACAGTTAAATGGTATCGAAATTTATATTTAATAAATCATATAAGCTATAATATTTTAATGGGAAAACAGAATAGACCAAAATATTTTGGGATTTGACACCAATTGTACAAATTAGATTGAGAGAGAAGTGTTTAAAATATTAGCGATATATACAAAATTTTATAGTATTGAAAAATATATTTTGTATAATATTCAATTTATTTGAAAACGATTAAAATTTTTGCTACATTAATTACTAATATATAATCAATTCATATATTTGCTTGAATTTAAACAAATATATATTTTATGATTCATTTTGTTTATGCTGATATATTCGTAATAAGTTACAGTGTGAGGCACTGCAGATGTTTAATAATCAAAAATATCAAAATTTATTCATAATTTCTGGAAAAAACGTACTATGATTTTAGTTTATTAAACTTTGGAAAGTCATTGTTATAAATTACAAATATACTTCAGAAAAAAATATCACTATAAATTCACGTGTTAATGTTAAATTATTTGATAAGAAGACAATTTTAATGAAGTCAATTTTTCAATTAAACTCCTTGAGCGGCTGGAACTAATAATGCAGCATTATGTCCTGTTCCTGCAATAATTTCTAATTCAGAACTCTATTGGTAATTGTATACTCATGTTAAGCAATACAGTATGCAATGTTTTATTATTCGGAAAACAAATTTATTTCAAATTTTAAGGCGAATCAATTCCAAGTTATAAATTATAGAGCACTTTTAACCTGTTAACCGGGGAATTCTCGTTTGAATTACGCTGCGTATAACGGGCGCGAACTCTTTCACGTGTCAGTACGTCACGCCCGGAGGACGTAATTTCATTTTTTTAAAATTTATTCTTATTATAAATGAAAAGACTATGAAATATATACATTTTCGTTTGTTGTTCGAAAATATTATAAGGACGTATTCATACACGTATGTCCTACCTGTACCCGATATGGTTTACATTTGACGTATTTATACGTCCTCCTCGGTTAACAGGTTAAAACCAAAATAAATTACACCATCAGGAGACAAATTATTGTAAAAGAAAATACGGATTGGGATAAAAAGATGAATAAAAAGGATTTCATAATTTACTTTCTAATGTATATAACTTTTAAATAATTGATCTCATTGACACTTATAAACGTAAAAGCGTATATTATTAGAAATATAGAAAAACATAATTAAGAAAAATAATCAAGCAACGCTAATATCGTCTTAAATAATGTTTCATTACCTTAATTTTTACTTCCTTATACGAAGTAATAAGTAAGTATCGTAATCATGAAAAATGTCGATCTTGAGATTTTGACAGAAATATATTTTTTATCTGACCTGAATCGTGCCTCACTAATTCTCGAATAACGTCTACCAGCGTGTGTGTTTAAAGTTTCATAATTTTACATTCGCACACATGCCAAAAATAGTCTGACTCCACTCAGGGAAGGTCAATAGGTTTATTTCTGATAAAATCTCGAGATCGTAAACTTTTATGGTTTTTATACTTCCTTATATATATTAGTATAAGAAGGTAAAAATGAACTGCTTACAAAATAGTCTTTTTTTCTAATTATGTCAAATAAGTGTCCTTAGATATTATAAATGTCCGATTGCATCATTATGAATTTTACTCAAAGATTATTTTTGTTTTATTTTGCAAATAACGTTTAATACAAAGTATTCATTAATTAAAGTAACTTCACTTTTACGAAATATTATTCTTTATATTTAACCTTATTTAACTGTAAAATAATTAGTAAATTTACTAAATCTGCGAGTAGCATTAATTTTTATTAGTGCAACTGGCAACAAATATTTTAAATAAAATGAATTTAATTTTAGAGCGAGCAAATGACAATGGCTTGCGCTGAACTTGTTAAACGTATTTTGCTGAGATAGGAGGAATTTTCAATTGCAATACAAATTTTTATAAGAATTTTAATTTTAAATATTTGAACCACGTTTTCACTTACAATATACGAGTATATTCATTGTCAAATTCCAAATTATTTAAGCATATCTTAATTTTGAGTTAAACAATTGACAGGCACATTTAATATGATTATGTAAAATTAAATAAAATAAGAACAAATTTCAATAGCCAGTTTTCAAACAAATGTACAATATATTAATATCTATAATTTGTATTCTATTTTTATTGTAAGTGCAACCGCTTTTGAGTTATTACAAATACCGCAAAAAGTGACTATGTGAACATGCACTTCCGGTTTGAATATTTTTCCAAATATGGGAGGTTTTCTTACTAGTCATATACAGATTTTATGGTTAATGTTTTATAATTTTTCCTTAACTATTTAGGCTGTAGAATGCTCACACTCACACACACTCACACAGACAGACAGACGCCATTCCAAAAATAATCAGAATCGATTCAGGGAGGTCAAAAGATATATTTATTACTTCGTATAAGAAAGTATAATTAATAAGGAAAGGAAGTCTAATTTTACTGTTTTATACGAAGCAATAATTATTGCAATAATGACTTTTCGACTTGGAGATAATAACGAAAATATCCCTCTTGGACATATCTCATATATAAAACGGTTAAATCTAAAATTGAGAGAAATGATATTTACGAATTTAAAATCATATTAAAGGAACTGTTTGATTTTATTTTGAAAATTGACTATCCAAATATGGTAGTGCTATAGTTACTTTTTCATTCGACCTTAAATTTAACCTTGATACTGATTAAATGATCCAATTTAAAGTCAATGATCTTCAGTTCATATTAACAGTAAATTAATATGAAGCTGCAAAAATCTATATATAACTAAACCAGTATTATTCAATTAATATTGATTTTTGGCGACAGTTTAAGTATGCGCGAATGTGTTAGCATGTCCTCAATGCCATCACCATCACCTGCCTTCCTACCTGCAATGTTGTTGTTGGTATTGTACAGTTAGTTTAGCCGAAGAAGTAGGCCTTCGGCAGGGAGGTCAGTGACGGCGATGCACTGTCAAGTTCATGGTCGATTCTTTAGTTACTCTTCGAAGGCCTTCCACAACGCATCACCAGATGTAGTATACATCTCTGCAACTGCAAGGGATTCGATTCACATATGATGGCTAGGCTTACTTTAACTATTGGCTTATTGTGTTATTTTTGTTTCAGTGTTAGTGCTTCTAGATACGTCCCAAAATGGAAAAAACAAGTAAGTACAAAAAATATATTGGTGTATCGATTGCTTCCATAAAAGTCTTCATGCTCGCTATTTTTAATATAACAATGTTTCGGTTCATTTTCAATCGCAACATTCTTCACATATTTAAATCGCTTTTAGGCTGGCTATTGGTATTATAAAATATCATTAACTTCACCAGCATGAAGCTATGTCAAATTATGTAAAATACTGAAAAGATACTTTGATCTGGTAGTATTTGAAGAGCAAATTGGCATTTACATTTAAAATCGCAGTATTATTTATATGCTCTGGCTGTCTTAATGCATTTATTAAATTTCATATGAAAAACTTTCGAAACTGATAATTTTGTTAAAATCACAATAAAATAATGTAGTTCTTCGTACATCTGCACGATGATCTAATACATCAATAAGTTATTAATATGAATATTAGAAAATGACCTGAATCCTAATTAAATGCAATAGAGAAAATAGTCGGTTCAGTCGGAGGTGAAAGAACTTTATCTTTATGTGAAATTTTTGCTTGCGTACTTACACATTTGGTTATGGACATGCTTAGAATAATAATTATCTATTCTAGAAAATATCGAACATAAAGGCGTCACAATCCGAAAACAATGCATATATTTATTACATAGAATAGATATGTAACATATGTACACTACTGTTTATAAAGTTACACCCTAGTACTAGCACATGAATGCTGCAACCATCTTCGAATTCTTACTTTATTATGCGCAGTATAAGTAAGTATTGTAATCATAAAAATTTTCAATTTCGAGTTTTTAACGGAAATATATGTTTTTATCTCTGAATCGATTCCGACTATTTTTGGAATGACGTCCGTCTGTGTGTGTATGAGTGTACTCTGCAGCCTAAACGGTTGAAAGTAAAATTATGAAACTTAAAAGAAATATTCAAACCGAAAGTGCTTGTTTACTCTAGTCATTTCTTGCGGTTCCTGTAATTACACAAAACTGGTTGCAGTTACAGAAAAATTGTATGGATAAAAATTAAAGGTATTAATATTTTGCAGAACTTTTGGTGGATATATTTTTTTAAAAAGATTGGATATTTCAAAATTTGTTGCGAAGGATTGCAGGTGCGAAGAGATAAAGATGTCTTGTAGCATTCGAAACGAATGAGAAGAGGGTTGCACCATTTAGGTGCTAGTACTAGGGTGTGATTTTTTTTATATATGAACATAAGTGTATATGTTAACTTGCATAAATATTTTTTAGTACATATCCTAAATTCTATACCATCACTAAATTTGTATAATTTTTGATTAAGGCATGTGAGGTCCCTTCGTCGCAGAACGAACATAGTCATTATACGTGCGACGACAACGGCGAAGTGCGCTGCCTCCCAGGATGGACGGGCGACCTTTGTGATGTACCTCGGTGCAGAAAGGGCTGCGACCCTCTGCAAGGGTATTGCAAGCGCCCGGGTGAATGCCGTTGCAAGTTGGGCTACTGGGGTGACAAATGCAACAAATGTATCGCTCTACCTGGATGCCAACATGGATACTGTAACACTAGTTTTGAGTGTATTTGCAATGAAGGCTGGGATGGATTATTTTGTTCAGAACGTAAATACTTTCAAATTTAATTACTTATTATTATTATATACGAATTAATTTCCTATAGCTACCTGTCGACTGGATTGTCATTCAACAAGGGGCTACTGCGACGTGCCCGGGGAATGTCGGTGTAGATTAGGCTGGTCCGGACCTACATGCAAAAATTGTCAAGTGCTTCCTGGATGTCAGCATGGATACTGTACCAAGCCGTTAGAATGCCGTTGTTATCCAGGGTACACTGGACTATTGTGTCAAAATCGTAAATATATAATTTAGTTACTTTCAAATAGCAAGTAATGAAATTTCTATAACAATTACTAACAAATAAACTGTTTTATGGATACTTATATTACCTTGAGGTGATAATTTTATAGTTTCTGATGTATTCTTGCTTTTTAATAGTTTACCATCATATTTTAAGTTAAATTGCATATAGTATAGTAGATATTATTTTAAAATAATGAGATCTCTTGAGAAAACATTTATTATGCTTTAAGGAAATTAATTTTTTTTAAATTAAATATGAAATAAGTACTATAATTCTGCAATCGAACCGAGGCATGATAATAAAAATAATATGATAATTTGAGTATGATAAATGTTAAAATTTCAATTTTATTTATTTATGAAAACGTATAATGGTTATTTTTAATTATCTGCTTACATGACAAACATCTTATTTTTATTTACGCTACTTGTGATGGTGCCCTAAAACTTGTACTAGTAATTACTGTTTTACGACCTCGTTAAAAAATATCTATTGTACTACAAAAGATATTCTAATAACATAATTCTTATTTTGAGGTTTACTAAATGAGCTTTTAAATATAATTATTCTAACATTTTGAACATTTATGATTATTTTTTGAAAATAAGAGCTATTATTGTGTTGCATTGATCATCAGATGCATCAATAAAATCTATCAAACAATCATATTTAAAAATGAAAATAATAGCAAACAATAGCAAATATGGAAAAATATAAATATTTTTTTTGCAAAGTATTATAGTATACTGTTATGGACATTAAAATAATAATAGTCAATGTTTTTTATTAATAATTTAATCATACAAATTATATAAATTTTTTTATTTGATGGGAATACGTATGTATATTTTAATCTAATATTAATAAGATTTGATAAAAAAAATACAATTCTATTATTAATATAATTTATTCGTTTTAGCCATATGCGCCGAAAGCTGTCATAAAGAAAGAGGATATTGCAGAAAACCAGGAGAATGCAGGTTTGTAAACATTTAATTATAAAAGCGCTACTATTTCTTAATTAAAATTAAAACGAATCTGTTTGGCTCGTTTGCAGATGCAAGGTAGGTTGGTATGGAAAGAACTGCGATAAATGCTACCCCTATCCCGGTTGTGTGAACGGAAGCTGCTACCGTCCATGGGAATGCAACTGCAAGCCCGGCTGGGGAGGAATGCTCTGTGACGAAGGTAAATTGGAATATTTATAAAATCTATCATAAATTCGTGACATTAATTGTCAACAATTTCTTTTTTAGAGCTAACATATTGTGAAAGCAACCCAGATGTGTGTGAAAACGACGCTAAATGTATTTCGCTGACGGCAGAAGATGGCAATTACCGTTGTTTGTGTCGTGAAGGCTTCTCAGGGCGAAACTGCGAACACTCGGTCATGCACCCGACTATGACAAGACCTAATGCAACTACATCACCCAAACCCATACCTATTACATCTATTGCAACTGAAGCTACACCAATGATTGTTACTCCAGAAAAACCAGAACCTACTACAAATTCAACTCTATAAACTAAAACATTTGCTATTTTATAAGAATCTTTTAAATTTCGAATTTTTTACTAATGTTACTTATATTTATTTATTTATTTATTTAAATTATCGTTTAGAGCACAAAAGTTACATATATTAAAAAAAAAGATTATCTAAAAAAATTAATTTTCTGTTAGCTAGAAACTGTTAATACACTGTAGGACGTGTCACATTTGTGCTCTAAATAATCGCTAAACTTATATTTAATTATTATTTAAGAGTTCCGCTTTGATAGAATTTGGCGTGAATATGTGTACCTAATTATGTATTTTTAAATAAAATATTGACTAATGGTACAATTCTAAAAAATATCTGCAATTATAAATGTTGAACTAGTAAAACGCCAACAGTAAGAATAATAAGTTTTTTATTCGTTTATCCCGTAATGATAAAAACCAGTAATTCGTGAAGAGCAGACATCCAGAGTGATTTACTCGTATGTATATGTATTGACAATATTTAATAATATTACAAATAAAAACGGTAAACTTTAAGAACACTCTGCTTACTTTCGACATGTTACAATATTAAGTTTAGTTTATAAAACTATTTTCACGTATATTTAAAGCAAGAAGTAATAGTATACGGTAAATGCCTGTAATCTGCCTGAAATGTATTACTATATTTAAGTTTAAGGGATTTTCTTAGTGTTAAAACCGTAAAATGGGTTCAATTTCAAAATCGTTACTAGATGAAGAGGAATAAAGATGGAGACACGATTTTTGGTAAACATATTTATTAAAAGTGAAATTTAAGTATTATATTATAAAATTAAAAAAATACAAAATTGCGATCAGGACGGTCGGTTTATAATTCGCGGTAGGCTGAATTTATTTATCTGCGCGGCACAGTGCAGGGATCGCAATTTTGATCTGCAAAATAAAAACAAAAATTATTCTGTTAGTGGGCAATATTGACAGTAATATGTTGAGTTTGAACAAAATATTGATTTTTACTATGTTATTTGGATTGTTAAAGAAGTGATCACGCTTTCGTTCTGTTTTTACTTTCTTATACGCAGTATAAGTATTGTAATCATGAAAAACTTCGATCTCGAGATTTTAACGGATATATACGTTTTAAGCTTCCCTGCATTGATTCCGACTATTTTTGGAATGACGTCCGTCTGTGTGTGTTTGTGTGTGTGTGTGTGTGTGTGTGTGTGTGTGTGTGTGTGTGTGTGTGTATGTGAGCGCTGTACAGCCCAAACGGCTAAAGGTAAAATTATGAAACTTCAAACTTAAGATTTTTATACGCCTGGCAAGAAATGCTCCTATTTTTTAAAACAATACTCAAACCGGAAATGCATGTTTACTCGGTTTCTGCAATTACTGAAAAATGGTTGCACTTACAGAAAAAGAGTTCCAAAGGTTAGTAAATATTATAAATTAGAAAAATAGTCTAAATATGATCTAACCGAAATGCGTATAAGAAAGTTCAGTGCATGACACTGCAGATGTTTTTAAAGTAACAAGATATACCTATTTTGTATAAAACCGACCATAGTACCGTCAATAATATTGCCCACTAACAGAAAACTGTTTTTATTTTTCAGATCAAAGCGCACTTTGTCAAACGGTCGTCCCGACCGCAATATTGTATTTTTTTAAATTTGTATAACATAATACTTAAATTTACATACAATAAAAATGTGTACCAAAAATGTCTCTATCTTTATTCCTCTTCATCTAGTATCGATTTTAAGAAAAGTTCTCATTTTACGGTTTTAACACCAGGAAAACCCCTTAAGTTATTTTTATAGCTTAGGCAACGAGTCTATACATTTATTCCAATGATTGTAATACAAAACAAACATTGAATAAATTTAGTTACACTTAACTTAATTTATGCAATGAATTACGCTAAACAAAGTTATTCTCTAAAGGATGAGAAGTTCTCAGTTGGTGTGCCACCTGATTCGATTACTCCAAATGTGTTTCTAGTCAAATAAATTGAAATTCACTGCTCTAAATTTCTACACATATATACGTCGTTATCATATGCATTCTCTATATAGAATTATAGATACGCTTAATATTTTATATTTATTATTGTTCAACAAAAAATCGCATCACAATACTTTTACAATGTTCAAATATTTTTGGAGATTTGGTTGAAAAAGTTAAAATGTTTATATAATAAAAACATATGGTTATTTTCTACTGGTATGCACATATGTGTATATAACGCAATGACATTGCCGTTACATAACAGAGTTTTATACGATAGTAAGATCGTTCGTTCGTACAGCATCTGTAGCAACGACAATATCCGCAACCGACGCGACTAGTTTGACCACTTTCTCGTTTCCGTTACTCTAAATCGCGCGTTTAAAATGATAACATTGATTCAATAAAATATGTCTTATCGCATACATACTTTATAGGCCTGCCTTTTGAAAGTCATTTCATACATTTACTTTCACAGATAAACTAATTTTAAAATCATTTATTTTATTTCTGGTACCTACCTAATTGTATTTATTATAATTATTAGGGATATATATTTTTTAATGTTTCAAGGAAATTCAAAAAGTTAGTTGTTGCGTCCGAAATCGAAATTTCACTTCACCTATTACTATATTTTTAATTGCAATTTTCGCAATCGTATAAACGATTGTTTCAATTCAGAATGCTACATGTATTAATGAGTTCATTTATAAGAAAGTATTGTTATATGGGTTTTAAATGAAATATCTAATGAGCATTTTTCCCTAATGAAGTCTATCTATATATTGACTTTAATTAAAAATGGTAACATTCTGGCAATACTACATAATAAATTTTAGAACAGTATATACTTTTTTCGCACGGCTCGCTATGCTCTGAAATAGATATATTTCTTTTTGAAATAAGTGTATGTGTGTATAAAACTCATAAAACAATTTATTACTTAACGTATAATTTTCGTTTGAGTGCGTAATATAATGGAGAAAGGTGCTTGTTGCTTTTTACCTTAAGTATAGCGTGAATATTCACAATTAGAAGTGAGTCAGTTCGTTGAGATCAGATTTATATAGTCATGCCTTTCACAAGTTGGGTGTGTCGACGTTAGCGTCGCGTCAAGTCGCCACCGTCGCGTTTCGTAAATAAGTTTACTTTGCATCTAAATAATTACAGGATTTCCGTTAGTTAGCTCATACACTTTGGTTAATTATTTTTAAGCAGTAAAAGTGTATCCCCAGATTAAAAACGACCCATGTCGCAAATTTACTGTTAACACTGCGAAAAATAGATGTGATAATAATAAAAATCAGCACATATCTTTTAAATGGCCAGTTGAATTTACTATAAAAATAAATATGGTAAAATTGAAATTTCGATTGCAAAATTAAATTTCTATAAGAATTATGAATTTGATTAGATTTTGTTCTGTTTATTAGTAAAGTAAATTAAAATGACTTATAAAACCTGGCATAATAGAAACGTATTTAAACTTTGTATACATATTTGAGATACCAATTTTAAAAGTTTCATCAATTTTGTAGTATTTTGATATTTTTCCTTTGCATTCTTATTACCTTGCTAATATGTAAAATATCTAATAACTTCTTACTTGCATTTAGTAATTCTATGAAATAACGATCTTGCTTATTAATTGGTGCAATCGTCCGGTTTTCTAAATAGTACTTTTCAACCATCAAAACGAATAACAGCGTGTTGTGTGCAGATAATTTGTGTTCTATTTTAACTATCTATTATTTCTTATAAAGAACCGATTCCGCAAGCAAATATGCTAATAACAAACAAGGTCGCACATAAGAAAGTGCATTGGTTGCTGTATGTATGTATATTGCATTGCGAAAACGAGAAAACTCAGTCTACTGTAAAATTGCCTGTTGCAACATTTTTGATGTTTGGCCGAAAATGTATACTAAATTTATATTTCAACTTTCAACCACATACAGGCAAAATCAAAAAAATATGGAAACATAGTACAAAGATATTCATAAATAAATTGCATCACACAGTATGAGGTTCGGATTTACAGCTTTCCGGCGAAAAAGGTCAATTTTAAAATCACATGAACTTCGATTACTATAGGCCTACTTTCCAAGGGTGCGCGCGTACGTGTTTATGTTTATGTGTGCGTGTATGTATATGTGATTGTGTGTGTGTGTGTGTATATATGTCTGTGTGTGTGTGATTGTGTGTGTGTGTGTGTGTGTGTGTGTGATTGTGTGTGTGTGTGTGTGTGTGTGTGTGTGTGTGTATATATGTGTACCTAGATATGAGAAATAATATTTGATTTTTTTCAATAAATTAAAATATTTACCAATTTCATTTAATTAATTACTATATTATCTTATTCCTTATTTACTGTAAAGTGCACATCAGAAATAACAAAATAAAAATTCCAATTTTCGTAGTTGTACTCCTCTTTGAGTAGTAAAAATTAATTAGTGTACGCCTCTGCATTTCTAAATATATGTTTTTATATAACTATTTATCTATAAGATATTAAGTAATCGTAAAAGTTTTGTATTTACATTTTATGGATACTTTTTTTGTAAAGCTGTATTCAAAATACATCTACTAATAACTATATAATTACATTAATTAAAAATGACCTTAAGTTAAAAATAGAGCATCAAACCTTATCCGCAAAATATTTATTTATAGAATCTACAAAAATATACATAATTTGGAAAGGACAAACAATCACAAATGTCACTATATTATACAAATATCTATTAAATCACTTTAATTTATTAATTCATCTGACGAAATTATAATAAGTATTTTTTAGGAATATTTGAATAGATTTTTCTAACTTTCATTGGTTGGGTACCTAATAATAAAATTCTGCCAATATCATTTTATTTAAATAGATTTAATTTGATTCGCTACTGGAAAAACACGTAGTTAAATGTATTGGAGAGTGCAATTTATTGCAAAATTGACCTGATTAAAATTTATTAATAATCTTCTGCTAAATTGTACCATTACTTAATATGCATAGGTATCTGTCAAGTCTCGGTCTATTTAATGGTAATGAACATACATACATACATTCATGGAATTTAGATGAAAAAAATTTACATACAAATGTATGTATGTAGTTTTTATAAAGGAAAAAAATATGCAAGAAAAATATTTCATCATTCTAGCCAATTACAATTAATACCTTGAACTAAATTTATTGCATTTACCTAGTTTTCATATTAAAACATATCTTGAAAAAAATTCTAATCATCTCAGTTATACATTCATAGCTAATTAATCTATTCGTTGTATGTAATACACTATATATTTGTAAATTGAATAAGTATAATATCCATAATTATAAATATTTAAATCAAGGACGCTCTACAATAGCTTACAAATATCCTCTCTACAGAGCCATAAGTTATCTTTATTATCAAACTGCAAATATGAATTAATATAACTATTTAACTCAATATATAAATATTTTCATAATTTTTGATATTTTAAAACATTCGCCAAATATTCCAATAGATATTAAATATAAAATTTCAAATTATTCGATTATATTTTATTTTTCTGTTAAGTAATTGATACAATTTTGTCAAAATATAACCGGTAGCTTTATTGAAACAGTATCTGTCATGTCTGATACTGAACATTCTTATACGCATTTTGGTTAGAAAGTTTAGTTTTCAGACATGACAGATATTTATTAATTTACTAAATATTTGTCAAAAATTTGACAAACGCAGATAATACGATTTATGAAAAAATAAATAAAATAAGAAGAAACTTCAATAACTATTATTTTGAAAACAGTACCCTTTTTGAAAAACCAAGTCGTTATGCAAAATATTAATTCCTTTAACTTTTATTCAAACTATTATTCTGTAACTGCAACCATTTTTGAGTAATTGTAGAAACTGCAAAAAATGACTAGAGTAAACATGCACTTTCGGTTTGAATATTTATTACAAAAATAAAAAGTGTTCTTTCCAGGCAGATACAAATCTTAGATTAAAGTTTCATAACTTTACCATCAACCGTTTAGGCTGTAGAGCGTTCATACACACACATCGAAATCGATTCAGGGCAGATTAAAAGGTATATTTCCGTTAAAATCTCGAGATTGAAAATTTTCATGATTACAATACTTACTTATACTGCGTAAAAGAAAGTAAAATATTAAAAAAAAAAATCCTGTAAGTGCATCCGTTATTGCAGAAACCGCATAAAATGACTAGAGTAAACATGCATTTACGTTTTGAATATTCTTTACACTTTATACGTTTCATAATTTTATTTTCAACCGTTTAATCTGTAGAGCGCGCGCGCACTTCCCCTCTCACACTCTTCACATACACGCACACACAAGCACACACGCACTCGCGCACACGCTCACACGCACATACGCACACACGCACACATAAATGTTATTCAAAAAATAGTCAGACTTGATGCAAGGAAGACCGAAAGGTACATTTCGGTTGACTGTAGAGCATTCAAACACACACATACATAAATGGACGTCATAACAAAAATTACTAGAATCGATCCAGAGAAGGCCAAAAGGTATATTTCATTTAAAATATCGAGATCGATTTCATTCATGATTGCATTACTAACTTAACTTCGTATAAGAAAGTAAGTAATGGTATAAATATCAGGTAAGTTTGGACTTTCTTATATGAAATAAAAGTAAATAATGCAATTACGAATACCTTTAAATTCGAAATTTTAGTACAAATATTCGTTTTGAACGTTCCTGAAACCATTAAGACATTGTACGCCTGAAAATGCACTAATTCACTAAAGTTCTAACCGGTCCTAGTATTTCTCTTATTATATTTCTTGCTACTATTCTCAGTACTTTTTCATCCATCTATGTCTGCTGCATACATAAATAACGGTCTTATCAATGTTTCATACATTTTTATTTTGTTTTCTTTGTTAGGTTTTACTCGAGTAGTATTTCGTTTGCATGCTTTATTCTATTTGATGCTATTGTTACTTTCATATACGCAGTAATATGTATGTAATGACGTGTGTATGTGTGTTTGGCTGTGTATGTGATATTTTGGCTCCGCGTGTGTGTGTGTGTGTGAGAGCGCTCTGCTGCTTAAACGGTTGAGTCACTCAAAAACGATTGCACCTATAGAAAAAATAATTGAATAAAAAATCAGAGTGATCAAAATTTCGTACATTTGTTTTTATTTTTTCAAAAAAGATATTGGAAGCAAGAAAATGGCTATTAAAATGTATTCTTATTTGATTTATATTTGCATACATCGTATCACTCGTACCTGTCAATTGTTTAACATAAAAATTTTAGACTCAAATAATTGAAATTTTACATTTAATATCTATTGTAAATATAATTATTCAAAAAGTGTTTCAAATGTTAGTAAAATTTAAAATATTATAGAATACTTCGCGTATGCTATTATATGTCTTCCGCT
The DNA here is from genome assembly GCA_944738965.1 of Nebria brevicollis. Lineage (NCBI taxonomy): Eukaryota > Metazoa > Arthropoda > Insecta > Coleoptera > Carabidae > Nebria > Nebria brevicollis. Next base: position 7,209,876 of record OX122898.1, on the reverse strand, counting down.
TATTCGTAGTGTCCTTTACGTTTTATTTCTCATTTCATATACTAAAAGGAAATTCCAACTTCTAGAATTCTTGTTTAAAATAATATCCTAATAGCTTTTTTTATAGCTCCGGGTTGTATATTTAAAGTGCAGTATCCAGTTATAAATTTACTTTTGACTTTTTTAAATAAGCAAGTTTTGTAATCTTGAAAAAATCCGATCTCGAGAGTTTAACGGAAGTATACCTTTTCATCTCCCCTGAATCGATTCGTACTATTTTTGCAATGACTCCTGTCTGTTTGTGTGTGACACAGAGAGAAAGAGTCAATACGATTGAAGGTAAAATTATGAAACTTAAAACTTAAGATTTTTAAATTCCTGGCATCAAAATCACCTATTTTGAAAAATAATATTCAATCCGTAAGTGCTTATTAACTCATCGTTTTATACGGTTTCTGCAATATCCCCGAAATGGCTGCACTTACAGTAAAAATAATAACAAATATAAAAAAAATATTAATAAATCAAATCAATTTCTTTTCAGAATATTTAGAATATTCAAATTGCAAGAAAATTGCTTTTAAATTTCTTTTTTGTCATATTTATCAACAATGTCAACAGGAAAACAACATACTTTTTTTTAAGGTTAATAAAATATTTAAAATATCATATATAAATATGTTTTTAGGTTTCAAGCTTTTTCGAAAATTTTATAGAGTAATGAATAGTTATATGTTCTGTGGTATTTAAAATTCTGTATTTTAGTATTAATTTTATTTAAACAAAATACGTATAAGAAATATTTATGGCACTACAGATATTATTGTACTACATCGAAATTGGTACATATATATTTTCGCATAGACTTCATAACCGGTTCAAAGCGATCCTTTTAATTCCTTCGTAGTAGTCCAAGATCGTTACTGGAACAAATTTTTAATTATAATCAAAATTAATATATATTTTAAATACATAATTGAGAACTCTTGTTCTATTGGGACAACGATAAAAAAGTATAGAATCAAATTCCCTATAGCTAGATTTAAGCTTTCTAGACATGTAATCTGTAACTATTACTCTAACAGTTTCGCTATCTATCAGATTTATAAAAATACACAACAATCTATAAACTTGAAAGACTATTCTAAGTTGACTATTCATATACTTATCGTATCAGTTTATGATGTTGAAAACCAAACTATATTGAAGCACGGTAAATAAATTATTCTGCACTTAGACTTAGAATAATAATAATTACATACATCACCAAGGAATGTAATACAACACATTGATAAGTATCTCTAGCAAATGGATATAAATTGTATATTCAATGAATCTCTATACCTGAATAGATGTATATGTCGCCGTTATCTGTATGCATTATGCAAGCAAAAGTGGGACATGTATATTCTTCCTTTATTGGACGAGTTGTATATTTTTAAGTACACCACTGGAAGAGGCAATGCATGGTATATGTCGCATACAACTGTGACCATGTACATACACGAGGACACTATAATATTAAAAGATTCAACATTACATTATGTGGGTATATAAACTCAACAAAAACAAAATTATTTTATCAGTATCTAGTTGCCAAAACACAAACAAATATGACGACTTCATTGGTAAGAAGAGTTCTTCTAAAATTAAACTATATTATGAAGCATCTCAACTGATTTTAAGATTATTTAAAGTCGCATAAAAAAATGTAATCTTTTGCATAGAAAATCTAGAGAGTAGACCTAACATCATAAAAAATTGATATATCTAATAAATAAAACTCGATTAATTAAATAGCATTATTTGTATTTTAAACCTTATTAAAAACAGAATTTTAATGAATACTAAATATAAATCAAATTTTATTTGATTATCAACAAATAAATGTATATAATTTTAATTTCTGAATTTATTAATCGTATTATAAAACGTAACATATTTCATGATAATAAGAACTATTTATTTATTGGTAGAAGCAATTTTTAATATTTTGTTTGTTAGTAAAAATTACAATAAAATATTATGAATAAGACAAAATATAATGTCGATTTTTATATACAACCTCATATTTCAGATTTTCGTTCTACTTATAACACTAAGTTATGGTTCAGAAGAAGCTAAACAAAAACATGACTTCTTCAGAGATGTGCATGGATTTCATCTAGGACATCACGAGGGAATTGATCTCAGAGGTCTTGCATTTGCTGACAGTGCTGCTAATAAACATGGAACTACTTATGGAGGCTTTGCTCATGCAGTCGATTTAGGATCTACCATCAACCGCCACATTATCATTACTAAAAATATTGGAGTACCAATTCCACAACCATACCCTATTACTATCACCAAAAATATCTGTGTACCTTATCCAGTACATATACCTGTACCAGTTGGTAAACCTTATCCAGTGCGTGTATCTAAACTATATCCTGTATATGTCGAGAAACTCATACCATACACGGTTCAACAAAAACTGCCAGCACATCCCCAACCGTATCCAGTACCGGTCCAACAAACTCATGTTATCCCAAATCCTAAATTTGGTAACATATATAAACTTACTGTATCTATAGGTTCCGGGTCCTTAGGTTACACTTACTTGGGTAATGGAGCTTATGCTATTGGCTCTGGTGGTTTAGGATACAGCATTGTAGGTTCAGGTGTTAGACCAACTAAATTATGGTAAATATAATAATATGACAAAGAAACTCTTAGTTATACCAAGACAATTTTTCAAACAAGAAATGTGTCAGACAAATAGTATCATATCATCTAAAGATGTCATAAAAGTCGAAGCGGTGACGATAGCAATTGTATTTATTTCTTATTTATACGAGATCGGAACATTGTCAATTTATTTAACGATTAGATATATTGTAAATCCGAATGTATCGTTACATCGTATCTTTGTTATGTTGAATTAACTTATCAGATATTAGAAACGAATGTAACTCAAGTTTAATTAATTAAACCGGTTTAACTATCAGCGATACAGCAGAAATAAATTTTGGTATATTTCGCCACTCTTATAGATTTTGTACTACAAATCTTTATTTTTGACAAAAAAATTAAAAATAATATTAATACATAGCAATATGAATGATGATGATGCTATTTTATACTAGAATTTATTAAATCTTGCTGAGAAATTGAAAAATTACGTGATATAAACAACGAATGTTTTTTACCTATTAGATATTTGCATTTCTTAAATTATATAATTATAATTATATATATATATATATTTATATATATATATATATATATATATATATATATATATATATATATATATATATACATATATATATATATATATATATATATATATATATATATATATATATATATAAATATATATATATATATATATATATATATATATATATATATAAATATATATATATATATATATATATATATATATATATATATATATATAATTATATAATTTAAGATATGCAAATATCTAATAAGTAAAAAACATTCGTTATTTATATCACGTAATTTTTCAATTTCTCAGCAAGATTTGATAAATTCTATTTTAAAATAGCATATCATCATTCATATTGCTATGTATTAATATTATTTTAAATTTTTTTGTCAAAGATAAAGATTTGTAGTTCAAAATCTATAAGAGTGGCGAAATATACCAAAATTTATTTCTGCTGTATCGCTGATAGCTAAAAACTATAATTCTTAGAGTATTAATAGACAACTGTAAATATGAATAAATAAAACGTTTTTTACAAAATATGTCTACTCTATAAATCAACTAACAAAGATATACCAGCGTCTATGCTATGTTGGCAATAATGGTGCCTAATAATTAATAACGAAATATGTACACGCACGCAAAGAACAGTGTGGGAAGCTGCACTAGCATTCCACTTCCGATGTACATACACACATACACCATTCACTTTCGCTGCAGATATTTTTGCTGCAAAAATGTATCAATGGTATCACACGCATGCTAATCATATTCAAGATGTCCCAAGATTTGAAATTGTGTCTTTCTCTTTTCTTTATGCCACTTGTAAGAAATTTTATCCAATTATTACATATAGTTTTTGGGGTCCATAACATGTTCATTAAAAACTAGAGTAAACTTTCTTTTTACGGTACTAAAAGTTAAAGGAAATCACAGTAGAAAAAGTGCAAATATCAAAATATATATCAGTGAATGTTTAGTTGTACACAATATGTATTTTGATTCCGAGATCATGTTACGCCATAGCCTATAGCCCGAAAGTAGTTCGTCTTTGCGACACGCGCTCTACGGTTTACCGAAGCGAAAGAAAGGTACATCCTCCCTCCTTTAGTTAACAAAGAGTCGGGCCGTGTCGGGCGGGCATTTCTTAAAACCAACAATTTAACACTTTGCATCACAGATCAGATTTGTATATAAAGTGATCCGATTGCACTGGTGCAGCATCAGTCTTCTGTGATCACTTATACAAGTTACACCATGAAGACAACGGTAGGCCACTTCAATATTCATATATACACTAGTGACTCAAATGTGTTTAACAGTGTAAAAATCTGTGTCAATAGTGCAGCAACTAATTTGAAATTATTTCGTTTTGTAGATTTTTATCGCTCTCCTAGCTCTATCCGCTTGTACAGCGGAAGAGGAGGCTAAGAAAGGACAGAAACGTGGAGTCTTTGGTGAAAGCCTGGGCCTAGGATCATCCTATGGGCATGGCGGCGGTATTAGCTTTGGCGAAGGGCACGGAGCCGGTCTAAGCCTCGGAGGAGGCCATGGTGGTCTCAGTCTAGGAGGTGGACATGGCTTCGAAGGCCTCTCTGGAGGACATGGACTTGGAGGTGGATTCGGTGGTGGATATGGTGGGGGTTATGGAGGAGGTTACGGAGGTGGTGCCGGACACGGCCCCATTGATCTTGGATCCAACATTCAACAACACTTCACTATTACCAAGAAGGTCGGAATCCCAATACCTCAACCGTACCCCGTCCATGTTGAAAAGAAAATCCCAGTGCCATATCCAGTACACATCAAGGTACCAGTCGACAAACCATATGCAGTACATGTACCCAAGCCATACCCAGTGCATGTAGAGAAACCAGTCCCGTACACCGTTGTGAAACAGGTTCCATACCCAGTGAAAGTGCCAGTACATGTGCCTTACAAGGTACCAGTAGCTGTCCATGTGCCCAAACCATACCCAGTCACCGTCATCAAGAAGGTTCCTGTACATGTACCAGAACCTTTCATCGTAAAGAAACCAGTGCCTGTATTTATCAAATCTCATGAAGGTGGTCTTGGAGGTGGATACGGTGGTGGATATGGAGGTGGTTTCGGTGGACACAGTCTAGGAGGCGATTTCGGTGGCTCTCTTGGCGGTCATGGTCTTGAAGGTGGAATCGGCGGTGGTCATGGTCTTGAAGGACTTGGCGGTGGATTCGGAGGTCATGAAATCAGTGAAGGACATGGTCTGTCTCTTGGAAGCAGTGGCGGACATGGTTGGCATTAAATTAAATCTGTGATCACAATATTTCATCTTGCACCATTTTATTCTTCATCATTACTTCACTTCACTAGTCCACACGAACATACTTCATACTTATGTCTATTGATTTTTATTTAAATAAAATATTTTTCTTTAACGCTGTAGCCTAATTTTTATCCTTAATGTTCCTGACAACTAACTAAATCGTTAATTAATATATTAATCCATCAAATGAAGGTTGATATATTAAATATAAAGTCAATTAATGCTATAAAGCTATATAAGTAAAGAAATATGCATCTAGTCACCTACAAACTATTAAGTTTTTATTATTTTAAAATAAAAACTAGCGCTAGCTTAATCTGAAGTATACGTATTTTGCTGAGATTGGTGAGTTATTAAACAACAAATAATTATTAGTAATAAATTCAAAAAACTCTAAAAATATATAAAATTATTCATTATTTCTTACAATGCCCAAATTGTTTTTCTGTTAAACAATTTACATATATAGTTGAAATAATATTTCATGTAACTATGGTAAAATAAAGAAGATGACAAAAATATCTGCAGTGTCATGCACCGAACTTTCTTATCCGCATATGGGTTAAACCATATCGTAGTTACATTATTTTTCTAATTTATAATATTTGTTCTAACCCTTAGATCGCTTTTACACTAAATACATTTCTTAGAATATATATTAAATGTCAAACTACAAATTATTTACGTCTATTTTGTTAAACAATTGACAGGCGCAGATGATACGATTTATGTAAAAATATATATAAAAGGCAGAAATTTATTTTGAAACCAGTACACTTTTTGGAAAAAACATTCAAACAATAGTTGTGCTAAATAAGAATACCTTTAATTTTTGTTCATAAAATTTTTCTGTAACTGTAACCATTTTTGAGTAATTGCAGAAATTGCCAAAAATGACTAGAGTAAACAGGCACTTCCGGTTTGAATATTTTTTCAAAAATAGGAGGTGCACACCCCAGGAATATGCAAATCTTAAGTTTAATGTTTCATAATTTTAGCCTCAACCGTTTAGGCTGTAGAGAACATACACACACACACACACAGACACACACACACACACACACACAGACGGACGTCATTCCAAAAATAGTTGGAAGCGATTCAGGGAAGGTCAAAACGTATATTTCCGTTAAAATCTCGAGTTCGAAATTTTTCATGATTACAATACTTACTTATACTGCGTATAAGAAAGTAAAAATCAATAACAATTTACTTGTAACCAGTACTATATATGAATAAATATAGACTAAGAAGTAATTAAATATATATATATATATATATATATATATATATATATATATATATATATATATATATATATATATATATATATATATATATGTTAGAAAATGCAAAAAAATAGTAAACATGCACTTCCGGTTGGAATATTCTTGTATGTAAGTTTTTCTTGAAAGGCACATACAATTCTTTAATTTAAAGTTTCATAACTTTATCTTCAACCGTTGAGACTGCAGAGCATGCTCATACACACAGAAACACACACACATAAATCGTTTCCAAATTAAATTAATTAAGATTTGTATGAATAATAATTTTGACTTAAATTTTAAACAAATTACGTTAACAATTTCAATAATCTGGCGTACTTTCTATCAATCAACAAAGCTGGTAATTATAGTGGGACTAAGGACCTGATAGATATGTTAGGTAGTACTAAATTTGTATAACAAGTAAATATTGAATTGTTTGCAACAACTTTTAATTCATAAGAAATGACAATATAAAAAGTAGACAGATAAGATGACTAGTAATGAGTTAACAGAAATAAAAAATATATGTGCTGAACGTCAGCATCTGATCACACAACTGGAATTACCAGCTCTTGTATTCTGATCCAGAATCGAAACCAGAGTCATGTCCGCCGAAAGAGGAAGATCCAAAGTCGTGTCCACCGAAAGATGATGATGAGGAATCATCTCCACCGTGATGACCCTTGATGAAGACGGGCACGTGCTTCTTGATATAAACAGGTTCGGGTACATGTACGGGTACCTTCTTGATGACGGTAACTGGGTATGGTTTGGGTACATGGACAGCTACTGGCACCTTGTAGGGTACATGCACAGGTACCTTAACTGTGTACGGGACTTTCTTTTCAACGGTGTATGGGACTGGTTTCTCAATGTGGACTGGGTATGGTTTAGGTACATGGACTGGGTATGGTTTGTCGACTGGTACTTTGATATGTACTGGGTATGGAACTGGGACTTTCTTCTCCACATGCACGGGGTATGGTTTGGGTACGGGCACTCCGACCTTCTTGGTGATGGTGATGTGTTTATGGACGCTGGAGCCTAGATCGATGGGGCCATGATTGTGACTGTCGAAACCACCATGTTCACCACCGCTGAAGTCACCACCACTGAAATCGTGGCTGTCGAATCCGCTACCCTGGCTCAAACCGCCAAAATCGTGTCCTCCAAAATCTTGTCCACCAAAGTCGTGTTCACCAAAATCGTGTCCACCACCGAAATCATGTCCAAGTCCTTCACCGAAGACACCTCGCTTTTGCCCTTTCTTAGCCTCCTCAGCCGCTGAGCAAGCGGACAGAGCTAGCAGAACGACAAAGAACTGAAAAAGCAAAATAATAATTATTTAAAGCAACGTTTGAATAAAATCATATATTTAATTATATTTACCGTGGATGTGTTCATGGTGTGAATACAAGTAGTGATCACAGAAAACTGATGCCTTCTCCATAACCCGGGGCCGTTTTATACCCATCTGGTACCAAATTCATAAACAAATGCTCATGGTGGTAACATCATAGTTCCGGAACACTGAATGCCTTTCCAATATAATGTAAATGCTCTTGTTTCACTAGAAACACGCGAACGTCTCTACTTAATTAATATTTTAAGCAAAGCATGAAGCGGCCTAATAAAAATTCTTAAACATTATTTTTATAACGAAGACAAATAATTAGGCTGATATCAATACTACCAAAGAATGAATTAACCAGACCATAACATAAATAGACCTTCATGTAAAATTATTTATAAAAATTTAAATCAAGGTAAAAATTATGTTTAATTAATTTGAACTTTCATGATCCCAAGACATACCGGAACTCCCTATCATATTGACAACTTAAAAATCTACTATGAAATCTACAACACTTTTTGAACTTTTTTCATAAAATTTATCAAATCAATATTGTAGAAAATAATAATGTATTAGACTTTCATTTAATAAAAAATTATTTTATTTTAACGTATATATTAAAACAGACAATATTGAACGGGGCTTTGAATAAAATACAACTATGGATTCAATAATGTTCGCAAGAATATTAAATTTAATAAAATACCGTGGTCCATCATTTTAGACCAGTCCATTTTTATCTCGAGATTTTAACGAAAATATACGTTTTAACCTTCCTTAAATCGGTTCCGAGTATTTTTAGAATTACGGCTTTCTGTGTGTGTGTGTGTGTGTGTGTGTCTATGCTATCTATAGCCTAAACGGCTGAAGGTAAAATGATGAAACTTTAAACATAAGATTTGCATATGCCTGGGGTGTGCACCTTCTATTTTTAAAATAATAATTCAAACCGAAAGTGCTTGTTTACTCTAGTCACTTTTTTCGATTTCTGCAATTACTCAAAAATAGTGGCAGTTACAGAAAAATGAGTTAAATAAAAATTAAATATATTGAGATTTCACATAACTTCTATTTGAATTTTTTTTCGAAATGATTACTGGATTCCAAGTATGTAATGGCAATTAAAATTTCTTCTTATTATATTTATTTTTAGTACCTGTTCACTCTAGTCATTTTTTGCGGTGTCTGCAATTTATCAAAATCGGTTATAGTTACAGAAAAATTGTATGGATAAAAACTAAAGGAAGCTATATTTCGTATAACTTTTGTTTGCATTTTTTTTTCAAAATGATTACTGGCTTCAAAATAATGGCTGTTAAAATTTCAGCATGTTATATATATTTTTACATAAATCGTATCATCTGCACCTGTCAACTGTTTATCAAACAAACAAAATAAATTTAAATAATTTAAAGTTTGACATTTTATATTTATTCTAAGAAATATATTTAGTGTAAAAGTATTCCAAGGGTTAGAATAAATATTATAAATAAGAAAAATAATAAAAATAGGATGTCATCTAACCAAAATGCGTATAAGAAAGGTCAGTGTAAGGCCCTGCAAATGTTTGAAATATAGCATGCAAAAATCATTCATGATGAAAATTATTGAATTTAAATGTGATCTTTATAATTGTCTATATAAAATAATTGTTAACTTCTCTCACGATAAATATGCATTCACAATGCCAATGCTCAACTTTAGCTGTAGAGATCATCAAACTTGACATTTTTTCAAAATTATAACGAAAAATTCATTGATCACGTCAATATACAGATCAGTTAAACAATGGCGTAAAATTGGTACGATTACATTCTTAATTTAATTTTTATAGATGTCGTAGGTAACATAAAATAAATGATTACTTTTGCAGTTACTAAATATTTCTTAACGACGTTAATAATGAAAATAAAATGTTTCAGAATAAAATATAATAGAATTTAATTTAAAAAGCTTTAAAGATTTTTAAATACACTAATTATTGTTAGTCCTCAAGGAGACGTAACTGTTGTCGTTTAATAAAATTCCTTGTGAAACATAACAAAGTATTTTTACTTTCTTATACGCAGTATAAGTAAGTATTGTAATCATGAAAAATTTCGATCTCGAGATTTCAACGGAAATATACGTTTCGACCTTCCCTAAATCGATTCCTACTATTTTTGGAATGGCGTCTGGCTGTGTGTGTGTGTGTGTCTGTATGTGTGTGTGTGTATGTGTGTATGTTCTTTACAGCCTAAACGGTTGAAGCTAAAATTATGAAACTTTAAACTTAAGATTTGCATATGCCTGGGGTGTACACCTTTTATTTTTGAAAAAATACTCACAGCGGAAGTGCCTGTTTACTCTAGTCATTTTTGGCAGTTTCTGCAATTACTCTAAAATGGTTACAGTTACAGAAAAATTTTATGAAAAAAAATTAAAGATATTGATATTTAGCACAACTTTTGTTTAATTTTTTTTTCCAAAAAGTGTACTGGTTTCAAAATAAATTTCTGAATTTTATATATATTTTTATATAAATCGTATCATCTGCGCCTATCAATTGTTTAACAAAATAGACGTAAATAATTTGAAGTTTGACATTTAATATATATTCTAAGAAATATATTTAGTGTAAAAGCGATCTAAAGGTTAGAACAAATATTATAAATTAGAAAAATAATGAAACTACGAAGTGGCTTAACCCATATGCGTATAAGAAAGTTCGGTGCATTATTGTTCATAAAAATTTATACTGCGTATAAGAAAGTAAAAATCGAATGTATAGCACTCTAGAAACAGAAGATCCAATTTACCTGACTGATTATAGTCTTGCTGAAGCATCGTAGGTTTCAGAATTTTTTGTGAATTATTTGTTGATGAAATCAATAGGACAGGTTTATACTTATACATTTAAAAAAACCATTACAGTAAATTATTTTTGGTTATGCAAGAAGTCTGTTTATTAGCAAAAAATTACAAAATTTCAACACACATACAAAGAATGAAAACTAATTAGTACAAGAATCAGTATCTGATCACACCTCTGGATTTACCAGCTTTTGTATTCCGATCCGGAACCGAAACCAGACTCATGTCCGCCGAAAGAGGAAGATCCAAAGTCGTGTCCACCGAAAGATGAGGATGAGGAATCATCTCCACCGTGATGGCCCTTGATGAAGACGGGCACGTGCTTCTTGATATAAACAGGTTCGGGTACATGTACGGGTACCTTCTTGATGACGGTAACTGGGTATGGTTTGGGTACATGGACAGCTACTGGCACCTTGTAGGGTACATGCACAGGTACCTTAACTGTGTACGGGACTTTCTTTTCAACGGTGTATGGGACTGGTTTCTCAATGTGGACTGGGTATGGTTTAGGTACATGGACTGGGTATGGTTTGTCGACTGGTACTTTGACATGTACTGGGTATGGAACTGGGACTTTCTTCTCCACATGGACGGGGTATGGTTTGGGTACGGGCACTCCGACCTTCTTGGTGATGGTGATGTGTTTATGGACGCTGGAGCCTAGATCGATGGGGCCATGATTGTGGCTGTCGAAACCACCATGTTCACCACCGCTGAAGTCACCACCACTGAAATCGTGGCTGTCGAATCCGCTACCCTGGCTCAAACCGCCAAAATCGTGTCCTCCAAAATCTTGTCCACCAAAGTCGTGTTCACCAAAATCGTGTCCACCACCGAAATCATGTCCAAGTCCTTCACCGAAGACACCTCGCTTTTGCCCTTTCTTAGCCTCCTCAGCCGCTGAGCAAGCGGACAGAGCTAGCAGAACGACAAAGAACTGAAAAACAAAATAATTATTATTTAAAACAAAGTTTGAATATAAATTATTGCTTGTAATTACCGTGGACGTCTTCATGGTGTACATTGACTGAGTGATCTCAGAAAACTGATGATTCTCTGGAGTGCATCGGAGTATTTATACTAGTGATGGTTCAAAACTGTTTTAATTATTATTATTTCCGTTAGCAAGAAGGCGCTAAAGTGGAACGATATGCTCAGAATTCATAACTACTTAAAACCAAATCTATGACCAGTTTCAAACATAGTAATTTTGCTTGTTATATTTGAACAAACTCAAAAATCCAATTGCATGGCACAATATTTTTTTTTTTTTGGAAATACTTCACAATTGAAATTATTCTCCTATGAAGTTCCAGATCGTATTATAATAAATTTCAAATATTGGCAATAAATCTGTCAAAAATAAAATATTTCCAGAAAATGTAAAATTTTGAATTAATAATAATAAAGAATTATAAATAAAATGCTTAAAAAAAACCAACCACAATATCCTTAAGGCAGGCTTTGACTGTTATTTTCGAGGCGTTTTTTTATGAATTTTTTACTTTATTTTACTCATAAACCCACGTATTTCCCGTCTTTTTACTTTCTTATACGAAGTATAAGTATTGTAATCATGAAATATTTCTATCTCGATATTTTAACGGAAATATACGTTTTGACCTTCCCTGAATCGATTCCGACTATTTTTGGAATGACGTCCGTCTGTGTGTGTGTGTGTGTCTGTGTCTGTGCGCGTTTGTGTGCGTGTGTATAAGCGCTCTACAGCCCAAACGGATAAAGGGAAAATTATGAAATTTTAAACTTAAGATTTGTATGTGCCTGGCAAGAAAATCTCCTATTTTTGAAAACAATATTCCAACCAGAAGTGCATGTTTACTTTAGTTATGTTTTGCGGTCTCTGCAATTACCCAAAAATGGTTGCAGTTACAGCAAAATTATTGCAATAAAAATTATAGATATCAGCATTTTGTACAAATATAATTATATTTATTTTTACTTAAATCGTATAATAAAACAAAATAGACTTAAATAATTTGAAGTTTGACATTTTAAATTTAATCTAAGAAATATAATTAGTGTAAATGTGTTCCAAAAGTGAGAAAAAATATTATAAATTAGAAATATAATGAAATTAGGATGTGATTTAACCCAAAACCATATAAGAAAGTTCGGTGCACGACACTGCAGATGTTTTTTTCGTACAAAGCATGCGCAGACACAAAATTGGTTTTAAACATTTATTAGTATAACAAAAAATGTATATATATATATATATATATATATATATATATATATATATATATATATATATATATATATATTTATATATATATATATATATATATATATATATATATATATATATATATATATATATATATATTAATATTATATATATTAATAGTCTCCTGTAGGGTGCGCCAAAGTGTACTCTTTTTGAGATACTCCGTCATACACCTTGTCTGTGACATCTAGAAAAAATACTAAAGAATGCTCCTATTGGGAACAATATATTTCAACTTTGTACGTAGGATTATATATATATATATATATATATATATATATATATATATATATATATATATATATATATATATATATATATATATATATATATTAATAGTCTCCTGTAGGGTGCGCCAAAGTGTACTCTTTTTGAGATACTCCGTCATACACCTTGTCTGTGACATCTAGAAAAAATACTAAAGAATGCTCCTATTGGCAACAATATATTTCAACTTTGTACGTAGGATTTCTTCGAAATGTTTATGTGTTAGTGCGATCTATAGCCTAAGCGGTTGATCGTAATTTAGCTAAACTTAAAAACTTTTTATATTTGCCTGTCGGAGAAAACTACATTTTCTGAAAACAATATTTAAATCGTAAGTGCTTGTTTACTTCATATATAATTTGCAATTCCTGCAATACCACCGATACGGCTGCCCTTACAAAATGACTACAATAACAGTGAAAGCACAACTTTTTTTTTTCGATTTAATTATTTTTACATAAATTATATGAACTATGCTTGTCATTTATTTAACAAAAAAACAAAATAGAAACAAATATTTTGGGATGGAGATATATATATAATTAATTAATTAATCTCTATTTATAATGTAAATTTTGTAATAAAAAATGTTTAACTATTCTCAAGTAAACGGATATACCCAGTTCCGGAACAGTAAACTTAATATAGCATAAAATTTTGGTTTGTGTATGCTATACATACCTATAAAAGGAGAAATTTTTTCAAACATGGTATCAGTTTTCTGTGATCATTCACTCAATGTACACCATGAAGACGTCCACGGTAATTACAAGCAATAATTTATATTCAAACTTTGTATTAAATTATTATTATTTTGTTTTTTCAGTTCTTTGTCGTTCTGCTAGCTCTGTCCGCTTGCTCAGCGGCTGAGGAGGCTAAGAAAGGGCAAAAGCGAGGTGTCTTCGGTGAAGGACTTGGACATGATTTCGGTGGTGGACACGATTTTGGTGGACACGACTTTGGTGGACAAGATTTTGGAGGACACGATTTTGGCGGTTTGAGCCAGGGTAGCGGATTCGACGGCCACGATTTCAGTGGTGGTGACTTCAGCGGTGGTGAACATGGTGGTTTCGACAGTCACAGTCATGGCCCCATCGATCTAGGCTCCAGCGTCCATAAACACATCACCATCACCAAGAAGGTCGGAGTGCCCGTACCCAAACCATACCCCGTCCATGTGGAGAAGAAAGTCCCAGTTCCATACCCAGTACATGTCAAAGTACCAGTCGACAAACCATACCCAGTCCATGTACCTAAACCATACCCAGTCCACATTGAGAAACCAGTCCCATACACCGTTGAAAAGAAAGTCCCGTACACAGTTAAGGTACCTGTGCATGTACCCTACAAGGTGCCAGTAGCTGTCCATGTACCCAAACCATACCCAGTTACCGTCATCAAGAAGGTACCCGTACATGTACCCGAACCTATTTACATCAAGAAGCACGTGCCCGTCTTCATCAAGGGTCATCACGGTGGAGATGATTCCTCATCCTCATCTTTCGGTGGACACGACTTTGGATCCTCCTCTTTCGGCGGACATGAGTCTGGTTTCGGTTCCGGATCGGAATACAAAAGCTGGTAAATCCAGTTGTGTGATCAGATACTGATATTCAGTATTTCAAACTCTTTCTTGTTATAATTTTTTCTATCTAAATATATCTTTTACCAAAAAAATTGTTATCTAATGTAATTAATTTTACAATGGATCTCTATTCCTGAACTGCCGATTTTACTATGAGAAGTAAATATTTGCTAGTCTAATTTATAAACAAACCTGATTATTCGGATAAAACTGGATAACGGAAAATTGGGAAAACAAAAATTTACATTTCTTAGAATGGTGTGATAATATTTTAACTAAAGATTAGCTATAGCATTTGGTGTTTCTCAGAATAAAATGTTGATTATTAAATAAAATTTAATTTTATTAGTTTATAGAAAAATCAATAAATAAATTTTCTTCACACACTTGATTATTGGCATTTATTTTAATGCTCGTTCCCCTTTACAAGCATAAGTGATACTTTTTATTATTAAATAAATACATACATAACCTCATGCCTATTCTCATCAACTGGGGTGACAGAAAACCCATTACATTTACATCTTGACAATTTTCCGCCATTCAGTTTATCCTTCTATAATTATTTTGCTTCATTCAAACTCATCAAATTCTTCATACGCGAATTGCGCATTTATTCAGAATCATATTCGTCCATTTATTCCGAGGACGACCCACCATTTTCTTTATTGATTAATGGTAAATCATAAATTAAATTTTTTTGATTACTGGCATTTGTTTTAAAATTAGATCTCCGTTACATGTATACGTGGTATTTTTGCCTCATGCCTCCTGCTAATTCTTATCTAATAAGGAGGCGCAAAACACATTACATTCATATATTGACAATCATTCACCATTGAATGAATGTAGAACATTGTGTATATTGTGGTATATGAGCATCGACTAGAGCAAGTTATAGAGTTTGTTTATTTGGGTTGCTAATTCTTTAACGATGGAAAGTATGATTGCGAGATTGACAAAAGATTGTATTTTTGTTGAAAAATTTTAGTTGAGAATGTTGCGAGGAATTTTATTATTTCTAAAGTGTGTACCTATAATGGTGTACTTTTGCCATCGGTAATAAATGTTGTATTTGGTAAATCAGGCATGAAAAGCTGTGAAAATGCAAACTTTTGAGAAGTACTTGTGGAATATCCAGAAGAGATAGAACGCGGAATGCATGGATGTATGAGCAGAGCGATATTGCAAATATTATCGAACGTAGAATAGGTGAGGGGTAAATGAGATGGTATGGCCTAAGAATGTCTAATGAAATATTAATTAAAAGGATTGATGTGTGCGAAATGAATGGTGTGGAAACTTCGGAATAAATAGATAAATATAATTGTAAATACCACTTTTGCTTGTAACGGGGAACAAATATTAAAAATATCTGCAGTGTCATGCACCGAACTTTCTTATCCGCATATGGGTTAAACCATATCGTAGTTACATTATTTTTCTAATTTATAATATTCGTTCTAACATTTAGTTCGCTTTTACAGTAGATATATTTCTTAGAAACAATATAAAATGTCAAACTTCAAATTATTTAAGTCTATTTTGTTAAACAATTGACAGGCGCAGATGATACGATTTATGTAAAAATATATATATTAAGCAGAAATTTAATTTGAAGCCATTACTCTTTTTGGAAAATAATTCAAACAAAAGTTGTGCTAAATATAAATACCTTTAATTTTTGTTCATGAAAATTTTCTGTAACTGTAACCATTTTTGAGTAATTGCAGAAAATGTAAAAATTTACTAGAGTAAACAGGCACTTCCGCTATGAATATTTTTTTCAAAAATAGAAGGTGCACACCTCAGGTATATGCAAATCTTAAGTTTAAAGTTTCATAATTTTAGCTTCAACCGTTTAGGCTGTAGAGAACATACACACACACACACACACACACACAGACAGATACACACACACACACACACACACACACACACACACACACACAGACAGACGGACGTCATTCCGAAAATAGTTGGAATCGATTCAGGGAAGGTCAAAACGTATATTTCCGTTAAAATCTCGAGATCGAAATTTTTCATGATTACAATACTTATACTGCGTATAAGAAAGTAACAAGTGCCAATAATTAAGTATATCAAGAAAATTTACTTATTGATTTTTCCATAAAATAATGAAATTTGAATTAATATAATAAACATATTATTTTGAGAGACACCTAATGTTATAGCTAATCTGCAGTTAAAGTATTATTACACCATTCTAAGAAATGTAAATATTCGTTTTCCCAATTTTCCGCTTTTATCCGAATAATCAAGATAGTTTATAAATTAGACTAGCAAATATTTATAGATATGCTTCTTATAGTAAAATTGGCAGTTCAGGAGTTGAGGTCCTTTGTAAAAACAATTCTATAAAAAAACAATTTTTTGGTAAAAGATATATTTAGATAGAAAAAAATATAAAGCATAAAACATACAAAAATTATAACAAGAAAGAGTTTGAAATACTGAATATCAGTATCTGATCACACAACTGGATTTACCAGCTTTTGTATTCCGATCCGGAACCGAAACCAGACTCATGTCCGCCGAAAGAGGAGGATCCAAAGTCGTGTCCACCGAAAGATGAGGATGAGGAATCATCTCCACCGTGATGACCCTTGATGAAGACGGGCACGTGCTTCTTGATGTAAACAGGTTCGGGTACATGTACGGGTACCTTCTTGATGACGGTAACTGGGTATGGTTTGGGTACATGGACAGCTACTGGCACCTTGTAGGGTACATGCACAGGTACCTTAACTGTGTACGGGACTTTCTTTTCAACGGTGTATGGGACTGGTTTCTCAATGTGGACTGGGTATGGTTTAGGTACATGGACTGGGTATGGTTTGTCGACTGGTACTTTGACATGTACTGGGTATGGAACTGGGACTTTCTTCTCCACATGGACGGGGTATGGTTTGGGTACGGGCACTCCGACCTTCTTGGTGATGGTGATGTGTTTATGGACGCTGGAGCCTAGATCGATGGGGCCATGACTGTGACTGTCGAAACCACCATGTTCACCACCGCTGAAGTCACCACCACTGAAATCGTGGCCGTCGAATCCGCTACCCTGGCTCAAACCGCCAAAATCGTGTCCTCCAAAATCTTGTCCACCAAAGTCGTGTCCACCAAAATCGTGTCCACCACCGAAATCATGTCCAAGTCCTTCACCGAAGACACCTCGCTTTTGCCCTTTCTTAGCCTCCTCAGCCGCTGAGCAAACGGACAGAGCTAGCAGAACGACAAAGAACTGAAAAAACAAAATAATAATAATTTAAAACAAAGTTTGAATATAAATTATTGCTTGTAATTACCGTGGACGTCTTCATGGTGTACATTGAGTGAATGATCACAGAAAACTGATACCATGTTTGAAAAAATTTCTCCTTTTATAGGTATGTATAGCATTCACAAACCAAAATTTTATGCTATATTAAGTTTACTGTTCCGGAACTGGGTATATCCGTTTACTTGAAGTTTCCAACTTTTTTTATTCCATAATATATATTATAGCAGCAGATCATTTTTACTTTCTTATGTGAAGTATAAGTGAGTATTGCAATCATGACAAAATTCAATCTCGACATATTAACAGAATCTCGGAATTTTTTTAATGATATCTGCAGGCCGAACGGTTTCAGGTAAAATTATAAAACTTTTAATTTAAGATTTGCACATGTCTGCCAAAAAAAGGAAAAAAAGAATATTAAAACCGTGCGAGCAATTTTTTTATTTTTCTGTAATAAGTCGAACACTGTTGCACTTATAGCATAAATAGTTAAGGGGAGGTTCTCCTAAACTTGGCTCAAATTCAGCAAAACTTTGAGAATTTATTGTGGGAGAATTAAAAGAAATAGGAACTTAGAGTTTTAACTTATAAATTGGTCCATTTTTTTTTTTAAGTTTTTTCTATCGCAAAATACAAAATGGTGGCTTAAAAATGGCGGCTTTTCTGGACCTCTGCACTTAAAATGTACCCGCACAACTTGGAGCATACAGCTCCTAGTAGTGAATTGAAATCGAAAATAAAAATAAATTATTACAACGTAATAATTTCTCTATGACATATATCTAATTAGAATAAATTTCGCCAAAAATTAACCAAATTATGCGCATGTTTAAAAAAAATGCAATTTCTGATACCCTTTTTTTCACTTTGGCCCCTCTTAAAATTTTTAAATCACATTTTTGTAGGCTTAAATTAGGTATCAGGCATAGAAAAGAGTATATTCATTTTAACAGATATAAAATTAAGTGAATCGAATAAGTAGATCGAGCCCTGTGCACGAAGTTGTGGTGAAAAATGTAGTTTCGAGAAAAACGCGTTTAAAGTTTTGACAAAGTTTGCCTGGAGATAACTTTTTTGTTTGTAGAGTGATTATGACCATTATCAGTTCATGTAGGGATTCTGGATCGCTGATTACGATTTTGAAGTGTAATTTAGAAAATAAAAAATGGCGGATCTAATATGGCGCATGCAAAAAAATTTGCATCTACCAATTTGAACCAAAATTTGTATATATAAGTAATCATGGTCGCTGAATGTAGATTTGTCATTGATTTATCAAAATAATTGATTAAAAATCCAAAATGGCGGGCCAAAAATACGCGGAATCAAGGTCGGCATGTGCGGCAAACTACGCCTAATCAAGTTCCGCATGTGCTGCCAGCTACAGTGTATTCCAACACGTAATGATATGCGTCACGGATCGGAGTATCCTTTTGCACATATGTTCTATAAACATGAAGCCTTCATTAAATGAGAAAAAAAAAAAAATTTTTTTCAATAAAGTTTAGGAGAACCTCCCCTTAAGCTAAAAAAAATAGTGAAAAAAGGTGCCGGTTAAAAGAAAATGGTTATTGAAATTGGTCCTTGTTTGATTCATTTTTACCTAAATCGTAACAAATATGTTAAAATGTTGCTTGTCAATTGTTGACAGAAAAATAAAATAGACTAACTAATTTGGAAATTGACAATTATAGTAGGGTTATATAGAAAAATATAATATAGTTATATTTAAGGATACCTTATGGAGTCACGACTCTAAAATCAGCTCTGTTTTTAAAATTTTATTGTGGCCAAACCAAAAAATAAATTAAAAATCGGTTTGTATGAAATGGTTTCTTGACAAAAGAACTACGAGGAAAAACAATTATATTTAAATATAATGTCACAAAAACGTCTCCGCTGCATCCATGTTTCTGTTGAACTAAAACCAAAAAAAAAACAAAGTTTTCATATTCGTAGTAACGTGTGTATAGAATTATCTAATGTTAAGATAAGCTCGATCCGTCGAATATGTAGCCCTAGTAAAAGTTCAAAATACGAGCAAGTAGATTTTTCAATATTTCGCTCCGGTGAAGGGGCTTTATAATATGAAATTTTGGTCGGATCATATTCATGGTAGATGATTGCAATCACTGATATGTTAAGAACATGTAGTTAAAATTTTGTGAGGATTGATCGCATACTTTTTTTTGAATTGTGGATGAAGACTTGAAAAGCATAGTTTCGAGAAAAATACGTTTGAAGTTTCAAGTACAAGTAATGAAAATTTCTTCATATTTAAGCGTATACCTAGTCAGCGACGACACAAAATTCGCGCGCTTGTGGCTCTTATAACGCCAAGAGTATTTCGCATTGCACTTTCGAATTTTCACAGGATGTTCTCTAAGCCCTAAACTTTCCAAAAAACAAAAAAAAATTTTCAATCCGAGACTCCATAAGGTACTTATAAGGCTAAAGAAAACATAAACACCATATTAACAATGTTGGCGTTTATACAGAATTTAAAAGGGCAACTTTTATCTTTCTTGCTAACATATCTGAACAAAAATAGATCTAAACCGTTCTTTTAATCAACAGCCACCTGAACAACTTCCTTTTTATTTAACACAAATAAAAACCTATATTTATATACGCATTTTGGTTAGATCATTAAAATTTAAAAAAATTTAAATATTTAATAATTTTGATTATTTTGAAAATATTAAATCTATTTTGCTTTTTGATGTTTAACAATTGACCGACATGCTTCATACGATATATATAAAATAATTAATATACTAACACATTTTAATAGCCATTATTTTGTACGTTTCTTGAAAAATATTTTCAAATAAAATTTATGCGAAATATTAATATCTCTTATTTTTATTATTACTAATTTTGCTGTATGTACTACCGTTTTTGAGTTATAGCAGAAAATGTAAAAAGTTATAAGAGGAAACATGCACTTACGGTTTTAATATTCTTTTAAAAAATAGGGCTTTTTCTTCCTTGGTATATGCAAATCCTAAGTTTAAAGTTTCATAATTTTATTTTTAACAGTTTAGGCTGTAGAGCGCACCCACATACAGTAACAGGCACACAACCACACACACATTTACACAAACAGACAAACGAAATTCCAAAAATAGTCAGACTCGATTCAGAGAAGGTCAAAAGGTATATTTCCGTTAAAATCTCGAGATGCAATCTTTTCATAATTACAATATTTACTTATACTGCGAATAAGCAAGAAAAAAATATAACATCAAAAATCAAATTGACAAAGTTAGCAAATGTCAAACACAAAATCGATCCTTACCAGTATGCGTATGCGTTAATATTCATTAATTCTTTATATGTGTTTGTATATGGATTCAAGACAAACATTTTACTAAAGAATATGTCCAATCTTAAATTAACATAATACGTAAAATTATAGCATAATGAATAAGAATTTGTTTTTGAATTTATTAAAATTTAAATTTGAGTTTGTGCATGTCACTGCGGATATTATTTTAAGAAGATGTAAATGCTCTTTATCTCTCATCATTATTAAATAGCATTTTAATTTATTAATTAACGAATATAACTCAGAGACTGCGTTGGAAAAACATATTGCCCTAACTAAGATTTTAGTTGTTCCAATTATTATCAATAAAATTGAGTCTAAAAACTAATATTTAGCAACAGCAAATATTGGTTTCAGTTTCTAAAAAATGTGTAGGATTTTATATTAAATAAGATGTTTTTTTTTTTAAGTTTTATTTATTAAATTAGAAAATAAGGATAACAGATGATACAAAAAAAAAATTGTGATGAGATGAAATGAAAGATTTAAGATGAAATCTAATCCTGACCAATATTACCAGCCTTTCCATTCGGATCCGTGTCCAATTTCAGATTCACTACCGTGTCCTTCGAAACCTCCTTGAAAATCTTCATGGTGTCCATGCGATTTGATGAAGACGGGAACATGCTTCTTAACGTAGACGGGTTCGGGTACATGTACAGGTACCTTTTTGATAACGGTGACTGGGTATGGTTTGGGGACATGGACAGCTACTGGCACCTTGTAGGGCACATGTACTGGTACCTTCACTGGGTATGGAACTTTCTTCTCAACAGTGTATGGGACTGGTTTCTCAACGTGGACTGGGTATGGTTTTGGTACATGGACTGGGTATGGTTTGTCGATTGGTACTTTGACATGTACTGGGTATGGTACTGGAACCTTCTTCTCCACATGGACGGGGTATGGTTTTGGTACGGGTATTCCAACCTTTTTGGTAATGGTAATGTGTTTGTGAACGGTTGAACCGAGATCGATTGGACCATGATAATGACCTTCAAATCCACCATGTTCACCGCCACCGTTGTCACCACCACCAAAATCGCCACCGTCGAAAGAACCGTGTTCTAATCCATGTCCTTCATGAGAAAGACTTCCAGAATCATGCCCACCAAAGTCAAAAGACTCGTGTCCTCCAAAAGATTCATGCCCTCCGAAAGAGTGGAAACCTTCGCCGAAGACTCCTCGTTTTTGTCCTTTCTTGGCCTCCTCCTCTGCTAAAGATGCAGATAGAGCTAGGAAGACGACGAAAATCTACAACAATTGTTTAATAACTTTTTAATAGTTAAGATTATTTTATTATTGAAATTTTAATTCTTACCGTGGCACTCTTCATGTTGCGATTACTGGTTGCAGGAAGACTGATGCTTTGACCATGTTTGGCACAGTATATATAGCAGAAGTTCATCGGATTGCTTAAATTTGTTTCACTTCACTCCGCATTCCGCGCCACGGTCAAGGCTTCCGGTTTTTAAGGAATTAAATAATTTCTAATACTAATTAGTTGTTATTTATAACATAATCGACTCCATATTTTATGCTAAGCATTGTATCAAATAAACCCTTAAAAGTATAATAAATAAATTGTTAGTAAGGATTAAAGTATTCAAATTTTGAAAAACTTCATAAAAATTTTAAATTAGTAGTTCTTAAGTATGAGTCAAGTAATTATTGGTGTAAAAAGAATTATAATAAACAGAAGCTAAAATAATTAAATTACTTTTAAAATATTTTTCTCAATTTAAAATAAACATCACCGATTTCTAAAAATAACAATTAAATATTTCATTACATATGGATATCTATACTAACTTTCTAAACTAGTCCTAATATATATAAATGTATTAACGTCTTCCCATCGTTTATAGATCATTTCTAATAATAGTTAAAAATCGAAAGTAATTTAAATATTTACCTACTGCAATTTATCATACTGCAAGTGCATACATACCTAGTACCAACAGATTTCGAAATAAATAATACTTAAAAGAGATAGTATAATTTTTGAGTAAATTATTCAGTTTATTTTATCTTAGATAATGTTGTCGATACAGATTTTAGGTAAGAAGAACATCAAAATGTAAAAATCCAAGGAAATGTGCAAATTCATTTTTCAATTTTAAAGAATGTAAATTTTAACATATTTCAAACCAAAATTAACTCAATAATCAAAAGAGTAACAAAATTAAGCTGTCAATTATTACAAATTATTCATTCATTTGCTTTCTTTTTGCTCTATAAACATGTAGAATATATAGAAATAAATTTATTTTATATTTCACAGTTTTCTTACAAGTGCTATTAGGAAATATTTAAAACAAAAAAAAATCTTAAATATATTAATCTATTCAATATGTCTTACCATATACTCTATAAGTGCAGCCATTTTCGAAATTTCTTGTAGACGCTAAAAAATGACGAATGTCATCCAAGGAGTATTCTAATTTTGAATTGAAAATTTAGTATTTGTAAAGAGGTAGAGCACTGATGCACGTCCTAGGCATACGTAATCGGTTAAGTCATGCATTAATTACACAGAAAATTATCTTAATTGATAATTAGGCAAAAATTGCCAATAAAGCTTATTTCAAATTATCAGTACGTTTATATAAGTGCTATTATAATATTATTTGTTGAATTTTATTTAAAATTTTATTCATAGTCTTATCAATACTGATCATAATGTTAATATGCTTGTTGCATGTTAACAAAAGTAATTTTATTGATTAATGAACCAATTATTTTTTGTCATCAATTATTTGATATGAAGTAACACGATATATTATTTTTATTTGGTTTGAATTATGACATCAACTATAATTAACTTAAAATGAAATTAATAATTTAAAATTGTATATGAAATTACTTTTTATTCATATTTTAAAATCGTTTATTACGTTAAAACAATACATAATTTTACTCACACTTATTAATAAATTATACCGTCAACTTAATTCATGCATATTTGTAAATTATTGTCATAAATAACATATTTGTTAATTTACGTAATAGAATTCATTGGGAGAAGAAAATTATGCATTCCTTTAGTAAGTTTAGGATATTACGTCCCTTGTTACTTTTTTGCTGCACATGTATTTGTTAAATTTAAAATGATGTTACTGTTGCATTTCCTAAACATCCTAAAGACTGTTTACGTAAAATAGCTAATTGAATTAATTATTTGATTTTTGTAAAATTGAAAATCGAATGATCAATGGTAAAATACTTTCACTTAAAATTGAGCAAAATAAAAAGAATTGTCTATCTATCATAGTACTTGAAATAATTGATACCGGAAAAGTTCTTTTCAATACTGTTCTCTGTTCTCAGATTTTTAATTGCGTATTTACGTAAGAAATGTCGATAAACGACAGTTTTGAAAGTAGCAAAGAAATTTATTCAAAACATTTATAAATATATACTACTGATACACTATTTCTTTTATTTTTATTATTGTTATTATTATTGCGTGCGCCGTTATAGGAAATGGGAATGTGAAGTGGCAGCGTGTTCTGTGATGTCAGTGTGCATGGCCGATATTTGCCGTGATTAGTGTACCTAGTTTATCGTGCCGAACCCTGACTCCCAGTATATGTATATGATTTTTGTTTCGCACGTATGTGTCTTAGACTGGAGAACAGGAGTACCGTTTTACCGAAGTAAATCACAGATGAAAATTCCCATTTGACCTTGGTGAATCTCGAACCGTTCCTTTTAAATATACTCGTACCTAGATGAACTTTAAAATATATAAGAAATTTAAAGTGAGAAACAAAAGAAATTCATAAAAATATATTTTTTATTAAAAGTATCACAAGAAAATCTGTACATAACATATAAGACTAGTAAACATGAATAAAAGAAAATGGTAACATGATTACAAATGAATGACACAAGGCAAGGAGAAAATTATTGAAAATATCTGGTTGTTCACCAGCCTTTCAGGCCATGACCATAACCGCCATCAAAACTTCCATGACCACCACCTAGACCACCGAAATCAGATCCAAAATCTTCACCTCCATGATGACCCTTGATGAAGACTGGTACATGCTTCTTAATATAAACAGGTTCTGGTACATGCACGGGAACCTTCTTGATGACGGTGACTGGATATGGTTTAGGCACATGGACAGCTACAGGCACCTTGTAAGGCACATGTACTGGTACTTTCACTGGATATGGGACCTGTTTTACAACGGTGTATGGGACGGGCTTGTCAATATGGACTGGGTATGGTTTGGGAACATGTACTGGGTATGGTTTGTCTACTGGTACTTTGACATGGACTGGGTAGGGTACTGGGATTTTCTTCTCCACAGTTACAGGGTACGGTTGAGGTACAGGTACTCCAACTTTTTTGGTGATAGTTATGTGTTGTTGCACACTGGAGCCCAAGTCAATGGGACCGTGTCCTCCGCCATAACCTCCACCAAATCCGCCACCAAAACCACCGTCTAGACCACCGCCATGGCCTCCGAGGTCGCTTCCATGGCCTCCTAGGTCTAGTCCATGTCCACCACCGCCGAAACCACCAAGATCATGACCTCCAAAGTCGAAACTTTCACCGAATACTCCACGTTTTTTTCCTTTCTTTGCCTCCTCTTCTGCGTAACAAGCAGATAGAGCTAGGAGAGCGATAAAAACCTAAAAATAATAATATATGTTACCCAATATTCTTTATTTTGCACTAGTATTTTGTTTTTTTATTTTGGTATTATTATTGAACACAATATTCACTAAATGCATAGTTTAACAATCCAAGTACTGTACTTACTATGGTAGTCTTCATGATTCCAATAGAAAAGTAAGACTGATGCTTACTGAGAATGAAAGTGTTCTTTATATACCATTTATTTTACTTGTGGCGTAACAGTATGTACATACACATACTTACATTTAATGTAACCAACTGTTACTCTGCAAGTATGTGCATATCTATGTGAAATCAGTTGCGCGGTGGGATAGATGCGTACATATCATTCTTACAATCTAAACTATTATTATTCATATAGTTTTAATTAGATCTAACTACATCCATATAAACAATAAAAACTACAGTTCAATGGCATTTAAATTGGTAATTTTTGGGTACAATTATCTTAGATTTGTCAACTAATAAATAATTAACATGTTTGGCAGAAGAACATTTATTTCATATTTTCTTGACCCGCGTAATTATTTTCTCAAATGTTGAGAGGTTAACGACTTTGCACGTAAGCCGGAAGTTATTTCAATAACTTTTTATGCAAGAATTGTATTAAAAAGAAATGTCTTCCAGTTACTAAGTTAGTACTTTACCGTACGTATTATTAAAATATACAAAACTACAAACAACCTAAAATATAATATCAATTTCGAAAGATGAACTATAGCAAAAATAATTTACATATCATGTTTAATAATTTCAAACTTATCTATTTTTGTACTATAACTCATAAAGAAAATATGAATTCATGTGTTTTCGTTAAAATCTCAAATTCTAATTCTTTCTTGAAAACAATATTTATACTAAAAAAATAATAATTCATATTGTTTTTTACACGGCGAAATTGTGTTAATTGTTACATTTATACTATTTTCACAATTCACAATATTCGCGTAGAAAGGCAGTCAACTAGTCAGCCATTCAAAATATCACTTAATTTCTCCGTAATGTTTATTATATTATAGTAAAAGCATTTAAAATTCATCTACTCTGAGAAAATTAGTTGGGAACTGTTGCACAATTATGGATACTATGGATACTAATATAATTTAACCATTTATCGTCACTCTTAGAATAATGATATGTCATTATCATGTATTTCTCTCAGAGTAATTTTAATCAAATAGTATATTTTGAATATTATATTATTATAATTTTTAAGACATCGTTAAACATATAAAAATTCATAGAAAATATTAAAATATGAACTGCTTTGCTTCAAGAAGGCTGTAAAATACATAATTATAACAAGTTTTAACTATAATAATCTGCATACTATTTTATACTGTCTGCAATATAATTTATATAACAATTTATAAAACATGAAAGTTATAATAAACGAGCATTTTTCCGTGTATACTGTAAAAATTATATTACTGTTAAGATTATTTGTTAACTATAAAATAAAGCTCATGTAACTTAATTATAATAAAATTACATTATAAATATACCAACTTTTCAAATGTCTGTTGTTTCGTATAACTTTACGAGTATTCCGTATATTTAAATACACGTTCATTTATCAGATTATCGCCATATAAACCGTAAAAAATTGTATTCGAAACTAATAAAATTACAAAAAACTTCCAAATTCTGTTTTATATTACTATAAGTTCTTGTGTATTAAAAATGTGTTATGGATATTTCCGTACATTTTTTACAGTGTATCATTGGTAAGAACGATAATCGAGATACTGAAATTCAAGCCGAAATATTATTTACAAGCGACCAAAGTGGAAGCAGTACACTTATGCCAAAAGTTGAATGTATCAAAATATAAGCTGAAAAAACCATGTAAATTATTTTTTTAAATAACTATACATAATTATAGCAATTTTCATTGTGTAACAATCTCGTTACGCTGGTCAACAACAATAGCAGAACATTTCGATTTCTATAGCCTACACACGATCAACAAATAAGTGTATCACATACATACGTACACACATATATCAAAAAAAGAAAAAATATATTCTACCGCTTGTGGCGTATTAAATAGAAAGGTGCGGCGTAACAGATGGTTACGTTACCACCAATGCGATTTACGGATGACCCATTTCCTGTTTGAAAACGGAAGACTTCCTCATATCTTTCACACCAGACTCCGCACTATTTATCGGAATATTTGCATATGTACATACATAAGTGAGCACTCACTGAATGTCTTTTATTTAATCTAAGCTACACTGTTATACAAATTGTATACATCGCAATAATTTAAGGCGAAGTTTCAATTTTTAAAAAAAATCGATTTTTTTTTTCAATAATTTTATTCAAAAACATCTTAAAAATATGTAAAAAATTTAAGGTAAATTTCTAAACCGTTTCAGAGATATTTACATTTCTATAAGTAGTAACCGGATTATAAATACGTGTTATTTGATACTAAAAATAAACTTTAAACACATTTTTCTCGAAATTACATTTCTAAAAACGGTGTGCACTCTAGCTCAAAAAATAATTAAGTTATTGACTCAAATCTTTTTTTATTTTATTAATTAACTTATTACGCGGACCGCAAACCGACATTTTGATATTAATATACATTTGTTCCATTTTTATTCAATCCCAAAGGTCCAATTTTGTGTACAAAAGTAGGACTTTTCTTAAACTCACACTATTTTCTGAAAATTTAAAAATTAAAATTTTTTTGTAAACTTCATGAGTTTTTAATATTGTAAACAAAATTTTAAATTTCTAACTAATAAAATAAGACAGAAAAAAATGATTAAAAATAGTCATTTATTTGACCAAAAAATTGAAACATCGCCTTAACAGATACATTAAATATTAGAATTAGGAAAGTTATTAAAATTTCAATTTTAATCTTCGGTGTGGCATTATTTTAAAATTACATTATCTATGTTTTTGAATAAATTATCTGGAAAGAATATTCTAGCTTATAATATTGCCCATCATTTCATCTTACGAAGGCTTTCCAGTTTATATTTAGTTTTCTTAGATGCTTCGTAGCTTCCTTTTTTCATTTCTATGCATTTAATTAAACACCACAAAAAGCAAGACTTAGAAAAGTCAAAATGCGATAATGTAGTGAAATATTACAACATAGTATACTTTTTAAAATGTAAACACATATGTACAGTTAAAATAAAAAATTAAAATAATTAATTGACTTGTAAATCTTGTAACAAAAGACGTGAAAGAAAAAAAAAATACGTCACCTATATGCAACCCTGAATCCAAGGAAGTTGAGACGATTTAACATTAATTATTATTACAAAGAGGTAGTTGTGCAAAAATATGGAGTAAGTAAAATGAATAGGTGTGCATTCGTGCTTATCCAAGCGATGAACAACCATGGAAATACACCAGCACCCATTTATATATGTGTGTGTATGATTTTATAATGCACTTATTTCATATTTTATATCCAACTAATTAGTTTAACGGATGCGTCTAACAGCCGTTATGCAAGGGAAAGTTAGTACAGCATACCCTACCTATCTACCTACTAGTTTGGTCGCCTATAAAGGCTAGAGCACTCATTTAATTTTTTCATTTTATTTATAAAAAAACCTTATGTATTACTGGTCTATAGTGAAGTGGGTAGGATTAAGTAATACAATATTTTTCTTTACTTTTTTTCGTAAATAAACATGTATCCTTGAAAGATAAATAATCCTCATCTCATACAATGAAGCAAATTTTATTGCATTTTGATTTTATCTCGAACAATTACCTCATTCTATTCATACAACCCACATTTAATTACTATCTTATTTTGTTTACCAATACTTGAGGTACACTGATAAAACTTTAATGCATTTCGCATTAAATCTTATACATAGAAACATTACAACATGCAATTCAATGGCAAATTTCCTTTGAAAATCAAACGTATTGCATTTGCTGGATCCGCAGGATTTTTCACAAGTCCTAAAAATAACGTTTAAATAAAACAATAGCATTTATTTGCAAAGTTAAAACAATCAATTAGAGAATGGACATGGGTTAATATTTGTTATTTTACTGAGTCTATATTGAAACAAATGATGAACAAGCTTAAACATCGCACTTATGGTATTCGAATACTCCAACAATTTTTATTAAAACTACATTGTTCTTGCTAAAAAATAGTTATTTTAATTTTCATAATTTTTGCAAAAAGCACAATTATCCATTTCTGTATTGAGACTACTTTTAGCAAATTTACGTAATATTAAAGTGAAATATATCTTTAAATCAAACGTAATTTTTGCTGTGATAAATGTTAAATTGCAATAATATAAAACTTGAATCTTTTGAATGTTTGAGTAAACTATCAAAATAGCATAAATAAAGCAATTAAACCAAACTAAACATTGATTAAAACGTGTTTTGATCCGTTGCAGACATACGTAATGGTCGAAACCTTACATTTGAATATAAAAGTATATATTCTGAGATTTGCAACGCTTTTTGCAATAATATTCGTTTTATTTTAAATACAATTTATTATGAAACATTTATTTTCTGGTTCCATGTTAAAACAGTCAATCTACACTATTTTATGTTTTTCAAGAATTTTTTTAATTTCTCAATAGTTTCTTTTTTATCATATATTTAATCATATTCCGCAAATAATCGAAAAGAAATTACTATTTAAAACTCTTTAAACATTTGTCAAATTGGTAAAAGCATTTTGATATACTTATATCCTGAACAAAATTACGTTATAGAGTCTAATATTATATAATATATTTTTATATATTTTTTAAATAACCAATATTAATAAAGAATGTTTAAAATTATAAATTTGCGACAACCATTATGCAAATGTCGCATAACTTTCTAGGAAAATATTTCAAACTAATAAGATAGCTTGGCATGCAAAATATCTTCATAATAAAATCAATAACTTTTGCAAATAAGCGCATTCTAAAGCATCCCATTGCCTTCGCGAACTTAACAATAAAACTAATAATAGGTTTTTATAACAAAATAAATATTCAACAGAATACCAGAAACATACGAAATTAACTAGTTAGTTAGTATAATGAACAAACTCAGTAAACCACATAGAATAATAGTAAGTCGGAGACGATTTGTAATCTAGTTATCTGCACATGCCATTTAATTAAATACAATCACGAAAACATTGGTACGCAACACGGCACGAACCACCACGTTGAAGAAAGTATATCGGCAGTAATACAGTAATTGCATAGTACCATTTCCGGAAGTAGACACATTACACTTGATTGACTTGATAGACAATAAAAACATATCTATTACTTATAACTAGATATCTAATACATTTTCACAATATAAAATGCATCTTAAGTCATATTTAATCGTTTTGTTTTTCATTTATTTAAATAATATCCTATAACTGTAGTAAGCGTACCATTTTTAAATAGTTGTAATTAAACTTGTAGTTACGTTAACTGAGGTGTCCTGTTCAGCGAAAGTTATTATCAAATACTAGTACATATTATCTTTTTATTATTTCTTAGAGTGGAAGTGTAAGTACTATATAAGTATATTGTGCTTGGCTTTTAAATTATCACTTTATTAACTAAATACTAATAGTATTCAAGTACCTAACATGAAAAGACTAGTGAGTAACTATAAAAAATCATGTATGGATACTAGATTGGTCACGTCAATTTGCATCAAATCACGTTGAGTTTAAAACATATGCTATATGTCTATACGTATTATACGTGCTTTGATGCGACTACACGTGACAAACCAGTACCGTAAAGAATTTAGTAAAATGGCATAAGCCGTATGATTAATCATCTGTCTTAAAGTGCAACTAAAACATTTTACTTTTAAAACGTATTTACTTGTATATAAAATTGCAAAATTTACACCAAAAATTGTTAATTGTGAAATATATTGAAATCTTAATATTTTGTGGTAAAAATAAATGTTTATTTTTTAATTATATACTCTAATAATTATAGTATAATTATCTAATTTTGTTATTAATAGCGCATACAATGTTTACTGGTGCGCGTATACTAAATAAAATGAAAAGCTACGCGAATTTAAACGCGCTAATTATTGTTATGTTTTTTAAAATAATTAATAAGTTAGGTCGATATATACACATATCAAAAAAGTGTTACTATATCATAATAAAAAACCTAGTTCAACAATTATTTCTCACAACTGGCATATAGACTTCTTATTCTTTTGAAACGGCTATGTAAATATTTAATATTTGTAGAATTATTAAAAATCTGCCATACAATGAAAAGTTAGTATTAGCAGAGGCTAATTTTCCAGTATCAAACATTTCAATTTCAAATTGTATTTCGCTTAAAATTTGAAAATATGTTATAAAAATAGGATTTTGAATTTTAAGCTATCTAACTTTCTACTTGAAAGATAGAATTATACCCAAAAACTTCAACATAAACATAATAATTAATTTCTAAATATTTTCAGGTGCTCATCTTGTTATTGGTCAGCTTAGTCCACGCTGGAACAAGAGAAAAACGTGGTCTAGTTGACTTAGGGCATCATATTGATTT
Organism: Nebria brevicollis; assembly: GCA_944738965.1. Classification (NCBI taxonomy): domain Eukaryota; kingdom Metazoa; phylum Arthropoda; class Insecta; order Coleoptera; family Carabidae; genus Nebria; species Nebria brevicollis. The sequence continues at coordinate 7,176,966 of OX122898.1, read as the reverse complement.
TGGTAGTTTTCATGGAGGCGGAGGCCATCAATTTGGTCATATTGAACTTGGAGGACATGATTTTGGTGGCCACAACTTCGGTGGTGGTTTTGGGGGTCACGACCTGGGTTCAGAATCTAAAGAAGAACATCATGTCAAAGCCATAACGATCACCAAAAAAATTGCAGTCCCCCAACCCTATCCTGTTCATGTGCCAGTGATCAAACACATCCCCTTTCCAGTCCATGTTCCTGTAAAGGTCCCAGTTGATCGTCCCTACCCCGTTCCAGTACCAAAACCATATCCAGTTACAGTAGAGAAACCCTATCCAGTTCAAGTCATCAAACATGTTCCGTATCCCGTCAAAGAATACATTAAGGTTCCAGTAAAAGTACCGTACCCAGTGCATATACCTAAACCATACCCTGTTACCGTTCATAAACCCTATCCGGTACCTAAACCATATCCTGTTATCAAGAAAGTGCCTGTTTATATCAAAGAACACCATCACTCGTATGGACATCATTATTAACTAAATTAAGGTACACAAAATAATTCCTTTTGAAGTCTAATTAACCTAATTACTTTACCAAATAATTAATTTAGGTAACATTTTATCAGAATTGCAAGAAGTTTCAGTGTATTAACTGCTTAAAAGTATATTTAATTTATTATACAAAAAGAAATTAGCAAGAGAGTCAAGTTTAACATCTGTTCAATACGAGTTTATCTTTCCGTTATTAATTCGTTAAATATATTATTATATTTTATAATTAGCTTCCGATAAAATGACATAACTAAATGAGAAAGTTAGCAAAAATTTGAATTTATCATTGCATATCAATTTGTGGTAAAATTTTAATTTTTTTAATTTATTTATTTTCAGATTTACAAACTGAAGAATTGGTGTTCTCAATGTTGTTAATAATCTAGATGATCTAATTTTATTGAATTGTTATATTGTTATACTTACTAATGTTTTTTATATAAATAAAATATATAATATGTATTTATGATTTATATTTATTCAAAACAAAAATTCTACCAACTGGAAGTATTATCTGTTTCTAGAAATAAAATTTCTGGTAAGAAAACTTAGTTTTAGATTGCAGGAAATTTATTTTAAGGTACAGCAACTCATTATTATTTTCTGATAACATGAGTGGTATTAGAAAATACACTCATTTAATTATTGTAAAAATTTTTTTTTTAAGATGAACATATATTATTGCTAACAGGAAATAATTATCAGTTACCAAAAAATATTATACGTATCACAACATATATTTTTGATTTATTTCAGGTAACAAACAATTAAACAATTAACAAACAATTTTATTAAAACCATTAAATACATTTGTGTCACAAAATAAAATTATGTTAACAGAAAATGAAATAGGTAATACATAGCAAACGGGTTGTCATACAATTCAATGTACAAAAATGAAAATAAATTGCACAAATAAGCATTCCAATCAAGCCATGCAAACTGTGATTACAAATAAACTGTCTATTGTCAAGCAGTTAAATAACGTAACAAGGAAATGTTATTTTATAGAAATATTAGTATACGCTGCTGGAACTAGCAAATAAAAGTACAAAAGTATAAAGTAGGTAGGGTAAAACGACCAGTTTTGGCACAGTTAAGAAAATTCTCTACTCTTTTGAGGATTAAAAAAAATATGGATAATATATTTATATAATAATTGAAAATTTTTAAAGTTTAAGTGTTTTATAAAGTTAAAAAAAAAAATTAAATTGTTTATTGATGTTTTAGGTAATTTTGTTCACAATTTATAATTCGATGTTAAAATGCCAGTTTTTAGACGGTGGTTGCCTTTTAGCGCACAGTCCTTTCTAGTAATAGCACGGCAAATATAGTTATAAATTTATATATTTTAGCTTGGATTTCCTAAAATTTAGGTATATATTTATAAAAAAACACTTGCAGTAGCTTTATTTTATAAATTTTTAAATTATAGAGGTAGGTACTATACCTATCTAAAGCTAAATTTCATATTTATAAAGTTCTAAATTATAAATGTAGACAACAATATTATTCTTTATCTATAATGCAAATGATATTTTAATTAAATAATAATTTTTAATCGAAATATTAAAATTACTTATAAATAGGTATATTACATCAAAATTTTTAATACTTTTCTTGCATTAAAATTTTGTGAACAATGAAAAATTGAAATCTTTTCTAGTTTTATTTTTTTAGATAAGAATACTTTTCATCTTGTAATTTCAGATAAAAGTATTTTTTCAAGTGTACCGGGTGGGGCAAAACAACCTCCCTAGTTTTGCAAGTGAATTAAAGAAAAAGGAGTCGAGATACAAAAAATTTATTTCAATAAAATAAAGTAGTTACATGGCCAGTTTTATCTTATGTAGTTTTAAAAATCATATCGGCCAAGTGTTGTCCCTCATTGTCTACACACTGCTGCAAGCGACTTCTGAAGTTTTGCATAACCCTTTCAAGCATTTCTTCAGGTATACGGCGAATTTCCGTGCGGATTGTCTCCTCTCAGGGAGACAAAGCACGCGGGGAACATTTCCTTCAAAACCAGCATTGATGCCCGCGCTGTGGCTTCCCCCCCGTCCTGCTGAAACCAGACATTCTCGAGACCAAGTTCTTTAAGAGCAGGGGCAAAAAAATTCTGGAGCATGTTCATATAGCGCCCAGAATTGACGGTAACTGCCCAATTTCTTTCCTGTAGTAAAAGTAAGGCCCGATAATCCCTATTCGGGAAACTGCGCACCAAACTGTGACACGATCACTATGCAGAGGCTTCTCGTGGATCACCCTCAGATTGTTTTCGCACCAATATCGAACATTTTGTTTATTTACACCGCCAGAAAGATGGAAATGTGCTGGGCGGCGATTACAGACTCCTTTTCGCGTATGTATGCTTCCACGGCAAAAGCGCGCTGCTCGTTCGTCCACATTGTGTTTACGACTGAATCCTTTTGTAACACATACACACGGCATATCTTTCTGCCGCCATTCACGCCATTCCTACCCTGTTACGACCTCTGCTAGCTTCACAATTCTCTGTTGAAACTAGGGAGGTTGTTTTGCCCCACCTGTATAAGAGGTTTTGGTTCTAATTCTTGATTTTTCACACTTCTTTTTACCCTTTTTATTAACGGTGTCATTGTTTTTACCAGTTTTCACTAAAATAAAAATAATTTATTCAAACGAATACAAAAATAAATTAAATAGGTCATGTTTTAGATTTTTATTTTTTATGAGATAAACAATAAAATTTCAGTGTACGTATAATGTAAATAATAACTGATACATACCTTTTAAAGAATTATTTATCTGTAGTTAAAATTTGTTCTTGTTATAAGAAATATGTAAAAACATTAATATTCTAACCTCACTTGATTACTGTCAGAGAGTCTCTGTTTACCGTTCCACATATAGCAGCAGCGGCGCCAATATAAAAGCGCTGTAAGCATAAAGTGCTTTTATAATTGGCGCGCTCTTCAAATTTCATACTAATTAAAGAACACGTGTTTTTAATATTAAAAAATAAAAAAAGTCAATATTCAACATTTGAAATGTTTCGATGAACTATTCATTTAGTTTATTTAACCAGGTACATATTAAAAAAATACGTTTTTCTAGTAAATATGATTGTAATTGCTTAAGCTATGGTAACCGTAAACTAACTAGAAATGGCTGTGAAAAGTACAATTTTGATATCGCTAAACAATATTCGTTTTTTTTTAATTAATAATTTTTAAATGGACGTTCTAAAGGTTTTTTCTTGTTTAAAACTATATATAAATATTTAAATCGTTGTTATACCTACACATTTGCACAGTTTTAAACGTATAAAACCAAGTTTTTGATACCTGTGCCATTACTAGCGATGTGCCGAAACTGGTCGTTTTACCCTAGGCAGGTAAGTAATGAAGAAAGAAATTTACAATATTTTAATATTCCGGGTATACTTCTATACAATACACTATACAGATGTTGTGTATATCAATTGGACATATTATGCAATATGCGAGTGAAATTTTTAGGATATGACGAAATAAAACTAAAATTTCCAGTTAATTAACATGCTACATATTTAAAATGAACATGCGTTAAATTAGGCAAAAGCAACATGATTTTCATTTGAAAGACGTCACGGTACCACAATTTTTAGATTTATAGATTTAATTAACAAAAATTAATTAAGTACATATTCTCTTTTGTAAATGGACTTTTACCAATGATTTTCGCTGAACATAATTACAATTACCAAACTTAGTCATATTCTAGTAAATGTACATATTTTTGCAAAATGCGGAAGGATAAAAGAACTATAATTTTAAACCTTTCTTAATAAAATAATAAACCTATTTCATTAACATAGTTTTAAATTGTTAATATTTATTGTTAATTCAAATTATAAAATTGATCAAATATAATTTTAAATTTTATATTTATTATTATTTTATATTTATTATTATTTATAAGATTTAATTTACATTTCGCGACTAATCCTCACATTTACGTCCAATGTTTCGAATTACGGCAATTGAAATAATTAAATGTAGTTTTAACTACATAGAAGTATTTTGTAAAAATTTGTTTCGCTTTACGGCATTTCGTTTTACGGCACAGATTTTAAGAAGGTAACAGCGACGTCTGCCTGTATAACAATATTCATTTTATGGTGCCATTTTTGAGCCCCTTTTTACTACTTTTAAACGAAAAGAAACCGCCAATTGTTACGTCACGTACATAATTAATATTAACCGATTTTTTTGAGTTATACGTTTTTGTATTGTAAAGTATGTGAAAACTGTATGAAGAAATATTTGGCCGTGAAAGGTACAAACTCCAAATGTGAACAAAATCAAACCAGTCAATTAACGAACAGTGACCACAAATTTGATATAATTAAGCAGTATAGTAATTTCCTGTTACATAAATAAACTGGTGCATATGCTTCATGCATGGCTGCCCTGTCAATTATTCACGTATGCGCGAATTATGCGTATTAACAAAAACACCATTGGCTTTCTCCTATAAACGATTAATAGTGAAATTATTATCTTATTGATTATTACTAGCTAAGCAGCTACTTATCAACATTATAATCGTTACATTGAAAAATGTATTGTAGACGTCTGCAGATATTATTATATCGCACCAGATAGGTATACCAGAGATACCGGAGGCTGAGTGTGTACTTCCGCTGGAAAGCAGTATCTTCCGGTATCACAAACACATCAACAACTTACGAGCACTAATTTCAAAGTAATATATGCGAAATTTTAAACTATACAAAATGTATTGGGTTTAAATTTACAATTTAATTAGCAACAAAATACTTAAGAAAATGAAAGTAAATTACCATTAATCTTATAAGTGTCACTTGCATAACCAGTGATTTAAGTTAAGTAATTTGATTTTGATTCAATAAAAATTTTCTTTCAATGATGTCCCATTGACAGTGGCAGTACTGACACTAAACAATATGTGTCCTATGCAATCATTGCCTGTAATAAACTCACGCAACCTTCAAGGTTACTTTTACTTTCGATATTGGTGAAGATGTGCTAGTAGTAGCAAAGCGTGTACATGCCAGGTGACAATTGAAAGTGCGACGAATGATGGCAGGCGCCGTTCCGCGAGTGCAATATGTTTATTTTAGATTATGCGTACCCGCGATTATTGGGAAGGGGCAGGAGAAAGCATGCACCAAGATTGCATACAAGATATACGTAGGTATATATAAATACAGTGAAACTGTGCTAAAACTACAACAGTCGTCGTGTTGTTCCAACAACCAATCAATCGAACCGACAATGAATTTACAAGTAATTTTTAATTATTATTATTATTTATTAAGTAGGAATTAATAAATATCTTTTTAGATTTTCACGGTGGTATGTCTAGTAAGTGTAGTTTTCGCTGCGCCAAGCGAAAAGACCTCATCTGACAAAAAAGCCGTGGAAGAACCAACTAAGTCGGCGGTGGGCGACAAAAAAGATAAAAGAGGTCTTTTCGACCTAGGAAACCATGGAGGTTTTGAATCTTTCGGTCATGGCCTCGAACTAGGAGGTGGTCATGATTTCGGTGGTCACGGTCTTGAACTGTCCGGGCATGGGCTTGAACTTGGAGGCGGTGGACATGGTTTGGAACTCGGTGGTCATGGATTCGAAGGCGGCTTTGGCGGAGGTTTCGGTGGAGGCCAAGGAGGTGGTGATGACCATATCAAATCAATCACCATTCACAAAGAAATTAAAGTGCCAATTCCTCACCCATACCCAGTGCCTGTGGAGAAAAAAGTACCAATACCTTATCCAGTGAAAGTGGCTGTACCAGTAGACAGACCAGTTCCGTATCCAGTAATTAAACCCTATCCAGTCCATGTGGAGAAACCTGTACCGTATCCAGTCATCAAAAACGTTCCAGTTCCTTACAATGTACCAGTCAAGGTTCCGTACCCAGTGAAGGTTCCATATCATGTAGCAAAACCTTACCCAGTACCAGTCATCAAGAAGGTACCATATGCAGTGCCCCAGCCTTACATTGTCGAGAAACACGTTCCAGTTCTTGTACATGATCACCACGATGAAGGGTTCGGCGGTCTCGGTGGAGGTGGAGGTGGCGGGCACGATTTTGGAGGACATGATTTTGGAAGTTATCACTAAGATAAACGCGCATCTCTTTAAAGGTGCTCGGTTTTAAAAAATGAGGACCGTCCGGTACTGCAAAGGTACCGTAACGGTACGATTACCTACACTTTACCGAAGTACCTATACATTTGTACCTATTCTCTCTTACTATTTTTGTTGTTTTTTATGTTTTCTACTGTGTATATTTTATTTTGTAAATAAAATTTTTACAAAAATATCCTGTAATCTTATTCCTATAATTTATTAATATTAATCAATTTAAACTCATGCTTATCTGTGTAAACACCAACTGTATTAATTATATTGGAACACATTTGCATGAATAGCTTTCCTTTTCACTCCGTTAATTTTGCTCATTTATGTTTATTAAAATTGTAGATTAATGTTTACAAGTAATAAGTATTTTTATATTAAAAAAAAAATTAATACCCGTCGCAATGACAAGAAACTTAGTTCCTTACAAGAAATACATAAACTAAATATATATAGAGATTCACATACATTCAGCAGTCGCTTTATCTTTATTATTGGTAAAAATACAAATACAGTACAGTTGTTTGAGAAGAGTGAGTCACCTATTTATTTAGAAGATTTGTATATATGTATTTATAAAATTATAAATTTACTTATATCAATATATTTAACAATAATTATAAGATAAATGAAGCAAAATATAGGTAAATCATATTCAAAATGTAAATCTGATTATGACTTACGCATTCATGTGTTTAGCGTCTTGCACCATGGCACAACCAAGTGCTATGTACCCAACTCTGATTAGATCTTATCTATTTGTGTCGTATGTCGCGTGTTTGCAAAATCCTTCAATTTTATAAATTCTTTCATAGAAATTTGTTTCAGGCCTCCTTGATTTCATAAAATAAAAAATTCATTTACTTGCATATGTTCGTCGCTTGTTTGAGAGACTAAAATTAGCAATTTTTTCAGCTAAGAAATTTAAAACCAAATTTGGTCATTAAATTAGTCTTATAATTTAGTAATTATTACAACTAGCTTTAAAACATATTTTATGAAAACAACTTGTAGTACATTGCATTGAACTGTTTTATACGTAGGAATATTGTAGGAAGTAAGATACTAAAAATAATTTTTTTTATCATTTCAAAAAATTTAATTATTCATTACACAACATTCTCTCTCCCACACACACACACGCATACACACATACACATATACACACATACACACATGCACACATACACACATACTACTTAAGAACGTAAAAATGTTATCTAAATTTATAAATAAATAAATAATTATATCTGTCTAATTTGGCGTTGAATGTTATTATATATTGACTATATTTATGCTACAAGTAATTAATCTTACATCCCCTAAAATACTACACACAAGCACGTCAGTCGTAATTCTAAGAATTGACGGAATTGATTCAGGGAAAAGCATTCATAAGTATCATTATTTCGTATAAGTAAGCAAAATTAAGCGTAAAAATACCAAATATTTATGTAGTTAATGTTCTTTCTAATTAGAAATGAAGCCCATCACAATTATTATTATTAAATATCGATGTAATGAATAAAACCTAGCCTATGCTTAAATTTATGTTTATCAGAAGGTAGTAGGAAAATTCTAAAATAATTTGAATTTGGTAATTTAAAATGGTATAAAAAAATTACATGTTCAAGAGGTTTTAAAATAATGATGTTTTATAATAAAATATATGAATTAAATATGGAAGTATAGAATCGTCAATTTACAAATAATATTGTAAATTTGGTAGCCAATTTGCCCATACCAGTAGTTCAAAATATTTGTCCACTTAATATATTTATCCGCACCTGATTCTGGATTATAAAGATTAAATCTTGTTAAATACCTCTCTGTTTGTTATTATTACATTGTTGCTTTTAATTTTGATTCTCTTATTGAAGCTGTATGTATATGTACGCTTGTAGAAACAAAATAATTAATTTAAATATTTTGTAATCTAATCTGAGCATAGTTTTAATGATGATAGTTATTAAAGTTAACGAACAAAACTCAAGAGATAATCAATAGGATAAATCGATTGATGGTTTAATCGAAAATATAAAAAAAAAACTAGTAAAATATATCCTACTCTTGAAATATGACGGCTTATTATTTGTGATATTCTAAATATCTGTAAATATTAGATATATTTGTGTAAATATTAAAATGATTGCTAAATATAACTGGCTAAATATTGAAATTGTTTGCGACATTATAGTAAAAATTTGAAAGTACCAAATTAAGTTTAAAATACAATCGAAAATTTGTTAAGCCTAATTATTACACACTAGTCAAAATAATTAAATGACGCAACATTAAATTTAACTATTATTTGCATAATTTTAAATGTAAAAGGTAGTTAATTATTTCAGGATATCGACAATAATAGTTATAATTTTGTGTAATAGTTACAGCAGAATTGTAATATAATTAGCAGGGAAGTTGAGAAAATTCTTATAAATGTTACTAGAAAGCGTATAATACCAAATTCAGTAAGGTGATGTACTACGTGCATAAATAGCATAACAATAAGAGATGCTGCATCAGTAATGTGTTTTCTATATAAACTAAAGTAACTACAGATTCTGAAGTATCCCGTTTAAAATCTGTTTCTTTATGAAATACGATTGAAACAATTTTAATTGTTGTTTGACGAATGGTGGTTAATTAAAATATTTAATGACTATATGCGTAAATTAAATGTTCAACTAGCGTGAAACTGAAAGCCAAATTTTATGTATATTCTAATAAGGCTACATAATAACAATATAAAAGGCCTATCCACTGTTCCAACGGCATCAGTTGCTGTTCCTTCGTCTATCAAGTAATACCATCAATCAGAGACAATGAAAATTCAAGTAAGTTTTCGAGAAGTATTAAAATAGCGTAAACAATTCTTTTCCAATATTTATAATCGAAAATTACAATACTAAGTAAATTTATAATTCAAATATAAATTCATGATAACTGCATCTTTTTATGATGGCCTACAATAAAATAACGAATAATTACAATATTCGGAAATAAAATAAACATCTTTTTTTCTTATAAAAATACGTAAACTGTACTTATTGCCGTAACGTAAAGATGCGTTAAGTAAAACAGTCACCATTTTATTTCGTGTAGTGCATTTTCAGTAAATTGTGGTTTCTTTATAATCATACATTCTTGATCTTCTAGAGATAGAAATTGCGTTATATTTAATCATTGTTTGTTTAGTTGACCTATTTTTAAAATATTGCGACGAAAGTAATTTTATGCAACTAGATATTCTCATGCCATAATAACTTATTACTCAACATTATAATAACTTTATTTAGCTGTCTCTGCGAAAACTATGGCAAAAGGCTAATTTTCTAACATTTAACATTATGCAAAACTTGTATTTTTACATGATCTTAAAGTACGCTTTATCATATTACATTGCAATAAATAAATAACACTTAATAATCTGGAAATAATTTCAATTTTTTTGTAGTTCTTTGTAGGTTTGGTCCTGGCAGGACTAGTCCTTATCTCCGCTGATAACGAGGACAACAAGGAGAAACGTGGCATCTACGACACGTACTCCCATGGTAACCAAGGTGATTACGAACAAAACACCCACCATCACGTTGAAGATCATGGAAAGCATTACGGACACTCCAAAGTCGAGACATACCTTAAGCAAACCTTTGCCGTAGCTATTCCCAAACCATACCCAGTGCACATCGTCAAGAATGTCCCCGCACCATACCCAGTGGAAGTCAAAGTACCAGTAGACCATCCACGACCAGTGCATGTCATCAAACCATACCCTGTGCACGTAGTTAAGAATGTGCCTTATCCCGTCGTCAAGAACATCCCGTATCCAGTGAAGGTTCCCTACCAGGTACCATACCCTGTAGAAGTTAAGTACAATGTGGAGAAGCCTTACCCAGTACATGTTACCAAAACCGTACCCTATGTGGTCAAACAGCCTTACTACATCGAGAAGAAAGTACCCGTCTACGTGCACGAACCACAACACCACGAAGAAGGTCAACAATATGGTTCTCAAGAAGGTTCCGGACACCAGTACGTTTCCCAAAGCTATGGAGGACATGGCTATGAATACGAACAAGCTTACCAAGGACACCATTAAATATTGTTAGTTCACATTTTACACTCATGTCTTTTTAAGTACTTTTACAATGTTTAATAAACATCTTTAAAAAAAATGCTTTATTTATCAAATATTATTTCTAGTACAATTTTCCCTAGATCAATTACACCTTGCAGAAATATAAATAAAATTAAGCCTAAAGTACTATAGAAATACATAGCAGTACAATTTTATTTATTTTACTAGAAAGTGTCATACAAGTGTCTCTTATATAGATAATTCAACTTCATTGTTGACACCAATCACGACATATCCCATCAAAAGACAATTTCTTAGACGATATATAATCATTTCCTCTGCTTTAGCATGCACACTATAATTCATACCTAACTACAACGAAAACCTACTAAATATATAACACAAATGACAACTCTGGATCATAAAATTTTAAAAAATCATCAATCAGTTTCTGCAATTACTTAAAAATGGTTACAGTTACAGAAAATTTGTATGAACAACATTTAAAGGTATTTATATTTAGCACAACTTTTGTTTGAATTTTTTTTCCAATAAGCAGAAATTTATTTTGAAACCAGTACTTTTTTTGGAAAAAAGATTCAAACAAAAGTTGTGCTAAATACAAATATCATTAATTTTTGTTTCCAAAAATTTTCTGTAACTGTAACCATTTTTGAGTTATTGCAGAAACTGCAAAAAATGACTAGGGTAAACATGAACTTCCGGTCGGAATATGGTTTTCAAAAATAAGAGGTTTTCGTGCCAGGCACATACAAATCTTAAGTTTAAAATTTCATAATTTTCCCTTTAGCCGTTTGGGCTGTAGAGCGCTCACATACACACACACACACACACACACACACACACACACACACACACACAGACACACACACACACACACACATACACACACACACACACACACACACACACACACACACACACACACACACACAGACGGACGTCATTCCAAAAATAGTTGGAATCGATTCAGGGAAGGTCAAAACGTATATTTCCGTTAAAATCTCGAGTTCGAAATTTTGCATGATTACAATACTTACTTATACTGCGTATAAGAAAGTAAAAATATATTTAGTGTAAAAGCAATCCAAAGGTTAGAACAAATATTATAAATTAGATAAATAATGAAACTACGATATGGTTTAACCCTAATGCGTATAAGAAAGTTCGGTGCATGACACTGCAGATGTTTTAGAATTTATAAATAGTCTGATATATTATTGCATCAGAGACATTACAACAGTTTAGATATTTAATATTTCTTTGAAAATTTTATGTTGGAAATTGTAGAAATATTTATTACAATTGTTCAAGATTAACGGGTATATTAATAATACTGGTAATTTATTAACCATAAATTTTATTGATTAACAAATTTAAAATGAATAATTTTGAAAATAATAACATTTCTTATTGAATCTTAAGGCCGTCTTTTAACTATTAACTTGCAATTGTAATGGTGAAAATTTTCCTATAATACTTGTAATATAACATATATTTGAGAATAGTTATCTTTTTTGTAAAACTTAAATATTTATAATGTTAAGTATTTTATGTAGAAATTTTATAACTCTTATATACATACAAAATTGTATAGCTTTTAGGGCTTAAAATACTTCGTATCCCTTACACAGTAATTCAGAATAGATTCATTAGGTAAACAACGGCCTTAAAAAATCAATAGAAGCCCAAAATTAGTTGAGCTGCAGGTTAATCCTTTGATAATATAAAATTAATAACCATTATAACAGGGATTACTTCAGTTCATTTTAAAGTATCTAAGATAAATGACTTGTAATTAAATTATAGTCTGTATATCATAATACTGAACGTTGTTAGCGCCAAATGAGACTCGAAATAATTATTTATTTTACATAACTTTATTATATGAATTAATATATTCATTAAAAATTCTAACATCAAATTTTAACAGAATAACGTCAGTGTAAGTGTGCGAAATGATTTACCTGTTTTATGCATTAAAATTTAACTTTTCTTTCGTTTACCTTTCAATGTCTTACATGGCTCATATTTTCTGTTTTCAAATGTTTCAATTTAATGATAAATTTTAATTAGCATAAATATATATAAATGAAATAGATATAAAAACGTAAGTGAATTTTACTCTAAATTTACAACACAAACTCAGGCAATTTCAACTGTCCCTATTTTAATGACCAACATGAAAATCAGTTTTAGATTATACAGGTGATTGCCACAATTACAGGTAAGCGATAATACAATGATGTAATTTTTACTTTCTTATAAGCAGTATAAGTAAGTATTGTAATCATGAAAAATTTCGAACTCGAGATTTTAACGGAAATATACGTTTTGAGCTTCCCTGAATCGATTCCGACTATTTTTGGTATGACGTTCGTCTGTGTGTGTGTCTGTGTGTGTGCATATGTTCTCTACAGCCTAAACGGTTGAAGCTAAAATTATGAAAATTTAAACTTAAGAGTTGCATATGCCTGGGGTGTGCACCTCCTATTTTAAAAACAAATATATAAAGCGGAAGTGCCTGTTTACTCTTGTCATTTTTTCCAAAAAGTGTACTGGTTTCAAAATAAATTTCTGCCTTTTATATATATTTTTACATAAATCGTATCATCTGCGCATGTCAATTGATTAACAAAATAGACGTAAATAATTTGAAGTTTGACATTTAATATATATTCTAAGAAATATAATTAGTGTAAAAGTGATCTAAAGGTTAGAACAAATATTATAAATTAGAAAAATAATGAAACTACGAAGTGGCTTAACCCATATGCGTATAAGAAAGTTCGGTACATGACAATGCAGCTTTTTTTTTCAAACAATAGATATATGGTGGAAGTTAAATGTAAGATGCCATTTGTTTTCATCATCATTTGCTCTTAGAAATCATATTTTTGTTTTAAACAATTAGGTGTCCCTATTTTTATTTCCACGACGAATATCGAAAACGGAAGTTCAAGTTTATTCCAGTCTAGTTCTAGTAGTTTCTGCAATGCATAAAAAAACCTAAAGAATAATTATATTTTCTTGAATTAATCAAATTTTGTATTTTAAAATTCTTCTTATAAACACAATACGTATAAGAAAGTTCAATGCAAGATATTACAGATATTTTTGAATATAAAGTTTGATTTGAGTTATGTGAAGGTTTATAATAATTAAGTTATCAAAAACGCACTTTCAGTGACTGTCAGGTCAATATCTAATACGTCATTTAATTTTATTTAAAAAAACCATAAGTACCTATAATCCCAAATTCTCAGAAACCAAATAAACCCTAATAAAATATGCAGACCTTTACACCAAAATATGAAATTTTAAATAAGAAAGATTCATTCCAGTAAAACTTACATTTGAAGATGATGTGACACCAAATTGTACATCTATAATAAATAAATTAGTGAAGCAAGGATTTACAAGTGCGTTTTTAATTATTTTAATTTTTAATATATTTCAACATTTTCAAATACTTTAAGCGTAAAAAAATAATTAATGTAATCAGTGAATAAAATAAATAGATTAATTAAAATACTAATTGCGGTTCTTTTTATAAGAAAGGAACATTAAATCAAAGTATTATAATTGTGTAAAATTATACCTTTCTTTAAATTAAAAATGTTCTATGCTTACTTTGGTAAGATATGACATGTGTTTTTGTTTAGAATAGCGCTGTATATGCAAAGGAATTATTTATGACATATTATTAAGTGAAAGACATTTATTTCATAAAGAGTGCAAATTCATATATACAGTAAAATAAAACAAATTTAACATTTAATAATGTCCTTGGTATGCTTGTTCATATCCATATCCTTGCCCTCCGTGACTTTGAGATACGTATTGGTGTCCAGAACTTCCTTGAGAACCATATTGTTGACCTTCTTCGTGGTGTTGGGGTTCGTGCACGTAAACAGGAACTTTCTTCTCGACGTAGTAAGGTTGTTTGACCACATAGGGCACGGTTTTGGTAACATGTACTGGGTAAGGCTTCTCGACAGTGTACTTAACTTCGACAGGGTATGGTACCTGGACGGGTACCTTTACTGGGTATGGGATATTCTTGTGGACGGGGTACGGCACATTCTTGACCACGTGCACAGGGTAAGGCTTAATGACGGGCACCGCTCGTGGATGATCTACTGGTACCTTGACTTCCACTGGGTATGGTGCGGGGACATTCTTAACGATGTGTACTGGGTATGGTTTGGGAATAGCTACGGCAAAGGTTTGTTTAAGGTATGTCTCGACCTTGGAGTGACCATAATGTTTTCCATGGTCTTGAACGTGATGGTAGTTGTTTTGCTCGTAGTCACCCTGTTGGCCATGAGAGTATGTGTCGTGGATACCATTGCTATCGGTTGCTGACACAAGGACTAACCCGAAAAGGGCCAAACCAAGGAAAATCTAATACAAATACAAAATTATTGCAGTTATTAAAATAATGAAATTATATTACTAGCTTTACTTACTTGAAAATTCATTGTCAGTTTGAGAACAGGTAGACTGGTACACAAGAAGTGATGACTTAGACAACACATTTCACCATTTTATACCTTAGTTGAAAAGTATTCTAGCTAGCATTTCCATAAATTTATCATGGTTTTTGATTTGCACGGTGTACTGCACATGCCAACGTAACACAACGATAATTAATTTTAACAGTTTATGAATACTAATAAAACACGAACGAAATTGCTTTTTACGAAAAAAAACCGTTGTTCTAAGAAACTATTATTTATTAAAATGATATATTTATAAATACATGAATCTATAAAGGTAACAACAACAGTATTTAACATAATAACAATCAAAATTTGTACGCAAAATAAAAGAAATCTTTAACTTATGGATGAGGTGGATAAATGGGATAATCATCTCGTACGTATGGTGGTTCCTTTCCATAACGTGAGTCTTTCAAATAAACTACATCTTTCCCGTAATATAGTTCCTTTCCGTGTATTGGTTCTCCTCCATAAGATGTATATCTTCCTTTAGATGTATCTTGTCCGTAAGATGTATCTTTTTCATAAGTGGTATCTTTTTCATAAGATGTGTCTTTTCCATAAGTGGTATCTTTTCCATATGATGTATCTTTACCATAAGATGAATCTTTCCCAAAAGTTGTATATCTTCCATAAGATGAGTCTTTTCTATAAGATGTATTCTTCCCATAGGGTGTCTCTCGTCCATTAAATGTATCTTTTCCATATGGTGTACCTTTTTCATAAGATATGTCTTTTCCATAAGATGTATCTTCTCTATAAAATGGATCTTTCTCATGAGATATATCTTTGCTATAAGATGTATTTATCCCGTGAGGTGTATCTTTCCCATATATTGCATCTTTTTCATTAGATATATCTTTTCCATATGAAGGATCTTTTGCATACGGTATATCCTTTCCATACATAATTTCTTTCGCGTACACTACATCTCGCCCGTAAGGTTCTTCTTTACCATAACTCCCAATAGATCCTTCCTTTACAAAGGTCTCTTCTTTCCTATAAGGCTGATAATCTTGTTCATAATATCCACTTTTTAAAAAGTAATATGGCCCTTTCTTCACATATTCTCTAGGATTCGGATAAAACGGTTTCCAGTTCCCTATTGCACGCAACTTATCCGATCCTTTTTGTTCCTTAATACGACCTGGATACTTTTTCACCTGTGTTCGATATTTCTCAATCGGATTGCTAAATAGATACTGCTGTTTATAGCGTTCATCGTATGGTAGGTCAGAATCGCGAATGAATTCCGGATGCGATTTAGGGGTTTCTATAGGTTCCGCTTCAAAATCTGGGGGTTGTTCCTGGTGATATTCTCTATACTGTTTGTAAGTGTAACCAGGGGGACCTCTTTTATCATAGGCAGAGGTGGAGATGGCGCCAATTAGGAAGCAACTAATCACCTGATAAAAATATTATTAGTAGGAAAGTTAATCAAATTAATTTAAATATTAAATTAGCTTACACTGAATATCATGTTTGTTCACTTGATAACTCTTGCAGTTGCACTGATTTACATTGCATTGAAACGATTTATATATAAACTTGGATTTGAAAAAATCTTTTCACTTTCACGAATTTTTCAAAATTTCTTCTATTAATATTCGCAAAATTGTCAACTTAAATAGTGGCCGTGAGATCAAAATAAACGATGTTTATGTTATTAATTAGTGAAGCAGTTTCTAATTTAATATTGGCGCTAAACATAGTTAATTCATTCATTTAAACAGATAGCAATGGTGTGTTTTAATAAGTTAATTTATTTAAACCATTTTGTAATCTATCAATCTATAAATACTATATATTTGCATACATATTCACTGTCAACATTTGTTTTAGTAATAGTTTATAATAGGAAATTAATACGTTTTTGATCATGTTTGATCATACTTTTGAATCATGTCCATCTTAGCAGCCTCTAATATGTTATATAGCAAATACTTTAAATTAAGTACAAAATTGGCTTCACCAATGCTTACAAATAACGAAAACTTTTTTATTTATAATAATTCAACACACAATTAATAATCAACAATTATATATAAAATGTCTACTATTTAGAAATTATATTATATGTATAAAATCATAATTCAACTCTTAGACCATAAGTGATGCAAAAAATCAGAAAGTAGTATGCCAAACACAAATTTTGCACTAAATTAAGTACAAATATTTGGCACAAATAATATATCTTTATAATATCTCTTTGTATAGTCACATATGAAATGACGGATAAGTCAGCAATGTTTTGTTCTCAATGCGCACTATTGTTAATTATTTATATTTATTTCACAATGCATCCATACAACAAGAATTAGACTGTATTCGGTTATTACATAATTTAATTGTGGTAATACTACGAATTTTTTTTTAATTCAATAGTTAACTTATAGCATGTACTTTATATTTAAATTATAAATTATTCATATCATTTACAATATAGCGATTATTATATATATTTTTATTTAAATATCTATTTTCAGACTTTCTGTACTGTAGCTTGACGACAATTAAATCTATTATGAAACATATTAAATTTGAAGGAACTGACTATATTTTGACAAATGTAGCAATCTGAAACTGGAATTTTATTTAATACCGTTTTCAATTTATTATTTTTTGCGGAGAACTAAGTCAAATTTCGAATACATAATTATTTGGTATATGAAAGTCAATAAAAATTTTTACTATTTATAATTGAAAAGTATCTTGGAATAAATTCCGATCAAAATGCTATGAATATTTATAATATTTACTAATAAATATTTTTAAAATATCTTATATATGTATATATATTTAACAATAAAATTTTGTAAAATATAAATTTTACAAAATTAACCACATCAAATATCATTTATTAATTTATTTATTTATTTCTGATCAAAATGCTATGAATATTTATAATATATATTAATAAATATTGTTAAAATATCAATAATACATATTTGACAATAAAATTTAAGAACGTTTAAAATTTTATGTATTAACCACATCAAATATCATTTATTAATTTAATTACTTATTTCCGACTTCGTTTTATGCAAAAAGAACATTATATGCAGGCATACATAAAAAACATAACTTTTACTAAACATTATGTTATATCAAACAAATTACTAAAATATATATTATAACTAGGCTTATCCTTAGCTATAAACATGAATATAGTGCTCACCTATGCATAAAATTTAATTACCAATCATCAGATGAGTAGAAGCGACAAATTTGTTGGTATGAGTAAGAAACTACATATATTAAACCATTTTCTTATCATAAAAGTATTATTATTGTATAATCTATTGTCCCAATATCTTAAAACAAAGACTCATATACGTTGAAAAGTATTACCTAGCATATAATTAAAGTAGTATCAATACAACAACATCGTTTTATTTTACATATTATAAGCTCCAACGCTCCAAGATATAAAATGTATTGAAACTATATTTTTTGCTTTATCTACCCTTAAAAAAGACCTATCCTTAAAAAATATTACTGTTCAAGTATAGTATTTAGACGTTGCCTAATGATGTTCTAGTCTACCCAGATTTTTAATTAAGTAATAATAAATTATGCTCAAATGATATGGTTATTTTATTTCTATTGATAATATACATGATTTTTTTATTCACTTGTCCTTTTTATACACAATATATCTCGTAAAAATTCAAAGAAATAATGTAAAAGTCATCAATAATTTCAATAATTGTGAAATATACAAATGTTTTCTGATAATTCGAGCTGTCAAGTATCACAATGAATTCAGTCAACTGATTTCTTTTTGTGCTATTATATAAAGAAATTAATTAACTTTAAACAAAAGTTGTTCGAAAGAGTAATCTTTGATATTAAATGAATTCATTCACTCCATATTTAAACTCTTTTCGAAACATAGTGAAATACTGAAAAAATGATTATTACAAACATGTACTCCAGATTTAGATATATATTTTTTTAATATGCATGGTTTCTTTGTCGAAAGCTATTCATTTTACAAATAAACACATACGTTCTGATGGACTATATTGGATACATGAATATTTGCGTTAATTATATATAATAGATTTAGGAAAACATATTATTTATTTGGAATATTGAACACTATATAGTTTTAATTATTGCTGCTTCGAGTACGTTTCCATTTAGATTTTTGTTCGTTAACGTATTAAAAATGGCTTGAGCGATTATTAAAATAAAAACAATAGATTAATATTGTGTGTTCTAATAATAATATTGAGTAAAACACGAAAATAAAATAATATTTCTTTGGAAGATACGTATGTAATGTTAAGTGTAGTATAACAAGCATTTGAAATATATTCTGTTTTAGTGATGTTAAAACATCAATTAAAAAATTGAAAAGAACGCAGGCACGCATTGCGTTATAGTTATTTCATTATTTAAGAACCGGAAAGAAATAAGCCGCGCTAGAAAGCCAAATTCAAATTAACGACAGATTCAAGTATAAATAGGCGATACGCAGTACAGTTAAGCATCAGTTGTCCATTCTTCACTTTAACAACAACATCGATACAGCTATGAAGTTCCAAGTAAGTTTTTTTTGTCTATTGAATATTTCTTTGAAAATAATATATTGTTTCGCAGATTCTTTGTGTATTCCTAGCAGGAATCATCCTTGTCTCTGCTGAGGAGAAGAAGGATGACTCTACAGCCGTCGAGAAGAAGGACAAACGAGGCATCTTTGACTTTGGTAACCATGGAGGTTTCCAGGGCTTCGAAGGCCACGGAGATGATCACCACCACCACAAGTCTCATGACACTTACGACTTCAAAGAAATCAAAGTGCCCATTCCCCACCCATACCCGGTGCATGTAGAGAAGAAGGTTCATGTCCCATACCCAGTCAAGGTACCCCATCACGTGGACAACCCTGTCCCATACCCAGTGATCAAGCCGTACCCAGTGCATGTTGAGAAAATCGTCCCATATCCAGTGGAGAAGACCGTTCATGTTCCATACAAGGTTGCCGTCAAGGTACCATACCCAGTCAAGGTTCCATACCACGTCGAGAAACCATACCCAGTGCATGTAGTCAAGAAGGTACCAGTACATATCCCCAAACCTTATTTGGTCGAAAAGGAAGTACCGTACTTTGTTAAGGAACAAGAACATCATCATGGAGGTTGGGAACAACAAGGAGGACATGGTGACTTTGATTTCACCCATCATCATTTTTAAAATATTATTAATTCATGTTTCTGTTAATTTTTTTACGGGTTAAATAAATAGTTTTGTTTACCAAATATTTCATATAATTTATTTATAAAACTTCTAACTTAACATAGCATCATGCCTATTCCCATTAAATAGAGTGGCAATAAACCCATTACATTTTTTCGCATCTTCACATGCTTTCGCCATTCTATTCTATCCTTCCATACTTGTTTCGCACCATTCGAATAAATCAAATTCTTCATACACGCTCTTGTATTCCGCTTGTTCACAACTTTTTTTCATGCAATTCATTCTCAATCATATTTATCTCGCCCACGTAAACCATTTTACTCAATAATTAATTCGACATTCTTTCATTATAAACATACCATTTCTTTTGACTCTCATCAATTCCACGTGCGACATTTTTTACAATATCTATAAATAACAGTAACAAAATCTAAAAAAAAAACATCTGCAGTGTCATGCACCGAACTTTCTTATACGCATATGTTTTAAACCACATCGTAGTTACATTATTTTTCTAATTTATAATATTTGTTCTGACCTTTAGAACACTTTTACGCTAAACATATATTTTCGAATAAATATAAAATGTCAAACTTCAAATTATTTAAGTCTGTTTTGTTTTTTTGATAAGCAATTGACAGGCGCAGATGATACGATTTATGTAAAATTAAATGTAATATGAAGAAATTTCAAGAGCCATTTTCTTCTCCCGGAACCGTTTGAGAAAAAATGTTTCAAATAAAAGTTGTACAAAATGCTGATATCTATAATTTTTACTGTAACAATTTTTCTGTAACTGCAACCGTTTTTGAGTAATTGCAGAAACTGCAAAAAATGACTAGAGTAAACATGCACTTCCGGTCGGAATATTGTTTTCAAAAATAAGAGGTACATACAAATCTTAAGTTTAAATTTTCATAGTTTTTCCTTTAGCCGTTTGGGCTGTAGAGCGCTCACATACACACACACACACACACACACACACACACACACACACACACACACAGACGGACGTCATTCCAAAAATAGTTGGAATCGATTCAGGGAGGATCAAAACATATATTTCCGTTAAAATCTCGAGATCGAAATTTTTCATGATTACAATACTTACTTATAAAAAAAGTAAAAACAGGAAATATATGGGTTTATGAGCAGTGCGATATTGTAAGAAATGTAATTCGTCTAATAGGTGAGAGTCAATTTAGATGGTATGATGAAATAAACGATGAGAATGAATTGTCAAGATGTGAAAAATAATAATAATAATAGAAACATAAATATAAGAAATATAACTTTTGACATTCTCTGAATCGAGTCCGACTACGTTTTGGTATGTGAGTTCATGCGCAAGGGGGAGTGTGTGTGTGCATCACACATTTATGTAGAAAATTTTCGATTTAAGTGCACCCTAAGTTTGCTATTTTACGAAATTATATTATTTTTATGAAATTGATAACCAGCATGTAATACCAAACCAATTGGAATGTAAGTTCACTTAAATTAAATAGATTGTGTTAAATGAAATCATTTCGGGAATTTTCAACCATTAACACCTAGACTAGATGCATTAGGGAATGAAACCTTTTCAGTGTGTTATATGATAAAGTTAATGATTAGTACACTCGGATTCACCAACTATATGTATTCATAACTAGTTTCAGCTGTTAAACCATATTCAGGGCTCAGAAGATGGTTTAGTTGCCGAAATTAGTCGTCGCGAATTAATATATTTCGTGAAACTACACCGAGCATTTTCATCATTTATTTTAATAAAATAATTCACCGAGTATAACAGCAACATCCATTCAAAAGTTTTATTATGATAACGTACATGGTTGATATTTATCGTGTATTGCGTACCCAAGCTAACCCTGACCCCTATGCTGTATATATCTAGTTACAAGATCTAAGAACTGGTCTTGAATCAGCGATCAATAATTTTAATATGATTAACAGCGATTAGCACGTGCAGTGAGCATATAAAACTAATCAAAATGCCTCATCTGCATTAGTCTATACGTAGAAATGTTTATATAATTATTCAATCACTATTACAACGTTAAGATAAGGCAGAAAATTTCTTCCAAAATTTTAGACACAATATTATCTTTTAATACTCTAGTTGTAATACACATATAGTAGATTTACACGTTTACACAATCATTTACATAAAATTGTCGTAAACAACAGTATTTGCTATATAATTTTATATTCTCATTATTGTTTTAAAGGTGTATTAATTTTATTTTTATATATACACTATTCTAGTTACACACAAATTTATACGGAAATCGAAATATTTCGCATATGGCGTATACATATCTATTCTCTAAAAGTTCGACCAGGTCCATTGCATGAATCAGAAGTTAATGTATTATTTGTGTTAATCTGATATGCCATATGGCAATGAATATTGCACACATTAACTTAAACGATCAATAAATATCACGACTGCATATAGGACAATTTTTGCGGATTTACAATATAAATCAGTTTGAATGTAAATATAAAACCATATATTTCATTATTTCATATGAAATTTTACGACAATTATACAAAATTGTATTTTGGAAAATGCATTCAATGACAACAGAATATTTAGTGTTTTCCTACGAGACTTACAGACTTATTTTTACCATTTGTGGTATCTTGAAGAACCAATACATACGTCTTACAGATTTCACCGCAGATGCTTTAGATTTCCAAAGAAACAAATTATTAATTGCGAAAATGTGCACTTTCACCAAATTAGCAAATTTGAATACGCGAATCAACCAACAAGCTACTGTTACATATTTATTTAGCTGTTAATCGTCATGTTGGCTATAAGTAAATTTAAATATAAAACTGCAATTAAAATATATCTTATTTTAGTATATTATAGTAAAACAACACCGACATATAAAATAAGTGTACACTTATACAGGGCACAATTACTAAGCCGTAATTTGTGCAATTTCCTAGTATTTGGTATGAGATTAAATATGCCTGAAAACCGCCAATGGTAATTAAAACGCAGAATACACATTTACCGGTAGATTTGTATATTTTCTAATATATACCATAAATATTCGTAATATCTTGGAACTTATTTCGTTTTGGATATTTTAATAAAATTTTTTGTTATTTTACTAATTTATAATATTTCACTAAGATTTGAAACAATTTGCTTACAATAGGTAGATTTTACGACATGTTCCAAATTATTTGAGTCAATTTTGTTTTTCACATCAATTGATAGGCACAGATTATACAGTATACGTTAAAATTTCAAGAAGTTTCAATAGCCATTTTCTTGTACCCTATTTGACAAAGAAATCAAGCGCGCATACACACATTTATTATATTTATTTATATGTATACATATGTATATATGTATGTATACACGTACAACATTTACTTATTATTTTGTAAAAGTAAGTAAATATATAACTAACCACTTTACAGTTGTGTAAATTTACATCAATGTCATTACAAACTCCTACAAAATTAATGAAGCATTAGCATCTTAAGTATTCTTGAACTTTCACTTAATACATACATACATAACATCACGCTTAATCCCATCTAATGGGGCTGCAGAAAACCCTTTACATTCTTTCGCATCTTTACATACATTCCAATATATCTCATTTTTTACAATATCGCACTGCTCGTACACCCACGCCTTGCGCTTTCTGTCTCTTCTAGATACACCACAAATACCTCTCAAAAATGTAATTTCTACAGCAGTCACACGATTTTATGCTTGGTTTGCAAAACCCAACATTCACTACCATACACCAACGATGGCAAATATTTAAAATATATTTCACGATATTATATTTATAGTATTCACTTATTTGAACTTCATAATCTAACTAATCTACTTTTATAAACATTATGTATAAACTGATATCTATAGAAAAAATATCTCTTATTGCGAAGACTTGCTAAACTGAGACATCAAAAATCTTAAATAAAATATATCAATAAACTAATGTAATAACTTCGATTGAACATTTTTTTTTATATGAAGTAATAGTAAGTATTGTAATAATTAAAAATACGATTACGTGATTTTAACAGAAATATACCGATTGGCCTTCCCTGAAACGAGTCTGACTATTTATGCATGTGTGTGTGTGTGTGTGTGTGAGAGAGAGAGAGTGCTCTACAGTCTAAACGGCTGAAATTTTAGATTTGTGGATGCCTGACAAGAAAACCTGTTTATTTAAAAAATATTCAGAACGGAAGTGCTTGTTTACTCTATTCATTTCTTGCAGTTTCTGCAATTTCATTAAAATTGTTCCAGTTACAACAAAATAGTTTTATTAAAAATTAAAGATATTTATATAACTCTTGTTTGAATTTTATTTTTCCAAAAAGGTACTGCTTACAAGAATATGAGAAAATGATACAACATACTTATAAAAAGTTTCAATTTCGCCGTGTAGCATATTTTCACATAGTATTTCCCAGCACAATTAAAATACTTATAAGAAAGTTCAGTTCAAATCATTGCGGATATTTTCAAATTCAATTTGGGAAACGATGACTATTGGATTCTTTAACAAATAAACGCAATAATAATTTCCTTCTATTAAACAGAATATTTTAATACCAAAACATCAGGTACTTCTTTCACTTGAATATCCTTGCCCCTAGTCCAAATAATAAAAAGCATTTTTGAAATAATATACAATAATATCAAATAATTTTATTTAGGAATTGAAACGTGAGTAATCAAATATCGCCGTGACGTGTCGTGTTCTACCGTGCCCAGCGGTTTATTATAAATCGTAAACCAATGCTAATGATTTGTCATTAAAATGATATTGATATTGTTTATTGAATTGAAATTATTCAAATATTAGTTCACAGAATTTGGGATTTTCTTTATGTATACCTATCAAAACAAAATATGAACAGGGTCGGGTCCTAAATAAAATAACCCAATAACATTAGTGTTAGGTAAAATAAAATGTTTTTGTTTAATTTTTAATGAAATTTTATTTTAATTTACAAGGGTTCAACGAGGCCTTAAATATACAATTGAGGCTATGAAATTAGATTCACTAATAACAAATTTAATTTGACGGCGATTTTACAAACACGATATTCTCTTACAATTTTCTCACATAAAACACAAGCCCTTTCAGTAATAATGATTCTTCCAATTATTTTTGAAGTAATCGATATTACCAATTTTACTGTGCAGAAAGCTAGAAATGTTTTATCTGATATGTATGTAATGATAAAATATAACGTCAAATAATAAGGCAAATGTAAGAATATAAAAATACTTTTACGAGAGTCATAACACAAATATAAAAATATAGCATGAAACCTGACATAATATGTTTGCCACGTAAAATGTAGGTCAGAAATAAAAATATCGCTAATAGATACAATTACATGAAATTCACAGCGTTTTAAATAGTTACTAAATTTACATTATTTTATCAGATTACGCAAAGAAATCAAGCATTCGCATAATGCATTAAATTACAAAAATTATGTTATAAAATGCGTTATTTATATGACTGTATCTTTTTTTTTTCTTGATTTAGAATGTTGTATTCCAAGAGTTCTTGAATTCATGTGCGTGTTTTGTTATATATTGTTTTAGTTAATTTAGTCAATTGTTGAAAAATGCGTATTTTTTTATAGCGCAATTGTTACTTTATACGCGACCTTATGACCAATAACACGAGTGAAACAAGCAAGTTCACGACCAATTTGTTGTCAAGGCTACCGTCAACTTGGATGTAATACTTTCTTTGCTAAGATGCGCATCACTGTCTCCCAGATAAATACTGCATGCATCCGTTCAGCACTGCAATCTACGTAAGAAATTTTTTTTGCGTGCTTGAATGATTTTGCAGTGAATAGGCGTACAGTATGTCACCCATTATTGCGTTATAGCCAGCGGGTGATCTACAGGAAGGGATAGATCACTTAGAAAGCAAATTGTGCTGATCGAAGTACATACAATGTGTACTAGGTAGATAACATATAAATACCCACATCGAATTACGAATGGACAGCAGTTGTCGTTTAAACAACTCTGGTATATACTACATATCTACAAAGACACCGACAATGAAATTGCAGGTAAGTTTAATCGTTTCCGTATAACTAGGTAAACGCCGAAACTATTCCTACCTTCTGGCTCGACAATTCTGGTTAATTTTTAATGATTTTCTTACTTATCAATAGATTGCTATTCTCTTGGCGGGATTAGGCTTAATCTCCGCAGAAGAGAAAAAATCTGTCGAGAAAAAGGACAAGCGTGGACTTTTAGACCTAGGATACGGAGGCCATGGTGGTGATTTCGGTGGACATGGTTTAGAACTGTCCGGAGGACATGGAATTGAACTCTCTGGAGGACATGGTATAGAACTCTCTGGAGGACATGGTTTTGGCGGTGGTCATGGTTTAGAAATCTCCGGAGGACATGGAATTGGAGGAGGTCATGGTTTAGAACTCGCCGGAGGACATGGAATCGAACTTTCTGGAGGTCATGGTCTTGAATTAGGTGGACATGGATTTGGAGGTGGACATGGATTCGGAGGTGGACATGGATTCGGAGGTGGATATGGTGGTGGTTATGGCGGTGGAGATGGTCACATCAAACACATCACCATCCACAAGCAAGTTAAAGTACCTGTACCCCACCCATACCCAGTTCATATCGAAAAGAATGTTCCAGTGCCATATCCTGTTGAAGTCAAAGTACCAGTCGACAAACCCTACCCAGTCCCGGTCCCCAAACCTTACCCAGTTCCCGTAGACAAACCAGTACCCTACACAGTTATAAAGAAGGTACCGTACCCCGTGAAGGTAGCCGTTAAGGTACCATATACCGTAAAGGTACCAGTACATGTACCCCAACCGTACCCTGTTCACATCACCAAGAAGGTACCTTATGCAGTACCTCATCCTGTTTATATTGCCAAACACTTCCCAGTGTTCATTAAAGGGCATGATGAAGGTTTTGGAGGTAGTATTGGTGGTGGACACGGAGGTCTAGAAGGTGGTCTTGGTGGTGGCCATGGAGGATTTGCATTAGGAGGACATGGTGGTTACGAAGGAGGACATGGAATCGAATTGTCTCATGGCGGACATCATTATTGAAATTTTATATAAATTAGGTGTGCAAAAAAGTCTACTTGTATATGTGTCAGTATTATTTAAATATATTTTTATATTTTGTATTATGTAAATAAAAATACTTGAAAAATATCATTATGATTGATTATACCTATACAAATTACTGAAATATTTTACGAAATGTTATTTCTTATTGAAATCTATTAAAAAAGCATAAAAAAATTCTAGCATTTGTCTTCATAAATTATTACTTTTGTTTTATTTTCGAGGAATTGAAATTTTATTTTCACTGATAGATATTAAATATTTGAGTTGTTTACTATTTTAATAATATAAGAATAATTTGAATCTTCGTTTTTTCCCCTTTAAATTAAATATGAAAATATAATATTAAATAATCACAATATGTATTTCTTTATTAGTTTGTCATCGAAAGAAAAAAAACGCACATAATGCCGTATCAATAATTATGAATCGTTTAGTAAAGTAGTTTTTAAAAAAAACTGTGGCTAAAGAAAATCTACTTATTACCGTTTAATTATACGGTTATTTTAACTTTATGGTATAATAAATAAAATCATAGGTCATAGAAAAGTAGTTTATTAAAAAGAGTCAACAAGCAAAAGAAAATTCAACAAATAATAACAACATAAATAAAAACAACTTTTATATCTAATGTCCACCTTGCTGGGCATCACCTCCCTGTTGTTGGTCCTGGTGCACCATTGCAGACTGGGCACTGTAATCTCCTTGTTGTTCCTCATGTCCAGCAGATTCTCCCTGCTCACCGCCATCATTACCACCTCCATAAGAATCCTGTCCACTAGTGCCAAACTGTTGTTGCTGATAGGAATTTATCGCATTACTATCAGCCCCATGGGCGCTACCACCAAAGTCAGCTTGGGGGGCACCGTAACTAGCTTGAGGAGCTCCATAACTAGCTTGGGGAGCGCCGTAACTAGCTTGGGGGGCACCGTAACTAGCTTGGGGAGCACCGTAACTAGCTTGAGGAGCACCATAGCTAGCTTGAGGAGCACCGTAACTAGCTTGAGGAGCACCATAGCTAGCTTGAGGAGCTCCATAGGATCCGGAATTGACTGCTTGCCATCCGCTTTGTTGGCCTCCTCCGTAGGATTCTTGACCTTGGTTGCTATCACCATAACCACCAGCTGCAGGTGCTCCATATGCTTGAATCTCTCCATAGCCTCCATAGCCACCTCCTCCTTGTTGTTGGATACCATAAGATTCTTCTTGCTTGGCAGGAACAGGTACCTCTTTGACAACTTCAACGGGGACAGGGTGAGATATTTTGACAATCTGAGGTACTTTGACGATCTGAGGTACTTTATAAGCTACTGGATAAGGGACTTTGTGTGGTACTTTGACGGGGAAGGGCACTGGTACTTTGACTTCGATGGTTTTTGATATTTTAATAACTTCCGGGGTATGTTCAGCTTCGGAGTACTCGCCTAGATCATGGAGTGTCAATTGGGGGTAAATTGTTTTGCCATAGCTGTGAATATCCGGTACTGATTGCAACATAATTTTATGTTGGTATGTTGCATGTGCAAGTGAAATGCAGCATAGCGCAAAGACGAACCTCTGGAATAGATTTACATGTTAATAAATAAAATTTAATATAAACACAATATTTTATTTGTCTTTTAAGGATTTATAATTATAATTAATCTAGATACGCAAAAAAAATTATATCATAAGAATGCTACACGCTATATAACTAATTTACATATTTCGTTCACGATTTCTGAAGAAGAGAATAGAAACTCGAAATCCTTTTTTTTTTATATATAACGAAATACATAGACTTTTGTTATAGCCTGAAAGTATAAATGATTTTGATTAACGCGTTTATAAGTTCAGATATTTAATAAGTAAATTAGTTGTGATAAACCTCAAAATACACATTTGTAAATTTTAACAATTTGCATTTTATTCTAACTTTATATTTCAAATGATTTGGCGTTCGAATCAAATAATTTTTCATTAAGTTCAACCATTTCTTAGGAAATTGCGACTAAAAGTATATTTTATAACAATTTACATGAGAAATATTAATTTTTTTGGCACGAAAATAATTTATGTGAAAATTTTTATATTTATTTATGTATGTAAAAATAATATATTTATTCATCAAGGAGTTGATTTGATTAAAAGTATACTTACAAAAGAATTCATAGCGATTGATAAACGCAGCCAGAAGCACAAATCTTCAACTGATGCCTTTCAAACTCACCACTATGCTTTTATACCAAAGGCACTATCTCTCTCTCTCCGACACCCTATCTGAATAGTACTTTCATTCCCATTCTCTTCATCACATGGTTCATCACTAAAAGTATTCCTTCCTTGCCAGACACTTTTTACAATAATCACATTACTCTTAATAATAAATAGCCAAATCACGTAGGTGTGCAGATGTAAACCTTAAGTAGCAGATAGACAAGTGCCAATTTTCGCTGTCGCGTTATCGCGTTTTTTCTGCATCAGTTCTGCAACGTTGAACTTGATTTGTTAAGTTCATTAACTTGGTACTATCCATTCAGAGTGATTACGCGTCCGAGGCGACTATAAGAGATGATATAGACATGGTTGATGTTATTAGTCTGGGCAGTCATCGAGATTAGCGAAAGTGCGTTCCCTTCACTAACAAGTGATTGTCTTTGAAAAATTCATGTATGACCTGCGAGGAGTGGACATCGGAAGAAAAGGAAAGTACATTGGACCGGAGGAATTATTAGTTACACTTGATCACAAACTCTACTCTAGATATATACCATAATGAAGCATTTAAATCATTTATGTAATTGTTCAATTTTCAAGAAAGTAGAAAAATGTTTCTATTATATTATTGTTATAAAAGAAATAATAGATTTCGAATTAATTAACCATAAATGTATAACTTACGGATAGGGTAATTATATACTCACAAATCTATCTATATATCGATGCAGTAATAATTACAGAATAATTTAGTAATCTTAGCAATAATAAAGCGAGATTAGAAAAGCCATTTCAATTTTTTTGTAAAATAATGTGTAATTAGGGAGTATAGATACATTTAATTTTGTTATTTTAATATTTATATAGTATTAATGTTGCAACAAATAATGGTTACTTTTAAATATTATTTGTGGTGTTCGAATTAAAAATATTATATTCATTTTCGAGCGCTGTTTGAGAAGAATTTGTGGTATAACATGTAAAGATAGATTAGGTATTTGATCGAGCGTGGCATTGAAAGAAATTTCGAACGTAGAGTAGGTCAAATGCAATGGTTTAGTTATGTTGAAAGAATGTCGAATGAAAAGTTGATTAAAGTACTATAGACGATCTATTTTATGTGAGAATGCGGTGGTACTCCAGGAATAAATGGGAAAGTATTGTGTAAAGGGTGTGAAAATGGATTTAAACTGTGTTTATAGGGCATTTAGTTAATATAATTAAGACGCGTAAAGATAAAGATGCACGGAGAAAGAAACATCTCATGACCACTGCTTTGATTTAATTGACCGAATTAACTTATGCTTTATTTTTTTATTTATTATGTTCCAGTTAGTATATTTAGTTATCGCAGTTTGATTTTGTTCCGCGAAATATGTTTTATTGATGCAATTAGCAATAAGTTATTTATTTGAGTGTATCCGATTCATTATAGGAATTATATTTTCATTCCAGTTTCGCAATTCTTTAAGTATAAATTGGTGAAATGTTTAAAACGGATAATCTACTCGTTTATTTATGAGAAAAAAATGTCGCGCGTATTCATAGAGAAAAAATACCTATACTAAAGTAATACTAAATTTCCATCCTCTTTTATATATACACTACATTAAATTATCCTTTTTTATCAACATTAGTCTTGGTCTAAAATTATACCTTTGGCTATGAATACGGTAGATGGTATATAAACTACAAATTTTCAAACATCAATACTACAGGTGACTTCCTAATTTTATTTTATAGGAAAAATAAAAATTCACGATATTAAACTTATTATTCTCCCGTTATAATAAGGCGCTGATTGTTCTGGTAGAAGGGGCAAACATTTCACTTTCATTTGCATGTTCAAGAGATACTATATAAGACTTGATCGAAGCTAAAGTATTATTAAGATTGACCGAACTACAAGAAGGAATGGTAAATACATACCTATAAACTTCGCAAGCTAAATTAACTAAATATTAATTAGTTTTATGTCAGGGCATTCATAGGAAAGTTATGAAATTATTTAAATAAAATATGCAAACCGAAATAGATTATAGCATTGTTATATCTCATGGGGAATTAGCGGTTCTAATTAGCAACGCGTGTTGTAAATTTAGCATTACATATGTCTGAATAATTTGCACATTCCTTTCTCAATTTTACATTCACATTTTCAATAGACATATTATCTTAAATATGTATTATACATAATATTAAAATTGCATGCATGTACACTGTAAAAATATTTATAATTAAATTTAAACATTGCATTCATGTCATTTCGTGTATTAATCATAATTAAAATGAATTACACAGTAAGTAGATGCTAATAATAATAAAAAAATGTATGAATTTTAAGTTAATTTGAAAATTTAAATTCGTCCGGACATAATCATTTCTAATATAGTCTAATGAATATTAATTGTGTCTGAACATCTTTCTTGTCTATATAAAATACGAATAATAAAGTTCTGTGCGAGACACTGCGGATATATTTTTCTACAAAATAAATAACAATTGGAATTTGTCACAATAAAAATTGATTATTTATTCAAAACTGTAGAGAACAAGTAAATAATTTACATTGTAATTGATTGACCCTAAAAACTGTCAAAATAATATATCTAAGGAAACCAAATCCTTCGAGAATCGTATGTCTAAATGTTATATTATTAATGGAGGGGATCAATTGGGAATTCTTAAAACAATGCACGTTCGCAATACATCACAGCTCGGAAAACTACTTCCACAAGATGTCAAGCGCATATATAACATAACTTTACTACAGGCAACTGGGAGTTGACTGCAAACGTGCAAGTGTAAAATGCAATAATATTCAAAACACACTTACCATTTCGTATAAGAAAGTAAAAATAGTTACCAATAAAACGTAAAGACATTTACATTTCAAACAACTTTTATCTCAAAAGTTTCTTGAAAAACTGTATCAGTTACAAGAAAATTGTCATTGATATTCGTATATGACTTATTTATATTGCCATTCTTACGTAAGTATGGGATTATAGTTAATAAATTGTATCAACTTTGCACGTCACCAATTTAACAGAAAACCAAAATAATTTTATATTTAACTTGTATAAATAGATTTAGTGTAAAAACGTTTCAAAGTTATTATATATTAATATTTTGTTAGGTTCTAAGTTTATTTAAATACTAAAAATTGTCTGACCATATTTATTTTTAAAATAATGTAATGATTAATTTTACTTGCAAAAATGTTTTAAATGTTGTATTTTAATATCCTCTTTGTCTAAACAAAATATAAAAACTATGCGGATATTTTTTTATGTAACTCAATAAAGTAAATTTACACTTAATTTTGGAAAGATAATTTGTATATCTCGATAAAAGCTGAATATAGTTTTAAAAATACTCAAAACAGATATTCTCGATAAAATGTCGATGTCGAAATTTATCAGATAAGTAATTAAAAATACATTTATCATTGTGGCAGCGACTTTGAAAAAATAAAATGCTGTGGAAATGGCTCAAGGGTATAATATATAAATGTTACATTTTCTATCTTTGTCCGCTCCACCTCACAAACAGGTAATTAACCGAAAACTGAAACTGTGACAGTGCATCAAATACAAAAAACAGGACAGTTCAGTATTTTATCTTTAAATAAGGATTAAGTAACTAGGTATAAAGCAAATATGTTGAGCATAATATTGTATAATAAGAACGACATCCTGCCGTAAAGTATTTCAATTTCACAACATCCTACACTCTAACACAAAAAACACTACTAAACTGTAAGATATACTTTCTTCGACACAATCAGAAATGCAGTAATTATCATTAGCGCGATATTCTATCCCATCATCGACGACAACTTGCTCGATATTTTATCAAAGACTTTCGCCGTGTAATAAAAAAAGTATTTCAATTTCTTATTCAATACGAACAAGTTCTTTTTAGGGTATAATGGTTTCAAGTATTTCAATCGAAACAAAACACTAATGATCATTAGAAAATAGGAAAACGAGTATAACTAATAATAATTGATTTCAAGTTTGGAATCTAAAATAATCAATGCTCATTTCACACGTTAGTAGTGCGGTTAAATGTTGCTGCCATTCTGATGTGAACGGATTCAATGAAATAAAGTTAGGAAACTAATAATTGGCAATTTGATAAACTAATATTTAGTTTATCTAGTGTTAGACTGGTTTTTTGAACTTATGTGAAATGCAAGTAATGAGTTTTGATTAATATTTTATTCATTAAATTCAGGTGTATGAGCCCATAGGCCTTATATCGCACCGGTAAAGAATTAAGGATTATTTACAAAGTATAAATATCTGTAGTGTCTTGTAGTGAACTTTCTTATACGTATTTTGTTTAGATAAAATATATTTCTTACAATAGTCAAATGCCCAATTTTACGATGTATACAAAACATCTGCAGTGGCTTGCACTGAACTTTATTATATGCATTTTGGTTAGATCATATCATATTTTTATTAATTTGTAATTAATAATATTTTACTAACCTTCTTCTTCTTCTTATGCGCAGTATAAGTATTGTAATCATGAAATATTTCGATTTCGAGATTTTAACGGCAATATACGTTGTGACCTTCCCTGAATCGATTTCGATTATTTTTGGAATGAAGGCAGTGTGTGTGTGTGTGTGTGTCTGAATGTGTGTGCGCGCTCTACAGCCTAAACGGTTGAAGGTAAAATTATGAAACTTTAAACTTAAGAAGAAAACCTTCTATTTTTGAAAACAATATTCAAACCGGAAGTGCATGTTTACTCAAGTCATTTTTTGCGGTTTATGCAAAAACTCTAAAACGGTTGCACTTATAACAAAAATAGTTAGAATAAAAATTATAGATACTTACATTTTGTACAACCTTTATTTGACACATTTTTTCATAAACGGTACCAGAAACACGAAAATGACTATTGAAAATGGTGCTTACTATAATTATTTTTACAAAACTCGTATCAACTGTGCCTGTCAATTGTTTGACAAAAAACAAAAAAATACTTTAAATTTATTTAAGTTATTTTGTTTTTTTAATGGAGTTAGGCATTTAAAATTTATTCTAAGAAATACATTTAGTGAAATAGGGTTCCAAAAATTATATAAATGTGATTTGATCTAACCAAAATATAAGAAGCATAAGAAAGTGCAGTGCAATCCACTACAGATGTTTTGTTAAACAAATGACAGGCGCAGATGATACGATTTATGTTAAAATAAATATAATAAGAAGATATTTCAATAGCCATTATTTTGGAACCAGTACTCTTATTGAAAAAATAGATTTCAAACAAAAGTTATATCTTTACTTTTTATCCTAACAATTTTTCTATAAATACAACCATTTTTGAGTCAGGCACTTCTGGTTTGAATATTTTTCTCCAAAATAGGTTTTCTTGCCAGGCATATACAAATTTTAAATTTAAAGTTTCATAATGTTACTTTCAACCCTTTAGGCTGTAGAGCGCTCACACACACACACACAGACGGCCGTCATTCCAAAAATAGTCGGAATCGATTCAGGTCAAAACGTATATTTCCGTTAAAATCTCGAGATTGAAATTTTTCATCATTACAATACTACATATAAGAAAAAAATTCAAAATCGATTTTCTAGGAACTGAAAATTTTTTTTATTATTAAATAAAAATTGTGCGATATATTAATTTCTTTCATTTTTATTACAACTATTTTACTGAAATCACTGCCCTTTAAAAGATTTGGTAAACTGTGGTAAGTATTTGATGTGACAATAGTGCGTAGCTAAGAAGTACAGCGAAATCATAATTAATTGTGTTATTTTAAGTATCAAACAGATACATTTAAATAATTATTAATTTAATTTAATTACAATTCCTGAAGAAGACCGACAGGTCGAAACTTAAATAAAGATTTGGAGAAACAATATTAAGTGTTTATTTTAAATAATTAAATATTTACAATGTTTCATCAAGATGGATGGTGGGGACCATCCACTAATTTTAAATTCTACATTAATTTATTATTATTATTTCAAAACCTATTTTCCGAAATACCAAGAAAATACAATAAAATTTATTATTTATTTATTTTATAAATAATTATTGTTTTCAATATGATGCTATAGCCCAAAGTGTTATTATTAATTAAAAATTCATTGAAAAATAAATATAAAATGAGATAGTGAGTGTAAACTAATCGTATTTTAAAGACGGTATTTATAATGTTCTATTGAAATTTGTTTAATCTCAAAAGTTTAACGCATAAATTGTAAAATAGCAAATTTAATTAATAAAAAATATTAATGGTTGTTTTATTACATGCAAAGCGCTAGTATATTTTTAATTTGAATTTTAGTTACTTGTTCTTCTTGTCAACCTCGATTCTAAACTAATCCGACACTCTACTACGTCTAAAGTTTATATCAAGGCTGGGCACAAATATAACATATTTAACTAAATTACGGTTTAACTAGAGTTTATTAGATAATATAGCAAAATAAAGAAAATCAATTTAATTCTTTTATACGTAAATTGAGTAATGTGTTTGAAGGAGTATTTAGATATAAATAAATACGTAGTTATTATTAACACACACATTTATCACGATTTGATTTCAAAGACCATTCTCTTTAGTTACAGAATTATGTTAAACTTTTGTTTGTTTTAGTCCATGACTAATAGATAATATATCTCTCGTTGAATTTGAGGGAGACTGTTATGTGTTGCACAATAACCTACACCAATGAGCTTAAATATTATTTTGATTTATACACAGCATATTTACTTGAAACGTTTTAACTAGTTATAGCACACGATTGAATGGTCTTAAATTGTAATATTGTTAAATATCGCAATGAGAAATAAAGAAGACGCAAATGGACAACAATAGTATTTCTATAATTAGATTTAAACACACCAGCGAATAACTGATGTTAAGAAGAGGAATTCATAGCCATGATTGGTTTTCTTTGATCTGAAGGTTTAGTATTTATATTTCTTATAAAAACACCAAGATATTTGCAACCTGCGGTGTTCAACAACTAACTCAGTTATAATTATGTTCAATAGTTTTTGAATTCTATGAGACCCGCTTTCGACAATGTTGATTTAAATATCCGCAATGGCTTGCACTGAACTACGTATTTTGTTTCAATAAGAGGTATATTCAAATACAAACTTTGAATAATTTAAGAAAATATTATCAGATTTTACACTAAATAAATAAAATATTTCTTACAATACGTCCAATTTCAAATTATTTGTGTTTTTTTTGATTTTCAGTTATAGAATTTACAGGTACAATTTATACGATTTATGTAAAAATAAATAAAATATTAGGAGTAATAAATTTCAATAGCCATTTTCCTGTAGCGGGGAAAATAAAAGAAAACTTACTTTTTTATCAACAAAAACAAAATATCTCTAATTTTTATTCGAACTGTCTTCGCTGTAAGCACAACCATTTTTGAGTTACTGCAGAACCTGCAATAAATGATTAGACTAAACATGCACTTACAGTTTAAATACTCTTTTCAAAAATAATACGAGATTTTCTTGTCCGGCATATACATTAAGTTTAAAGCTTCACACACACACATATACACACATACACACACATACACACACATACACACACATACACACACATACACACACATACACACACACACACACACACACACACACACACACACACACACACACACACACGCACACGCACACGCTCAGGAAGATGTCATTTCAAAAATAGAATCGATTCAGGAAAGTCTATATGTAGGTATGAGTGCGTGCGTATGCGTTTGTGCGTTCGTGTTTGAGTGTGTGTATGTGTGTGTGTGTGTGTGGTGTAACAAAGATGTTAACGTCTTTCTTTTTTAAATAGGTAACTTGAACCTCCGCTTTAATTAAGATAATTACTTGTATAACAGTATGGAGGAGTGGCTCTAAAACTTTTACAAACACACACCACACACACACAGTTTGACATTTGCGGTCTGATTGTTGGAAAACGGAAGCATTCGTAGCACATATAGTAATTTTAACCGTAAGTATTCGTGTTGGCCTGCGGCTAATATAGCCGATACCTACCTACCTAATGCTTTTGTTGTGTGTGGTATTATAAGACTATTGAAATGCCGCGCGTAAATATCAATGCATTTCATCAATAACTTATACTCCTAGTATATAATTTTTTGAAAAATGGATTAGAAGCCTAAGCAACTAAATTGAGTTTTAGTAACTAAATTTAGTGCAGAACATATTTTTCTCTAATGCTCTACACATTTTTGAAATCAAAACAAAAAAGATTCTAAATGTATGCGCATACATCAATAATATTTCCTATAATAATAATAATTGCCCCGAGCTAATGAAATCCAAGTAGGTACATACTCGATTGTCTATAACTATTAGTATTATAGTATCGAGTTGGATATTCATAAAAACGCTTCCTAGTGACCGCTGTATGGCCTCAGCCTCACCCAGATTGACCACTTTCGCTGGTTCAATCAGCAAGATTTGTATCATGTAACAAGAATTATTGCTGATGATGGTATATCAACCAGCTGTGTAATCTGTATCTGTGTACGTATATATACAATATATATGTGTATGACATTAACACCTTCCCATAGCTATCATTTTATATGCTTACGCAGTTTGTTTTTCTAGTCATTTTTTTGTTCGAAATAAAATATAAAAGAAAGCAAATTAAACCTTCTTGTAAATATAGCGGAAGTAATTGACCTTTAGCCCCAACAACATTCTTTCTTTCTACTAAACCAGTTCCATTTCTCATGCATTTTATATATTTCGCTTCGCAAATACACAATCATAAATCAACAAGCAAATAACATATAGGCAACCTAGATATTCACATGAGATGCGTAACTTTATTCATTTGCATAAATCTAAAACGCAATTACACCAGTGCAATTTAATTTTAATCAAAGATTGTTTTAATTTACTTAAATTAATGAATTAATTAAATTAGGTTTATATTTATTTATTATCATTGCTTACATTAAATTGAGTGCTATTCAATATATATTTTCTTTATAAAACAATAAATAACTATTTAATATGCAATTAATATTAATTTGATTTGGTGCAACTCAAATAAATGAGAACGCGTTACTACAAATAAGTTTACACAGTTTCTGGTCAATATTAACAATGAATATGTTTTAAAATTGAACTAATCACTTATTAGCATAATCGTAAAATGTTGAAAATACTAGATATCTCTACTTTATCATCAGGATAACGCGTCGCTTTAAATATGTATATTCTGAAATTAATAAAATATTTAACAATTAAATTAAGGATCAATATTACGAGAATCTGATATAATTATATGAATTTATTCATAAAAATATTAAAAAACAAAGCATAACGTCTTTATTATTTATATATCAAACACGAATTTACAGTAATGAATAAACAAATTTGCGCATTGTGTTTTATGTATGTTATCCCCTATGTATAGCGGAAATAATTGATATAGCTTACAACATTATTTTTTATTTTATTTACAAGAAATAAGTTTAATTATTTATTTTCGAAATCGAGATTTTAACGTAAATGTCTCTTTTTTTGGGCGTTTCTAAATCGATTGTTACAATTTCGGAAATTATGTATCTGCATGTATACAAAATCGTTAAACATACAAAAAAATGAAATTTATTATTATATAGTACCTACTTCTTACAAAAAAAACCAATTTACATTTTTAAACACTACTTCAGTTGCTATAACCCTCTCATATATTTCATTCACAACTGCCAACCCAATATTTTATAAAATATAATTTTTTTAAGTAACTAACTATGTACAATGAAGTTCAAAGTCAAATACTCGTATTGAAAAAATACTACGATATAATTTAAATATTTGGCATTGAGAAACATGTAACGGATGCCACTGGGAATGGGACCGGGAACTGATGATCGAGCGGCATCCGATACATTTTTCTCAATGTCAAATATTTAATTTACAAATACAATAATGATCTAAGTTTTCACACATGTATCATTATGTCACTAGTTGTACAGTATATTTTTTAGAAACTCAAAAACTACGAACGCCCATTCCATACTTGTCAAACCTAATTTGTTTAAATATAATATTTATATATGATCTGTAGGTAAATCTCTTATTTTTGGAAAACAAACCTGTGGTTGTTTATCCCAAATATTTATTGCCATTTCTGCGATATTTCTAAACCGGGAGGTTTTTTTATTCAAAATGTAATCTACTGATATTTTACACAATATTTATTTAAAAAGTTTCATTTTATATATGTCAGTTGCAAATAAAATTGCTGCGTAGGTATGGAATTTTTTATTTAACTTTGCCTGTCAATATCTTAACTGGAAAACCAAATAACGTAAAATAATTTAGGATTTGGCACCGATTGAACGAAAGAATGTTTAAATGTAATAAATATTCAACATATTTTTGCTTCTATATTCTGTTATTATTTTATTTATTTGAAAATTAACTAATTTAACGAAAGCATGTATTTTTATAGACTTAAGAGAGGAATTATCATAGCGTCACAATATAAATATTTTATATTAATATAAGTTAGGTAGAGCTTAAGTATTTGGTCGTACATCTGGAACATTCACTTAATCGACACTCGTAATGAAATGTATTTTAATTTGATTTTCCAATTATATGTAAGTAGTTAATTAAAATGTTTTTGTAATTGCTTCTCAAATACCAATTATTTTCCAAAACATTTATTTTTATCCGTAATTTGATGGAAAATAAGTATAATCAACAAAACTTGAATGCATTTTCATATTTCCAAAATTTAGAATAACAATTAAACAAATAAATATTGTGCAAGAAAAATATTTAAAAAAATTGTTGTAAAATATCATTTTACAATTCTTACTTCTGTAAAATTTAATTTAAAGAATTCAGCTACATTTTCGAAATTCTGTGAATGTTAGATCCGCATCACCGAATACTTAAGTCCAGTGTACGGTAAATAAAAAAAATAATTGTTCTCGAACGTTTAGTAGTATTATTAAAATAATTACCATATGCACAACAAAACCTTGAATTATTACATTTCAAATAAGTAATATATTGAAAAGTATCCTGAAAGGTTTTTTCTTCAAGATCGCAGGTGTTGGCTAATATTTAACTTTATGTTGTTGCTATTAACATATATAATTTTCCAACTAAACGCATATGTATATTCATTAACAATTATTTCAATAAAAGAAAATATTTAAAACGTTTTTTTAGTTGTTTTATTTTATATAATACTTCACTCCACTCTATTTTAAAGTTCGTGTGCATTCAACTATGTCAAGTTGCTAATGCTAATGTGGTCGTATTTTTAATGGTCAATTTGACTTTAAGTTTTAGCGAAATTGTGAAATAATAATAATATATATATATAAGTATGTTTCACTTTTAACTATTACTGCCCAGTTAAAATAAATTTTCTCTTAGCAGAAACACTAAAACAACACATATATGTCATTTACACGCATTCACACGTTTACTTGAAAATTGCGAACAAAAATTTTAATGGTGTCATTTACCTACTAGAAAATATTTCCTTCTAGTTTTTAACTTGCTGCTTGTAATTCTAAACATTCATACGTTTTCATTATGTAAAATATTATTCTTATTTTGAGGTAAAAAACATTTATTTAAATAAAATGATAAGCCTCAAACAAACATAAATAACTTAATTTAAATAATTTTTTATATTATATAATCAAAAGAAAACACAGGTATTTTTAAAAAGATTCTTAAAGTGCCCTAAAATGGCGATTTCTATCATAAAAAATTAATCGCAGCAATCCGTTAGTGCTCTACTTTTGTTGTATATTATATGATTTATTCTGCAACTAACAGACTTTATTTAATAATCGTGTTTAATTTAAAAATATGAACGTACAATTATCAACAGCACGCTCTGGTGATCTTTGCGCTTCACTAAAATTAATTTAGTGTCCTTGTTATTGATTTGTTTAAAAAATATATATTATCGCTTTAAATAATACTAGTTTAACAGTAAAATAACAAATATAAACAATACAGTTTAATTTTCTAGTTGTCTCACTAGTTTCATTGGATTAGCGATGTGTCTGACTGAAACTACCGATTACAGCATGTGCTATCTAAACAGCAAATATATCACCATCCAGTAAACGTTTATCGTAGGGTGTCAAGATTGTATAAAATGTTAATGTTACGCTATAAAAAAGCTGGGAAATTGACCTATTGACTTAATTTTATCAATAGCGGCACTACTAACTGAAATATGATTCATAATATAGCTAGCTCTAGCTCATATACAATCAAATTCGATTTATAAATATGTTATTCTAAATTATTCTGATTTTATAATGCTAAGTATTTAATTTTATGTTAGATATTTAATTTTTGTTTTTCAGAAATAATAACGAAATATGTCATTTTTACTTTCTTAGACGAAGTAATTAGTATTTTATTCATGAAAAAATACTATTTCGAGATTTTAATTTTTATACCTTTTCCTACAGCCTAAACGGTTAAAATTAAAATGATGAAACTTCTAACTTAAGATTTATATTTGTCTGGTAAGAAAATCTCCTAGTTTTGAAAAGAATATTCAAAAGTCATCTTTAGCGATTTTGGTTTGATCATATTTAGACTATTTTGCTAATTTATAATATTTTACTAACCTTTGGAACCCCTTTTCACTAAATTATTTCTTAGAATAAATATTAAATGTCAAACTCCAAATTATTTAAGGTTTTTTGCTTTTCTATTATAATAAGAACAAACTTTAATAGCCATTTCTTGTTTCCGGTATTTTTTTTAAAAAGAATTTCAAATAAAAGTTATGCGAAATATTAATACCTTTAATTTTAATTCAAACAATTTTTCTGTAACCATTTTTGAGTAATTGCCGAAACCACAACAAATGACTAGAGTAAACAGGCACTTCCGGTTTGAATATTTTATTCAAAAATAAGAGGTGCACATGCGAGGCATATACAAATCTTAAGTTTAAAGTTTCATAATTTTACCTTTAACCGTTTAGGCTGTAGAGCGCATACACACACACACATACACAAACACACACACACACACACACACACACACACACACACACACACAAACACACACACACACACACACACACACACACACACACACTCGCACACGCACACGCACACGCGCGCGCACACACACACACACACACACACACACACACACACACACACACACACACACACACACACACACACACACACACACACACACACACACACACACACACACACACACACACACACACACACACACACACAGACATCATTCCAAAAATAGTTGATATCGATTAAGGAAGGTCAAAACGTATATTTCCGTTGAAATCTCGTGATCAAAATTTTTCATGTTTACAATACTTACTTATACTGCGTATAAGAAAGTAATAATGAAGGTAGGTTTTTAGTTTATATAAAAAATTATATTTTGATATTTAAAATTTGTATTTGTATATTTCTCTTATTTAAACAAAATACGTATAAGAAAGTTTAGTGCATGTCATTGTGGATATTATTAAAACAGAATCCATTGTTATTGGCTACAATTAATAGATGCCAAATAAGTCATATAGAAATCTTGTTTTTATTTTATTTAAATCATTAATTTTAAAAATAAGGCAACAAAGTTGAAACTTTCTTACATAATTTATTAACTACTATAAGCTATGTAGAACAAAATACATTTAACGGTATCTATTACAGAATAATTAAATAACAATTATTAATCTTAATACCAATTTATTCCTCGAATATGAATAATGCAATATATTTATCTTAGCTAATATTAATCAAATAGATGTTATCGTTTCTATTAAATTCATAAGGCGTGATTGTTCGTCGGAAGATAAATAATAAACGGATTAGTAAAACTCTTCCAGTTACGCTAGCATTGCGATCAAGAGTTGATAATATTAGTTTGTAAAATTCTAAGTTTGCTCATTTTGACGAAATAAATTTATCAATTTATTGCGAAGTATTGTACATGAAAATTTGATACACATTGAAACACTTATACATACATAAGATTTTGTATTTAGACAGCAACAAGCTGCAACGAGATTCATGCAGCAGAACATATTTGTTTCGCAGGTATTCAATCTTAAATTTCGTAAAATTTGTATATTCCTTATAACTCAGTTCTGCTCTGATTAATGCAAAGTCCATTTGCGTCGTTTATATATACATATATACCTACAACTGGAATTTGTAAAAATCCTGCGAAACCCATATTTAAGCTAATTACATATGTGTCTATATAATACGAAAATAATCATTGTGAAATTTAGAATCCGTCTAACTAAATGATTGCACAACAATATGTCAGTGACTTCTATTATTATTTTTTATTTTTATTTTTTTGCATAATCTTATTAATGCTAGTTTAGTAAATTGAGCTCAAAATACAGATTGATTTCTTGGCTATAATTGGTACCTACTGTTCTACGAACAAAAAAATGCATTCTATATCCTTCAGACGTTCACTTGCTAGTAAACAAATGAATAATTTCATAACAAGAAGAATTTTTATTTGAACAAGGCTAATCAACGTATCATCATTGTAAAATCATATACTCTACCTAGTAGCTTAAAATAAAGAACAAAGCCAGTTTTCCCTAATTAAAGAATTTCACAGTTAATATACACTATAAAATGCGTCATCTGCATACAGCATACAAACATACATGTTTATAGTTAATAGTTAATTAGGGTTGACTGTCTGATTAGATGAGATGCTTCAATTTTAGTTTCGCACACGTACTAAAGG
This sequence comes from Nebria brevicollis, assembly GCA_944738965.1. Taxonomy (NCBI): domain Eukaryota; kingdom Metazoa; phylum Arthropoda; class Insecta; order Coleoptera; family Carabidae; genus Nebria; species Nebria brevicollis. The sequence goes on along the minus strand of OX122898.1, from coordinate 7,132,332 downwards.
CTGTGTGTCGTATAAGTGCGTGGTGTGTGTGTGAGCCTATGAACATACTTAAATATGGCTATATGTGCGTGGGTGTGTGTGTGTATGTGTGTGTATGTGTGACCTGCATCTATTTTATACAGACATGGACAGTATATCGTTTGAAAGATGGTCTCCGCACTACAAGTGACCCCGAGGGTACCTTACCTTCCACCTCGCCGGCACAGTGAAAGTGACCGATAGTGTACCTACTCGGTACTCTCTGTGCAGTACCCTCTCCGAGGTGTGGTTCACTATAAATAGCCAGCCCACTGAGGGTTAAATCATCATTCACTGTTCAACATTGTATTCAGTAATATGAAGCCATTTGTGGTAAGTAACATGCCGCGATACCAAAGGAAACATTGTATTATCATACATTTCGTGTATATATATTTATAGGTTGTCGCCGTTTTGCTTGCCGTGGCCACAGTTGCCCACTGTGAGGAAGCCAAAAAGACCGATAAACGCGGCATTTTCTCTACCGGATATGGTGGACATGGTGGATTCGGAGGTGGACTAGGTGGACACGGTGGATTCGGTGGCGGTGTCGGAGGAGGTCATGGTGGCTTCGGAGGACTTGGAGGTGGATATGGTGGTGGCTACGGAGGTGGATATGGTGGTGGAATCGGCGGAGGACTTGGTGGAGGATTCGGCGGAGGACTTGGGGGAGGAATAGCAGGAGGATTTGGAGGAGGTGGCGGCGGTGGCGGTGGAGCTACTGTCAACACTATCACCCAAACTGTAGCAGTACCAGTACCAGCCCCATACCCAGTTACAGTGAACCGTGCAGTGCCTGTGCCAGTACCTCAAGCCGTTCCAGTAGTTGTGCCCAGACCAGTCGCAGTTCCAGTACCAGCGCCATACCCAGTTGAAGTACCAAGACCATACCCAGTTACAGTAACTCGTCCCGTTCCAGTACCAGTACCCCATGCAGTACCTGTACCAGTGCGTCAACCCTACCCAGTTGCAGTTCCACAACCCTACCCAGTAACCGTTGCTCAACCCGTTGCTGTTAGAGTACCACAACCTGTCTTCGTACCCGTCGCTCAACCTGTCTTTGTTGGAGGTGGTGGTGGTGGAGCCGGAGGTGGTTTTGGAGGTGGTATTGGAGGTGGTATTGGAGGTGGTCTTGGAGGTGGTCTTGGAGGTGGTTATGGAGGTGGTTATGGAGGTGGACTCGGCGGAGGATTCGGTGGACACGGAGGACTTGGAGGTGGTCTCGGCGGTGGTCATGGAGGATATGGTGGTGGCATCATTGTAAGCGGAGGAGGTCATGGTATTGGAGGAGGACATGGTCTTGGAGGAGGACATGGTCTTGGAGGAGGTTATGGTGGTGGTTTTGGAGGTGGACATGGTGGAGGATATGGTGGTGCCATTAGCCATTCCACTGTCACCATCAGTGGAGGACACGGAAAATACTAGACAGTCTAGGCCATATTAAGCACATAACCACCCATCGAATATTTTTCATTTCTTCATTTCATTCATTTTGTATTTTATATCTATTGTGATACTTTCAAATTACATGAGTATGTGAATTTTGTGTATATATGTACGTATGTACACTCATTAAGAAAATATAGCTTTATTTTATTAGAAATATACAAAAGCATAATCAATTACCCATTGCTCCAATCCTTCAAAGCTGAATAAATAATCAAAATAAATACAGACAAATTAATATAAATAAAAGCACATTTCAAAATATTTATTCAATATAATAATCAATAATAACGCCAAATTTAGCAATAATACCAACGTCATAATTTACTTATTCAATAATACATATATTACTGAAAATGAGAAGTGTGTTTGATGAAATATAAAAGACAAATATTGAGATCTTATTTTAATTAATAACTTAACATTGGTGGAACTAATAGCTCCTTTTTGCATTTTTTACTATTTTACTGTTTGTTGGGTAAAACTGGTACAATTTACACAATGGAACAAACCTAAATTCAAAATAATATCATTCTGTATTTCGCGTAACTAAGCTAGTCTGAGATCACATATGTATTTATATACCTTGAATCAGACATTAAAATTTTGTTTGATTTTGGTTGTAACATTACAAATAAGTCCTATATAGTTACAAATGTGAAACAACAAGTAAAATTAAGCCTTATAGATAATATATAAAATTATACAATTTATATTGCTTATATTTGCTAAAAGAAAAGCAATAATTGATTTTACTGGAACGGAAGGATAATAATTCAGTCAGATTTAAAATTCATAGAACCTAAACGACATCTAAACATGGCCTTCATTTGTTACAATATCTGTGCATTAAAGAAACCAAAATAGGACCATATTCACTCCCTAAGAGATTGTTTCAATTTTATATATATATATATATATATATATATATATATATATATATATATATATATATATATATATATATATAAATTATTTATTAGAAGTAGGGTATGCCGGATTATTGGAAGAAGATAATGAAAACATATCAATTTCGCAAAAGCTGTATTTAATTTCACCTAGTAATATAAAAAAGATATCAAAATATCTATTAAAATTAATATACATATTATAATATTAAAATCAAATATTTTTATAATGCCTATTCCATTAGATTGAAAAAACTATCAATTTTCGTCTGTTTCTTGGTCTGAAACGACTTTTTTAACATTTTCTCTATGTCTAAAAGCACCAGACTACTGGAGAATCGGACTGGCGAAATGCCGGATTGGTGAGAGTATTTTAAATATGATATTCAAAATTTGAATTTGCATATCTAAACAAAATACGTAGAAGAAAGTTCAGTGCAAGCTATTGCGGATATTTTTCTGTATATATGGTTCAATACGCGTATACGTCTGCGAAAGGAATTTTTTTTCAAATACAACATATTTCTGCTATTCGATAAGCTGTTTCATCCGTTTTTTTTTTAAATAATAAAATACCTTATCTAAAATCGATTGTCTTAACTCCGGTTATACAATATTTGTTGCGCTCTAGATATTTTCATGGTACAGCCCTCAATTTGGACGCGTGGGAGACTTTCTGCAAAATTGCATTAATTCACTTTGATGGGAAATGGCGTGACACATAATTTATAAGCTCAATAAGGAACTAGCTAACTATGCATAAATGTCAAACGGCTGTTTGAAGTTAATGCACAATACTATTAAATAAATAGAATCTGATACAGATAAATTAAAATTCAAATGTTGAACGTGTTCTTCTCGCACATAGGTACTTTCTCTTTCAATTGACCGCCAGATGGACAGCGCAGATTCACACATTCATCTTGTTATAATACCGCTAATGTATCGCTCTGTTTTTTCATGGCAGATGAAGTTGTTATTTATTTATACATTTAGTACACAAATGTTTAAACTGAACGTAAATAAATATTAATTTAACAGATGATTCAAAATTATTATTATTTATATAACAGAGCATTATTAATACAATTATAAATTCTCTTTCCGGTAAACTCAGTACTTGTTCCAGAATGTTAATCATTCATGGTATTTATACTCCTTAGACGTCAACAACGCCAACATGTGAGCCTGGAACTATTTAAACTTGATACAATCTTACGCAAAACGATGTTAACTAATATTTCGTTATCGCAAGAATTGCATAAGATATAAAAATTTCTTTTTTTCGACCTAATCTTTAGAATAACACATTTATATTATTTATAATATTTTTATAATTTTTAAAACGTCTGTAAACTTTCCGTAAAATGTCTAGAACCTTTTAATAACTGTATTTTGTTGTAAAAATAATAAAATATTTTTCTTGCATCGCAATTTTTGAATTGATGTGTTCATATCTCGTTTATTAGGCGATAAATAAATAAACAATTTCTATCCAAAATAAATACTCTACATGTAATAAATTTTCATGTTATTTGAATTAAAAATATATAAAAGATATGTACAGAAATTGCTTCTTTCTGTCAACTTTTTAATATACTTATATCAATGAATAATGATAGTCAGTTGTAGTTTTTGTTTCCAGAAAATTACTTCTTGCTTCATAATTTTCACAAAAATTTAATAATAATAAATAAAATTGATATACATAAACTGTTCGTACTGCTTTGAAATAAATAGCATTTACCTTATAAATGTTTAATAAGAACAATCTAAAAAAAAGTCTAATGCCTGTAACCCCAAATCAAAAAAATCTATAATAAGGTAGCATCATATTTTAGAACTTTATTACATATATAAATATTCATTTAAGTAGTCTTCTACAAAAATAATGATCTAATATTATATTGATTAATAAATGATTGATTAATAACTAATATATTTGAGGTGAATTTTAAAATATTTTATATTGCATAGGAAGCAAATATTAAATAATAAAAATAATGTCCCCAATTATATAACAGAATACCTAATGTACTGGCCAACATAAAATATTTTTTGCATGCATTATTGCTACACATGAAATCAATTTTCAATTATTTAAACAACTTTTGAGAAAACCAGGACCATTATCATATTTTACGTAATAGTAAAAAGTATAGATTTCTATACCTTTATATTCTCAAGAATTATTGTATTAATTAACTTTTTTTAGAGTATGAATGTAACTATAATTTTCTAAAATTACTGAATGAACACTGATTATTTTGTCGGATATGTAATTAATATGCTATTTATTAATAACTGTAATCGTTCATGTATAATATTGTTGTTTTCATGTTGGTATTTCATACTGAAAAATGTCGCTCACTATAGTTAATACAAACTCCAACGGCAATATCAAATGACAGACAGTCTATTTTGTTAAATAATGCGCATTAAACTAGGGAAATGATGTTTCGCGTAAACTTAGCTGCGAGCGGATATGCTAATAATTATTATTTTATTTTTAATTTATGTACTGAGTTAATATGTATGTATATACTTATACGCTAGAAATTACAAACTGCACAAACCGTTTTTGAAATGATTTCTTTGTTACACCTTTCTCGCTTACACAATATGAGATACATGTAGTATGAATACGTTTTTTAGCTATAAAGAGTGTGATGTCTTTCAGAATAACAATTTGATTACTGTATTGCCTAAAACATATCTGTAATGTAATACAATACAAATATATTTTTCAAAAAAAATAAAATGAACTAAAATGTTAATTTTGAGAGAGATCTTTAAAAGATTTTTCTAAAAAAAAAAACTACTTTCTAACTTAAAATTTGGCTTATTTAAAAAAATTTTTTATAGTTCAATCAACAATATTGTAGTTGCCATTGCTATATTCTAATAAAAATATTAAATAATATATTATCAATGTTTTTTTCTTGCAAATATGAATAATTGTAAAAGAAGAAGATGCAACATAATGCACAGAAGACAGTGAATGCAACAGTGTTGCGTAGAATACACCAGAATCATATAGTGAAAGTGACATAGACCCTCTCCTGAAATTTAGGTGTGGTTCCGTATAAATATCAGACGCACGATAGGGTTAACTATCATTCGATCATCTGCGTTTCGTCTCTGTTCACTTGTTGCGAACATGAAGCCGTTTGTGGTAAGTTTAAATTATTCCAAAACGGAAATTTATCCATTATTAAAACAAAATCAAATTGCAGGTTTTCACATTCTTGTTATCCGTATTGGCAGTAGCACATTGCGGTAACTTAAGAAAGACAGACAAGCGGGGCATTATCTCCTTGGGTGGTGGCGGTGGTGATTATGGAGGCGGTGGACATGGATTATCACTAGCATCTTATGGAGGTGGCGGTGGAGGTGGAGGTGGTCATGGAGTATACTCCAGCGGATTTGGACTCGGAGGAAGCCACGCTGCCCTATCACTAGGAGGTCATAGTTATGGTGGTGGCTACACAAGTGGTGGTTTAAGTGGCGGACATGGTGGTTATGGAGGCGGACTTGGAGGAGGACTTGGAGGAGGTCATGGAGGAGGTTTTGGAGGAGGTCTTGTAGGAGGTCTAGGAGCAGGTCTAGGAGGAGGTCTTGGAGGTGGCCTTGGAGGAGGTCTAGGTGGTGGTTTCGGTGGAGCTGGTGGTCAAACTTCAGTCAATACCATCACACAAACAATACCAATTCCTGTACCACAACCGTACCCAGTTACCGTCAATCGCGCAGTACCTGTACCAGTACCTCAAGTTGTACCAGTTGACGTACCCCGAGCTGTACCGGTTGCTGTACCACAACCGTACCCTGTGACTGTACCCAGACCATACCCAGTTACCGTAACGCGCCCCGTACCAGTACCAGTACCTCAAACAATCCCAGTACCAGTACGTCAACCCTACGCTGTAGTAGTACCACAACCGTACACAGTCACTGTAGCCCAGGCCGTACCAGTTAGAGTACCAACACCTGTAATTGTACCAGTGCCACAAGCTGTTTATGTTGGAGGAGGCGGGGGAGGTCTTGGAGGTGGCGTTGGAGGACTTGGAGGTGGCGGAGGAGGACTTGGAGGTGGCGGAGGAGGACTTGGCGGTGGAATCTCTGGAGATTATGGCGGAGGTTATGGAGGTGGATATGGAGGTGGTCACGGATTATCTCTTGGAGGAGGATCTTATGGAGGCGGTCATGGACTTTCTCTTGGAGGAGGAGGACATAGTCTAGGCAGCGGTCATGGTATATCTTTAGGAAGTGGTTCCTTGGGAGGAGGACATGGACTTTCCTTAGGTGGTGGATCCATTAGCGGTGGTCATGGAATTTCCATAAGCTCTGGATCATATGGAGGAGGACATGGTAGTTACAGTTCAGGAGGTCTTGGTGGTGGATCTTATGGAGGTGTACATGGAATTTCCATAAGCTCTGGATCGTATGGAGGAGGACATGGTGGTTACAGTTCAGGAAGTCTTGGTGGTGGATCTTATGGAGGTGGACATGGACTCTCTCTTGGAGGAGGAGGAGGAGGAGGAGGAGGATCTTATGGAGGAGGACATGGACTTTCTCTTGGAGGAGGATCTTATGGAGGAGGACATGGAATTGCCATCAGTTCTGGCTCCTTAGGTGGTGGATCCCATGGAGGCGGATTATCTCTAGGAGGTTATAGCTCAGGCGGTGGACATGGATTATCCATCAGTTCCGGAGGATACAAACACTAGATCAGTCATATACAGTCACAAGTCATCATCATTGCACCATTTCATATTATTTGTGATATTTTAATCATTAATTGTTTTTTCCATTCACTGTTTCATACCCATATTTGTATTTCAATAAGAATTAATAAATATCTATAATATTTTTTAAATCCTGGTTCATTTCATTTGACCTCATTTATTTATGTATCAATTAATTTATCATAAATTGGTTTCTTCTTTTAATAAAACTATTGCCTAATAGACATGATTAAATAAAATTTCAATAACCTAATGATAGATGTATCATTGACGCCAGTCTACCCATTGATATAACTGGAGCCACAAATCATTTAATTCATGATGCAGGAGTGGGGCAAGTTACGCGACTTACCTTGAACCTCCAACCTATGGAGTCCGCCGATGTATTATATTAAATGATTCTGATTCATACTTCTATACATTGCAAATAAAAATAAATAAATATTGTCAAAATACGTTAACTTTAAAATATTTCATAAAATATACCAACCACACAATCAATTAAAAATTTTAAAAATAATAAGTTTATAATAACAACAGCATACAAAAATACTATTTAATAGAGCGAATGTCCAAAATTGCTACTAATCTATAATCATGGTAAAATAGGAAATCAATATGTCTATGATCATACGTCTTTTTACATCTTCATCTTCATAACCATTTTATACGATAATTCGAAGTAAAAACGCAATTATTTACAAATATATATATATATATATATATATATATATATATATATATATATATATATATATATATATATATATATATATATATATATATATATATATATATATATATATATATATATATATATATATATATATATATATATATATATATATATATATATATATATATATATATATATATATATATATATATATATATATATATATATATATATATATATATATATATATATATATATATATATATATATATATATATATATATATATATATATATATATATATATATATATATATATATATAACAAAACATTTGAGAAATAACCAAAAGATACAGCTGTATAAAATTAAACTCGCTATATTTCATTTCGTTGCTACTATGCAATTTTGTAAACATTTTGAACTCAAGCATGTAAGGCTTTTGTTCTAACACAGCAATCAATCCTTGTACATAATTACAATAAAATATTGTTTGATGAAAATTTTAAGCTTACAAAAAGATTTTATGCATTACATCTTCCGCATTTGTACCGCCTATAGAGCAAATTTCAACTTTTAAAATTTAAAAATGAATTTTTCTACATCGTTGACATTTACATTTGTATTTTAATTTCTTACCTATCTCAACAGATATATAACATATAAGAAAGACCAGTCTAGAACACTAAAGATGTTCAAACTTCCAGTTTAATATTTATTTTATTCCATACTTTTTATTACTCTTCTTATAAGAAATAATAAAACGGTATTGTAATCATGAAAAAAATCTATATCTAGATTTTAAAGGAAATATACCTTTTGATCTTCCCTGAATCGAGTATTTTTGGAATGACGTCTATATGTGTGTATGTCTGTGTGTGTGTTTGAGTGTGTGTGTGAGAGAGAGGGAGATAGAGAGAGGGAATCGGTTAAATAATAAAAATATGTTTATAGGATATTGCGGATATTCTTTTTAACAGTTGAATACAGTTTTTTAACAACTGTTTAAAATTTAAATGTCATTAAAAATTAGATCAAACTTAAATTTATTAATTATTTTTATCACTTATTTTATACGACTTTGAATTGCTGTAGGCATAAATATTATTTCGTAGAGTGTACTCATTATTTTGCTGTATATTTTAATAACAGTTATTTAATAGATGTTTACAGACAAGTCTACTTTGAAGAAATGATGTTTTGAGAGATGATTATTTTATAAAACATCTATTTTGAGAATCAGTTGTTTTATTGATGACTATTTTAAAGTAGGTTATTCATTAAGCAGCTCTACTAAAAAGCATTTGTATTACGTACGATCGTTATAAGCAACGATTATTTTGATAAAAGCTCAACTGAGGTAACCCAATGGTATAAGTTAAATAGAGTTAAAATATAAAACAAAAAGCATACATGGTGGTCCTATATAAATAAAAACCAATTAAAACCAGCTTTACGAGTATTCTAGATAATTATACGTGCCGGCATAAAACCCGCACGTAATCGTGCATTAGAAAATGACACCACACACTTCGTTGTTTCACTATTTCGATTTATTTTTAGGTTGTCATTGATTAATGTAATAAATAATTCTACTCTAAAATATATCTATTAATTGTTTTCGATAGAAATTTGGATGTTTTTCTCGTGAAAGTCGTTAAAATTCCACGTGATTGACATATTGTTAGTTACTATTTTTAGATACCTACTATGATGCTACCAGGATTTGGTTTTTAGCCGTAGGCCTTTTTGTTTTTGTATAAATTGTCCCAATTATAAACTGAATGGATCAAGTGTACTTGTGCAGTGAGTATACAACAGTTGACACCAGAGGAAAAATAAAAAAAAATATTTTTTCGTAAAAATTCTATTTTATTTTTATATTAAAAAAAGTGTATTGTAAAAAAATGAACTGTTTTTTGGTAAGTTTCTAAAATTTGCTAATTGTAAGTGATGTTGATTTATGAAAAACATCAAGATACTTTATAACAATAATAAAACAATTTTAATATTCAATAAATAAATTCAATTTAGATTTTAAAATTTTATTTTATATATCTGTTAAAAATGTATGAAATATAATGACGCAACTAAGTAAATAATTACGTTAGTGTTTGGAATTTATTGAACATTTATACTTAGCATAATTTTTGTTAAACTTGACTATAAGGGACACAACTAAATAAGTTCAGAACCATGAACTATCTATCTACATCTACTAATTATAACTAAATACGCACGTATTTAGAATTGGTTGTCTCGTTTATCACTAATAGAACACCTAATCAATTAGTAAATGCAACAAGAATAGTTTTGATAGTTTTTTTTTTCATTTGTAATCTTTATAATAAAATTGTGTTTATTAAATCAATTTTACAATAACTTTAATATGGTCGCAGCCAGCTGGAACATTATTTGTACACAACAAAGTTATGTTGCTTCTAATTAGTTATTTGAAAATAAAATCACCAGCTACATATTTCTACATTTTCAATTTCGGTAACAGTTGCTTGTAACAATTACGATTAAACTATTGGTATACATTTCAGATGTAAGTATTCGTATTGGCTTTAATGTTTAATAGCCATATTTATTTAATTTTTCAAAAATTACTCACGCAATTAATATATTCAAAATAAAATAATTTTCTATATCCAACTATTTTAATTTTTAGTATTGTATGCATATTTGTTAATATATAAATTCTCATTCTAGTACAAGCACTTAAACGCAGGATCCCTCATTTTTTTCGACAATACCTACATAGTTAGACCGATGTAGCAAAAGACAGCAATCCTTTGCTACATCGATCTAACCATGTAGGTCTTGTTGCGTTCGAAAAGAATGAGAAGATGGTTGCAGCGTTTAGGTGCTAGTACTAGGTGTAATATATGAACAGTAGGGTACATTATATCGTAATGTATAATTAAAATTTAAAATACGATTTGAAGCATCTCTAACATCTATTATTTATTGCCTATAGGTAATTCTATTCGCCCTGTCCACCCTAGGATATTGCAAAGGAGCAACCACAGGATGGACCACTTATGATTTCAGTTCTCTCGAACCTCGCCAGACTCCGTACATCAAACAAACCCGCTATGTGATAGCAGCAAATAACGCATACCCTTATTCAGTGTCCTACGTCGAACACCCGCTTCCACTATCCAAAACTATAGTTGTAGCTGAAGCTCCTCCAGTAAAATACCCAGACGCTCAGGCACTTCTAAGCCCCGACAGTCAACCACAATACCTAAGCATACCTAAGCCTCTAGGAGCTCAGAATACCAACAAATACCGTTCAGCACAAAAGGCACAAGTAGCACCAAAAGTTGCAAGCTTTCAAGCAATTACTCCTTATATGCAAGAAGTAGAAACAGCTGCAGTGAATCCAACTCAAGAAGATCTCACATATTTGGCACCGAATTACATACAACCCCAATACACTCTTCAACCAAATGTGCAAGAATACCCAAAGCAGCAAAATACACCACAACATTACCAAGCGCCCCAAAAAACTAGGAACTATTTCCGTACCGAACACATCAACTCACCACCAGTGGAGAGCCCTACAGAAACGTTGTTCACCCCCCCTAATACGTACCGATTTATTGAAACTAATCCTCTGCCCGATTATCTTTCCTTACCAACGCCATTCGCTTATAGAAATTATTAATTAAATTATTTATTATACTATATACTTTGACCAGATGATGTTTATACTTATTTAAATAAAACTTTATTTAATCAACATTGACATTTTATTTGTGTAATTGATATTTTAATTAAAATACAGGTTAAAAAGACGCGTAAAATAATAGGCCATTGCGTAATTAAATAAGATTTTCTCGTCATTATTTTCTAAATGGAAATCAATTCAGCGCAATTTCTATATACACAATACAGGATATCAGCGTACGGTACAGCAGGCATGGCAAATATCGACCACAACACGCTGAAGAGCGGCGCACACAAAGAAGATAATTAGAATTGTCTGTAAAAAATCATTTTATTGGTTTGTGTTCGATATTTTATAGCATAAATCAAATAATGTAATATTGCATTTGTAATTAATTGTTTTCAAAAATTACATGCTTAATATTTGAGACATAAGAATTTCTTCCTCAAAACACGAATTTCTTTGTAGGATTGTATCTTTTAAACAAATTGTATTGTGTTTTTTATGGAAATTACAACATAAAATGTTTAACTATATTTATCGAACAGTACCTACTATTTAACACTACTTAAATAAATACGTTTTCAATATGCAATTTGCATAAGATTTTCCGACTGTACTGTCACAGACAAGTAAATATATTTTATCTGTGGTACTGTGATAAGTTTCCCAACTTCTGTAACTTTGCATACGCAGCCTGCGGTGCTTAACAGCTAACTTGGTTGATATTTACTATTTCCTCGATTGAAATTGGTAGAAATTTTTTCTTCTTAATTTGAACACTTTAGACAAAAAAAGTCATCTGCACACTAATTCTTATAAACTTTTAAAAATATTATATTTTACAATACTAAAATCATAAAAGCTCATTGTTATTAATATTATTTGTAAAACTCACTTTGTTGGGAAACATCGTTGTGTGCAATAAATACAAATATTTAAATTTCGTATATTGATTTTAGGAAAGCTAAGCAGCATTGTTGATTTTTATTTTCTTATACGCAGTAATATTATAAGTAAATATTGTAACCATGAGTCGATTCTGACTTTTTTTTGGAATGACGTTTGTGTGGGTGTGTAAGCGCTCTCCAGCCTAAACAGTTGACGGTAAAATGATGAAACTTTAAACTTAAGATTTGTGCTTGGCAAAGAAACATCTTATTTTTGAAAAAAATGCAAACCATAAGTGCTTGTTTACTCAAGTCGTTTTTGTGGTATCTACAATAACTCAAATGAAGTTACTGTCATAATAGTTAAATAAATATATATATATTTTTTTTTTTTTTTTTCAAAAAAAGAAACCAGTTACAAGAAAATGATAATTGAAATTAGTCCTAATTTTATTTATTTTTTCATAAGTCATTTCAATTGCTTAACTTACTTTGGAATTTGACATTTAATATCTATTGTAAGAAATATATTTAGTGCAAAAGTGATCCAATTATTAATTGTTAAAATAATAAAATATATTGCAGATAGGTTTTAGTTTATTTTAAGAATTATATTTTCTAGAACAATTCAACAGTGCAAGAAGCAAAAATCTGTGCAAGAAACAAAAAACAGTGGGCAAAGTTCGTGCATGAATAAAGACCCTACACCTAACGGTAAAAGGGTATCAGACTATATATATATATATATAGAACAATTCAAAATTTGTATTTAAAAATCCCTATTCTCTAAGCAAAGTACGTATAAAAATATTCATTGCAAGCCATTGCGGATATGAATTCAGTGAAATAGTAATTATATTCAACAATTAAGCAAAACTTTCCTAAATTCAATAAAATAATTTTAAATATAAACTATAGAAAGTAAAAATATATCAGATAATAAATACATACGTGCATACATACTTAAATAACATGATGCCTATTCCCATCAAATAGGATGACAGAAAACCCTTTACATTATTTCACACCTTGATCATCTTTCTTCATTTAACTCTATCCTTACACACTTCTTTCGGTTCATTAAAATTTTCCATACTTTCTTTTGTATTTTGCTTGCTCACTATTCTTTTACGCGATTCATTCTCAATCATATTTATCCTCTTATTCCGAAGACAGTCTCGCATTCTCACACTAGTCATCTCACCCACTTCTACATTTATGGTCAACCTATTATTCGACATTCTTCATCACAATTCTACGTACGACATTTTTTACAATATGGCACAGCTCAAATACCCATGTATACTTTCATACTTTCCATTGCTGGAAAGTAACCAACCCAATTAAAAAAACTCTTTAACTTGCCCTAGACGATAAGCATTTACCACAATATTACACACTGCCCCACATTCATTCTTTTCGAACATCATACATTTGATTTATTTACATTCAGTTCAAGATTCATATCCTTTCCAATTGCACTTATTCTTTTTATCATTCTACTCAATTACTCTTCTTACTCACCAAAAACCACTTCAGCTGCATAAGCTAAAGCAGGAGGACTTATACCATTATTTTCGCCACCTAATATCCGGTGCAATAATACATCCATATATAATTAAATATTTATTTATTCAATATCACAATACATAATTCAAAATATTTAATGCTTAAAATAATCTCCAAAATGTCCACCAAAGACACTATCATGCCCAAACCCTCCAAAGTTCTCGAATCCTCTCCCTCCTCCCACAGCATAAGGTTCGGGTACAAAAACAGGCGTTGGTACTCTTACAGGGTACGTTTGAGGTATTGTAACCTGATAAGGTTGTGGTACAGGTACTGTATACGGTTCCCTGATGGGTATTGGTACTGTATGAGGGACGGGTACTGGTACAGGTCTTGTCACAGTGATAGGATATGGTTTGGGTACCTCAACAGTATACGGCTGCGGAACGGATACAGTAAACGGCCTAGGGACGTCATATGGAACATGTTTGGGTACTGGTACGGCTACCGGACGGTTTATTGTGACCTGATATGGCTGCGGAAAGGGTATTGGTATCCTCTGAGTGATTGTTTTCACTGTAGTTTGTCCAGGGGAGTGGAAATCAGCACTAAAGGAGTTAAAATGTTCGAAATTATTGAAGCCGTATCCAAAATTTGATTTTCCATGTTTAAATATATCACATTCTCCTAATGATATATATAGTATATAATAAATTGATATCTAAATAAATTAATAAATATAATAATGTTTATTTAATTAATTGATAGCTCATTTCTTAAGTTGCTTACCAATAATGTCTTCATATTGTTATTAACCACAACTGCTAAATAGGACTGAATATTTGTTTAATTTAACATACCTTATATAGTATGTCAACAAATAGTCAATAATCTACTTTTTTAAAAAACTTTCACATAAATAGTGGTAGCATCGCATGGTCAGCCATTTATATATATAATTTTACTATTTAACATGTAATTTTATCATTTACCGCATATGACATAAACAATAAGTATATGGGTATATTTATATTATACTTTATTTTAAGTACTAACTATAATTGTTATTAAACAAAACATATGTGCACGGATCATTTTAGACAGCATCATTTATTAATTAATTATAAATAAAATTGTGTTATTGCCATAAAAAAACATCTGCAGTGTCCTGTACTGAACTTCCTTATACGCATTTGGGTTAGACCACAGCGCAGTTTCATTATTTTTCAAATTTATAATATTTGCTCTAACCTTTGGAACACTTTTACACTAAGTATATTTCTTAGAATAAATATAAAATATCAAACTTTATTTTGTATTGTCTATTATTTAAGTTTTTTTTTGATAAACAATTGACAGGCGTAGATTATACGATTTATGAAAAAATATATATAAAAAGTAGAAATTTCAATAGCCTTTATTTTGAAACCAGTACTCATTTTGAAAACAAAATTCAAACAGAAGTTGTGCGAAATCTAAATACCTTTAACAAATGTTCAAGCAATTTTTCTGTAACTGTAACCATTTTTGAGTAATTGCAGAAACCGTAAAATGACTAGAGTAAACAGGCACTTCCGGATGGAATATTTTTTCAAAAATAGAACGCACATGCGAGGCAGATACACAGTTTAAAGTTTCATAATTTTACATTCAGCCGTTGAGGCTGTAGAGAGCACACACACATGCGAGGCATCTGCAAATCTTAAGTTTAAAGTTTCATAATTTTATCTTTAACCGTTTAAGCTGTAGAACGCATACACGCACACACAGACACACACACACACACACACACACACACACACACACACACACACAAACAGGCAGGTGTCATTCCAAAAATAGTCTGATTCGATTCAGGGAAGATCAAAACGTATATTTCCGTTAAAATCTCGAGATCGTAAATTTTCAAGGTTACAATACTTATACTGCGTATAAGAAAGTAAAAATATCTATAGCATCTTGCACTAAACATTCTTATACATTATTTATTAAGTTAAATGGGGGGCTAAAATATAAACGTTGACACATTACTGATATCTGATATCTTTAGAGGATATCTTTCGAGGAGAAGAAGCGACAAAATAGGTCTTACGATCGACGATTAACACCGAAATAGGATATGAGTAAACATACATTATTTGTTTCAATACAAGCATATACGGACGTCATGCCAAAAATAGTTTCAATGAAAAAAAGGCCAATAATAGAGAATTATTATAATTTATTAAAACTTAACTTAAAAATAGTACACTGCGAATTTAATATAAATTGTTCAATCATGCCAATAAATAATTTGAAAACTAGAAATTTGTTAGACAATTTGGAATTCACCAACAATTTGGGTGCCGCACGCCAGCAACCTTACTTGGGCGATCCGCTCTGCATTGTCGCAAAACTCCCTGATTTGGGGGGAAACGTCTTCACGCATTCGATGTTTCACAATTTCGACTAATAACGAAATATTGTCTTTATTTAAAATTTCCAACAAAAAGTCCAGAATTTTGATAAATTTATTCGAAGAATCTTCATATAAATAATTTTCATTAGTCTCTTTATCCAAATGTATCGACGCTTCCCCCTGGGATGCCGCCTGAGGTCGACGGTCGGTGCCGGACCACAGACATCGCAGAGCGGTGAAGCGATTTCCTCTTCTGCATGGCTTGGGGATGCTGGCTCGCAAGGACAGACGTCATTCCAAAAATAAATGGAATCGATTCAGGGAAGGTCAAAACGTATATTACTATTAAAATCTCGAGATCGAAATTTTCATGATTGCAATACTTAATTATACTACATCTACAGTGTCATGCTTTCTTATACGCATTTCGGTTAGATCATATTTAGACTATTTTTCTAATTTATAATATTTTACTAACCTTTGGAACCCCTTTTCACTAAATTATTTCTTAGAACAAATTTAGGCACAGTTGATACGATTTATTGAGAAAATAATTATAATAACAAATTTTAATAGCCAATGTATTTCCGGTACCATTTTAAAAAAAAAAATTCAAACAAAAGTTATTCGAAGTATTAATACCTTTAATTTTAATCCAAACAATTTTACTGTAACTTCAACAGTTTTTGAGTAATTGCAGAAACCGCAAAAAATGACTAGAGGCACTACCGGATTGTATATTTTCTTCAAAAATAAAAGATTTTCTTGCCAGGCGCACATACAAATCTTAAGTTTAAAATTTCATAATTTTCCCGTATTATATTTGCCTGTCAAGAAAACCTCCTATTCTTGAAGAGAATATTCAAACCGAAAGTGCTTGTTTACTCTAGTAATTTTTTGCTGTTTCTGCATTTACTCGAAAACGGTTGCATTAACAGCCAAATGGTTAAAACAAAAATTAGAGATATTAATATTTTGCACAACTTTTGTTTAAAATTATTTTCAAAATTTTTTTATGTTGCTTACAATAAATATCTATGATAATAAAATACAATACTTGGTTAATAATTTCACCAAGTAAGAGTTTCAAAAATTCAAGAATTAATGAATATCTATTTAAAAAAATATTTTTTATGAAAAAGTGTTTCAAAGGTTAGTAAATATTAAAAATATGATATTAACGCAAGCATGATTGGCATACTGATTAATTACACAAAGCTTTGATATTTTAAGTCCATATCAAAACTATGCATAAAAATTACTAAATAATTTAAGGAAACCAGTGTTTTGGAAGGCTCAATTATATAACATTTGAGATAAAAAAATCAAGAATAATAATTTAAAAAAATAAAGAATACACTGTTTAATATTTATATTTGTGATGCATGTGCGTTTTAAATATCTTTTTTGCGATGATTTATTCCGAGCTCGTATAATATTACATTTTCTGGGTTATTTTAGCAATAAATAACGCCCAGGCTTATTCGAAAACCATCGTGTAACTCAATTAACTTGTTTGCCTTTATTTTGACAGTTTACGTGTATATTTATGAATTTATTTGATTATTTGTAACAAATCAGGCTAGTTGCGTACCGACCTAGTTCAGTTTTGCTGAGCTAGGTAATTCGCGATTAGCAAATGCAACTAGCTACGTCATATCTAGCAACAGTTGCATAAAAATTGTGCCTTCCGCATTTAACGAAATGTTGCTAGGTCTGGATTTGTTTACAATATCGGCCATTTGAATTTAGGTCAAAATTGAGTATAAAACCGCGATGTCGCTTGACATCGAGGTCTCAGTTCAGATTGCGATTAGCGAGTATTATTTTGTCAGTAAGTAACTTAAGCTTTATTCAGTATCTTTTTGTAAATCCATTTTTGTTGTCGTATTTGTTATATTTTTATTGTTTTGAATTAAATTGTTATTTATTATTTGTACCAATTTAATCTCTCACGAGCTAATCCTAGTCTGGACATATCGAAGTGTATTAGAAGATTCCACCTAAAAACCAACCACCAGGTGAGTATAGAAGAAACATCGCTACACGCATATAGTTAAGAGGGAGCCAAACGCGTGCACGTTCTCTTAAGACGCGCGTTTGTTACATTGGCGCAGTCGGTAGGATCAGTAACTCTGTGTGATCTTCAATCACCAGTACTGAATTTCGAAACGGCTTAACTATTTGTAGTGTAGTGATATCAGGATGCCGTTTGCTGGGCGTGATATCTCCACAGCGGTGGAAACGGCGCACACAACTACAGCAACAGTAACAACGGTAACAACGGCACACACTTCTGAGACCGCAACATCCTTCGCACCACCACCCACCTATAAAGACGTACAAACCTCAGATGTACACAGAATTCCTTTTTCCTATCATTTACCTCCCTTAACGAATCCTTCCACACCAGGTCGGACGAAGTGGGCAAATGAGATGGATAGTGGAGCGCGACTTCATACTGGGCCAATCTTTGCGGACCCATCAGCGATGAACGCATTACAGAGTATCGAACATTATTCCGGCGGAGCGGATTTAGAATCATTTTTCGACGGGGTAGCTACAACCGCGGGATGTTACAACTGGTCGGAAATTCAGATCGTGACGGCAATGAAACTAAGACTTACAGTCCTATTTTTACGCGTTGCCGGCAGATAAAAGACCGACCACGGTTTGTGCATTCAAAACTTGGCTAATCCGATTGTTTGGGAGAAAAATAGATACCGCTACCGCCGAACGCGAATTTTTAAAAATGTATCGGTTGAAAGAGGAAACACTCTGTAAATTCGTTTTCCGATTAGAATCAGCCGCCGCGAATCTATATCGTGGTCACAATAATGATGAAGATTCGAGAATCAGAAATCATTTTAAGAGAGAAGCCGCGCTAATACAACAATTTTTGGACGGTTTAGATACGCGTTTGAGTAACGAAGTACGTAAGCATAAAAACTTTTATACGGTGGAGGAAGCCCTTCTGGTCGCGGAGTATTATGAGGAGGTTTTATCGCGAGAGGTTAAAATATCAAAAGCCGATATGCACAAGACGGCTATACGGGCCGTGACGAAAATAAAACTTCCTCGAAATCGGGAAAACGGACCCTCGGTACACAGGGGCCAGTGCAAACGGAAAAAGAGCACCAAACCGCGATTAGCAAGCAGAACAATCGGGTATCAAGCGCAGACACCACAGTGTCTTTTAAACGCGAAGACTGACTCGGGGGCGACCCAACGCCGGACAGTTTAAGGGAAGCCTTTCCAAAATTAGTTCCTCGGGTCGCGGATTCAAACGACGGTGGTAGCAAACGATTAAATGTTTGCATGCTTAAGGTTATTCCGATACTTGAGTTAGGAATCCGGAGGGAGACTGATTTGGAAAGGGACGCGAGCCACGAAACGAAGAAGAACGTGGCAAATAGCGAACCGCTTGCGGTTCGCACGGATCTGGGTGAGAAGAGCGTTTTTCACTCGGATCACTTTCGTCTGGCAAGCGAACCACGGGCGGTTCGCACGGATTTCATTGAGGAGGGCACTTCTCAACTGGATCAAAGGTTGCCAGAAAACGAGTCATTCAAGGCTCACTCGGATCTGATTGAGGAGGGCACTTCTCAACCGGATCATTTTCGTCTGGCAAGCGAACCACGGGTGGTTCGCACAGATTTCATTGAGGAGGGCACTTCTCAACTGTATCAAAGGTTGCCAGAAAACGAGTCATTCAAGGCTCACTCGGATCTGATTGAGGAGGGCACTTCTCAACCGGATCATTTTCGTCTGGCAAGCGAACCACGGGTGGTTCGCACGGATTTCATTGAGGAGGGCACTTCTCAGTTGGATCAAAGGTTGCCAGAATGCGAGCCATTCATGGCTCACACGGATCTGAGGGAGGAGGGCACTCTTCAGTCTGGTCATATTCGACTGGCAAGCGAACCATGTAGGGTTCGCACGGATTTAAATGGGAGGGGCACTTCTCAGTTGAATCAAGCGTTGTCAGAAGGCGAGCCATTCACGGCTCACACGGATCTGATTGAGGAGAGTGCTCCTCAACCAGATCACTTTCGTCTGGCAAGCGAACCACGGGTGGTTCGCACAGATTTCACTTCTCAACTGGATCAAAGGTTGCCAGAAAACGAGCCATTCATGGCTCACACGGATCTGAGGGAGGAGGACACTCTTCAGTCAGGTCACATTCGACTGGCAAGCGAACCATGCAAGGTTCGCACGGATTTTATCCAGAGGATGAATCAAAATATGCCAGAAAGCGAGCCACTCGTGGATCGCACGGATTTGACTGTGAGGGGCACCTCTCAGTTGGATCAACCTTTGATAGAAGACGAACCTACCGAGGTTCGCACGACTTTGACAGAGGGGGCACCTTTCAGTCAAAGATAAGAAGGAAGAGAACGCGACAGAAAATGAAGAATTTTGTCTGGTCGCGAGAAACTTCAACGATTCCCGCATGTCACATGGTACACTCTTTTGGAGATCAGGGTACGCAAGCAGCGAAATACGCATTGGAACATGAGCCGATCGCGTTAGAAGAGCACGGTCTCTTAGTAACGCGAAGTGCAGTTGAGAACGCGAAGCCGGTTTGCCAGATACCACTCGCATCAGCAGAAACTGAATCCGAGGTAAGCAAGCGAGACTCGCGCACCGTCAACCACCCTGAAAACTCGCTGACTCAGAAATTCGAGGTCATGGTCATTGTTGTCATGGTTCCTAAATAAAAATGCGGTTTTATTAAAACAAACAGATAAACCGTTAGGTAATGTCTGTACCATGCAACATCAGATGAGTACAGGAGACGCAGCACCACGGAAGACTCGGCTACTTTGGAGGGGAAACTAGAACCCTCTGGCAAATGTCAGGGGGAGGCGGGTCAAAATTACAAGGGTACTCAGCTCTAGTCAATATGGATCTTATCTGGGAGGCGATCCATCTCGATCCAGACAGGAGTCCGGATAGAGGTCGCTACCGTAAGGACACTTCAAAGGGTGAATGAGACCAAGTACGTGTCAACAACCATCCAGGGGCTAAGCAGGATCACTTATTGGTGATCCATAGACGTCGCTGGATTTTTCTATCAAAAACTTAGAAAAATCCAGCAGAATTCCGATTTAATGGCGCAGGTACTCACTAAGCTGCTATTTCTAGAAATAACAGTCAAGAAGCAAGTGAGCAACCTGCTTTGCGATGCCATTCCAAAACGATGCCACCCGTGATAGGCGAACATAAAAATCAGATTGGTTCTTGCCGCGACACCCCTGAAGTCCTTAGCGACCTGGTCAGGCAGCCGGACACCTAAGTGGGAAGATCATGGTTTGCCTCGTGGGAGTTCTATTACCAGGAACCGCCCGCGAAAGAAGATGGCTAGAGCTTAACCCTCGTCGTTCAATTGGGACCCTCTCTTCTTACCACCCCTATCTCCAACTCGGTGCTAGTGGTACAGTAGTCATGTGACAGTGCGAGTGACAGACAATCGTATCTTTTAGGGTAAATTAGTGTTTGGAGCGATCGACCTAAATTCAATAGAGGACTGAATTCATCTTCAATGGAATTCAGTCTTAAGGGGACGGTAATGTAACAAATCAGGCTAGTTGCGTACCGACCTAGTTCAGTTTTGCTGAGCTAGGTAATTCGCGATTAGCAAATGCAACTAGCTACGTCATATCTAGCAACAGTTGCATAAAAATTGTGCCTTCCGCATTTAACGAAATGTTGCTAGGTCTGGATTTGTTTACAATATCGGCCATTTGAATTTAGGTCAAAATTGAGTATAAAACCGCGATGTCGCTTGACATCGAGGTCTCAGTTCAGATTGCGATTAGCGAGTATTATTTTGTCAGTAAGTAACTTAAGCTTTATTCAGCATCTTTTTGTAAATCCATTTTTCTTGTCGTATTTGTTATATTTTTATTGTTTTGAATTAAATTGTTATTTATTATTTGTACCAATTTAATCTCTCACGAGCTAATCCTAGTCTGGACATATCGAAGTGTATTAGAAGATTCCACCTAAAAACCAACCACCAGGTGAGTATAGAAGAAACATCGCTACACGCATATAGTTAAGAGGGAGCCAAACGCGTGCACGTTCTCTTAAGACGCGCGTTTGTTACATATTCATTTATACTTCACCGTCAATACAAAGAATTTTAGTATTCAGTTGTGTATCTTACAGATCTGTCGCAGAAAGGTATTTGGCGGCAGCAAAGTTATTATATATAACTCGTTATATTTTTATCTGCTTCTCTAAAGATACTTTAAATAAAGAATAATTTAGTACATATATACCATAGAAATTCTATAGTTTTTTCGAATAAATGATCTCTAGCTTTCATATATTTTGATTACATCTCCAAATTTAGAAAATAATTAATAATTTTACTATGCATTGATATACATCAGAATAAAAATACTGCACAAAAATTCTTCATAAAATTTATGAATTATTAACTAAAAACACATTTGTGAAAGCTTTTAAATATTTTTATATAAAGTAAATGATGATTTGCTTTTCAAATACAAAAAGTTCGAAATATTTTATTCTTCCTATTATCAATTTATGTAATTCTATTTTTTTTTACATAATTTACATTTTAATACTAATTGTTATAACATGATTGTATATACTTATATTAAGCATCTCAACAAATAATAGACAAATTAAATCTCTACTGATTTTATCTGTACAACCGTTTTTGAGCTATTGCTCAAACCGCAAAAAAATGACTAGAGTAAACAAGCATATACACAAACACACGCACACACAGACTCGATTTAGGGATGTTCAAAAGGATAATCTCGAGATCGATTATTTTCTTGATTACAATTATTACTTCCTATAAAAACTAAAAATTAGACGGATTTCTTTTCAATAAATTGATGCTAACCATTGTTTATAAATATGGAATTCGATTTTACATAAATATTCCACCATGGTTGCAAATTGAATTGATTCAACAGTTGATATATTTATTCATCAGTATAAATAAATTATTTATGCGCTTGGCTACTCAATAAAAGCAACAAATATAATTCCTATATAATTAAAATAGAATTCTCGTAATATGTCTAAGGTTGAATTAGTACATATCCGTTTGTCTACGCAAATAAATTTGGAAACTATAGTTTAATTTAAAATTAATTTTTATAATGATACTATCTTAGGTCAAATGCAAATCTTAGCGATGCTATCAACGAAACATCTATATAAAAAGCATATATAGAAAGTGAGAATACTCATTACTAAAGTAACTGTCGAACATGAAGTACTATATTGTGGTAAATATAAACTAAATCAAAACTCAACGAAAATACAACATTTATTTTACTTTCAGCTCAACATAATATTATTATTAGAGTTGTGTGACTCGCAATCTGCCACAAAACTCAAAAATGGCTCAAGAAATGGAAGAATAACACAGGATTACGAAGTTTCCGAACCGCCTGAAGGAGATGTAATACCATTACCATCATACCACTTAAACAATCAAAAAGTCAATTCCGATCAAGAATCGTTACTGGAAACAGCTGAATCTCGGTTCTACGAGCCAACAGCTCAAGGTTACCAAGTAACTGAAGAACAAGAGGAAATTACTTCAATCGATCACAGAGACGCAGAGAAAATAGATGCTGATTCAAAATATCTTCCCAGGTCTCACTCGTACACTTCAGTTTTTTATAACAGTAACCCTAGCTTAATAAAAACCATCATACCATCTGAGACACAGATAAGTACTGCTCAATTTGAACAACACTTACTGAAACCACAATTAATTGAATTCGATTTAAATAGAGCCAAATTATTTGAGCCTTTCTTACCAGCGTTAACTCAACCACAATATAAACCACACTTAATTAAACCACAGATAAGTGAACCGTATGTTAAGCCTGAGTTTAAATATCATTCTAACCCAAAGTTTATTAAACAATACATAAAGGATTTACCTATTAAAACGCAAACTAAA
Source organism: Nebria brevicollis (assembly GCA_944738965.1). NCBI lineage: Eukaryota > Metazoa > Arthropoda > Insecta > Coleoptera > Carabidae > Nebria > Nebria brevicollis. Next base: position 7,108,102 of record OX122898.1, on the reverse strand, counting down.
TCCGAATTTAAGCATTATTTTATGGATCATGATGGAACAAATGATAACTATGATGTCATAAATGGACAAACAAGCGCAGCTTATCCAAGGATTCGGGTGCTTAAGCCATATTTTTTACAAAAACAACAACCATCTTTTGGAAATATTAAGCCAGCTCCCAGTCAACGACATGAATATAGTGTTTCTTATGTTCAAGGTAACAATAAGTATCATTACGGCAACAGACCAGAAGTAACTTATCCAGCAGATAATAAAGCTAAATATCTAGTATATTTCGTAAATAAGCCTAGATCGAATGAGAAGGTTGTTAGAAAAAAACATTTTACTAAAAAGCATAAACATGTTTTAAAGATTATACTTTAAATGTATATTATTGTTTAAGTATTAATTAGTTAGGTTTAGAATGTATCATATTTAGTGTTATTTTATAATCTTATACGTTACATTAATTTTGTAAAAATTTTCCAAAAATGTAAGAGTTCAGAAAAAATTTATTGATAATAAAGTATCAACAAAAAATATTAGTAGTTAGCACAGTTTCTGAGAGAGAGAAGTATATTTTCTCGAATGTGCTAGATACTGCTACCTAGTATAGAAACTCAAAACTACAGTAAAAAAAGAACATTTTTACTAAGAAATATATTATATATATAATATATTTTCTAGAAAATTTTATTAATAAAAATTGTAGATAATAAATTGGCAAATGCTTAACAACGACCAAATTATTTGATCAGTTGAACTTAAATATAAATAATTACTGTTAAAGTTAATAAACTAATAATAAATAAATGAAAAATGTTACCATTCTAAAATTAAATGAAATATTATTTGAGTAAAACTAAAACTTCTAGATAATAAATTAGAAACCTATTTTCATCTAGTGAAATCGTTTTTAAGATTGACTGATAATGGCAAAATTATCTTTATAATTTAAATAAGTTTATTTTAAATGGATCCGTCACGCCTGTTATGGTTTAGTTTTTTTTAGTTACATATATATTACGTTTGAAACTCTTTTTAACTAAATATATTTCTTACGATAGATAATAAATGTGGAATTCCGAATTATTTGCATTGTAACTATTGACAGGCATATTTCATATACCTACGCAACTATAGCAATATTAATAAGATAAGCAAAATTGAATAAAGATTTTTTGTGACAAGTACCCTTTTTTTTGATTCAGGGTGGGTAAAATCTCTAGATCGAATTTTTCATGATTGCAATACCTACTCATTACTTCGTATAAAAAACCATAACAGCACTCATATTTCGGATAAGTGATCTTATCAAACAAATGACAAAAAGTTGTATACATTTTTACTTGCTTATACGCAGTATAAGTAAGTATTGTAATCATGAAAAATTTCGATTTCGAGATTTTAACGGAAATATACGTTTTGACCCTCCCTGAATCGATTCCGACTATTTTTGGAATGTAGTCCGTCTGTGTGTGTGGGTGTGTGTGTGTGTATGTGTATGTGTGCGCTCTACAGCCCAAACGGCTAAAGGAAAAATTATGATATTTTAAATTTAAGATTTGTATGTGCCTGGCACGAAAACCTTTTATTTTTGAAAACAACATTCCGACCGAAGGTGCATGTTTACTCTTGTCATTTTTTGCGGTTTCTGCAATTACTTAAAAATAGTTGCAATTATAGAAAAATTGTTACAATAAAAATTATAGATATCAGCATTTTGAACAATTTTTATTTGAAATTTTTTTTCTTAAACGGTACCGGGAACAAGAAAATGGCTCTTGAAGTTTCTTCTTATTATATTTATTTTAACATAAATCGTATCATCTGCGCCTGTCCATTGTTTATCAAAAAAAACAAAATAGACTTAGATAATTTGAGGTTTGACATTTAATATTTATTCTAAGAAATATATTTAGTGTAAAAGTGTTCCAAAGGTTAGAACAAATATTACAAATTAGAAAAATAATAAAAATAGGATGTGATTTAATCCAAAAGCGTAGAAGAAAGTTCGGTGCATGACACTGCAGATGTTTTTAAAAAATAACATATTGATTTTTGTGGAAAGATCGATAGACGATGATTTTTATGACCATTTGTCCAGTATTTTATACAAATATCTTCATTTGTCACAATATAAACAATAAAACACCATAAATAATGTCATAAAGTCACTCTCTGATCAAGTATTATAATTTACTAAAAGCATCGGCTTATTCAATGCTCAAAGTTCGCCTTCTTTGAACACAATATCTCTTGAAGTACTATACCTGTCTGTGAAAGAATTGTTTGATCCCGGGAATATTACAGACAATGTATTCACGCAATCAATTAAGCTATTCTTTATTACATACGAGGAACTAAAATTGCGTTAATTTATTTAATATCACATATATACCATCGTTTTACATAAGCGTCATTTATAGAAGTCGGCAAAAGTTTAAACTGAAAAGATCAAGTTTTTTAAACAATATATAACTTAAAGTTTTTGTAAAATTCAACTAAATATTTTAGATTTTTTTTTTTTAGGTTATTTGTAATTTGCTTAATAGAATAACCAAATAACAAGTTACATTCATAAAATTTATTGCAAATAAAAATATACAATACATAAACATTAGATAAATAAAATTTTATTCACAAATAAATAATTTTAAATAATAAATAACAAATTTTAAATCAATACATCATCGCTTTGTAGCCATACTGCTTTTTAGAGTCTTCACCTACAAAATGTTGATCAAAATTGTTATGATAAGTCTGTTTCATCATACTAGGCTTTGTATCGGCAGGAAAATCAAAAGTTTCAACATTTCCATGCTGGTACTGATTCTGCATACCATGCGCATTTTTATAAGCCTTATTTTCAAAACTATACTCAAATCTAGGCTCATAAACACTCATTTTAACTTTAGGCATATTCTTTTTACCAGACACTATATCATACATTACAGACATTTTTTGATCATTTGCATGGTTATACCTGTATGGATACTTGTTCTGTTGAATTGGAATCATGTAGTAATAACCTGAATAGCCTAAAGATTTTGGGTTTCGTGGATTTATAGCATCTACCTGTTGGTAATTTTGCGGAATTGTTTCAGAATACCTTGGTGCATATTGAGGTCTATATTCTTCGATTTCTGGTGTGGAATACTGTGGGTGTTCAAACTGGGTTGGCTTGGTGGGAGTTTTTGGTAAATATTCGTTAGAATTTAGTTCAACAGAAGAATAAATCGATTGCTGAGGATTATATTGGTTTACTAAATAATTATTGGGAACTACTGTTGTAGCTTCTATGTTTGCTTTATAAGTGTTATGAGGCTCATATGGCGCTGAAGCATATTGGGGTTGTTTTTGTTCTTGAGTCGGTAAATAGTGCACTCCTGACGGGTAGTGTGAATTTTCTTCGTTGGTTCTATATACTTCTGAGGTTTCTGATTGTTCAAACTGGGTTGGCTTGGTGTAAGTTTTTGGTAAATATTCGTTAGAATTTTGTGCAACAGAAGCATAAATTGATTGCTCTGGATTATATTGGTTTGCCAAATAATTATTGGTAGTTGCTTCAGTTGTAGGAGCTTCTATGCTTGCTTTATAAGTATGTTGATGCAAATATGGTGCTTCTGCATATTGTGGTTGTTCTTGATCTTGAGTTGGTAAATATTGCACTTGTGAACTTTCTTCATTGGTTCTATATATTTCTGGGGTTTCTGGTTGTTGATATCTGCTTTGTTCGTTAATTTCATGGTCCGCAACTCCAGACCCATATAGTTGACCTTCATTCTCCTTTTGCGGTTGTTCATATACATATTTAATCACTTCTTTATTATTTGTACTAGCGATTTGGTTTGAAGGGGAATACACGCCAGGATACTTTGTTGAGTAATATAAACCTTTTTCGGGATGCGTATGTTCAAATCCTTGTTCTGGAGATTCAACTTTTATTTCAGAATCCACTTCCAATGGAGACGAATATTTTTTCTCGTAATTATAGTTATGAGAAACCGGCTCATTTGTTTCGTATTTTATGTTTGATGATTCAACTTGAGTTGGATTGGAATGCAAGTTTTTGATTTGAGGTCTAGTGGAGTACACAATTGCTGGTTGATAATATTTTGTGGTCACTGCCTTTTCTCGTGAAACTCCATGGTTGTTAGAAACGTAATCTTGTGGATGTTGCTGATGCGTTGCGTAATAAGATTGATAACTTAAAACGGGGTTTTTCAAAGTTGTTTCAGATAGAACGTCCTTGTTTTCATGAGGGTAAGTCTGTGCGTCTTTTGTGTAATATGATGCCTGGTTTATCTCAAGTGATTTTGAAGATTTTTCTGGTAAAATTTTACTGTTTTCAAATGGATAAGCTTGTGTATCTTTTGAATAATATGATTGTTGATTTAATTCATGTCCTTTTAAAGATTTTTCGGGTGAATCTCTGCCGTTTTCAATTGGATATGCTTGTGTAACTGTTGAGTAATATGATTGTTTGTTTAGCTCAGGTGACTTTTCAGGAAAGGCACCGGTGTCGTCAGGAGTATAGCTTTGATCATTTGTTGAATAATGATTGAATTCAGGTGTTTCAGTTGTGTAAATTACGTATTGTGGTGCCCCATTGTAGACGTCCTGTGTTGGTTTGATTGGCTCTGAGTAGTATTGTGGTTGTTGGTAGTTTTTGGGTGAATAATAATATTCTTTAGTAGTAGGTCTATCTGTTGCGTAAATATTTGACTCTGATGGTTCACTGTTGATGTATCTCGTTGATTTGATTGGCTCAGAGTAATATTTAGTGTTTGTTGAGTAAACATATGCTTCTTTGGGCGAGTGTACAATTTGTTCTGAGGCTCCGTTGTGTAGCTGCGACTGGTACTCCTTTGTGGGGAAAGGTAATCCATCTTCTGCAGAGAATTTTTCAAATTGTGGGGTAGTTAGCTTAGAATTGTGTTGTACTGATTGAGAATACGTGAACGCTGATGCTTCTGGTAGTTTTTCTGGGAGTGTTTCTGGTGTTGAGTATGTCTTATATTGATTTTCATTCGAGTTTGATTTGTAATCTTTGGTTTTAGTAGCTCGTTGAGTTAAATCTGCAATATGTGGAATTTTCCCTGATGTAGACTCAATATAAATTTGTGGTCCTCTAGGAGATGGCTTAAACTCTTCAGTCTTCAACGGCGTCACTGTTGTCGTCTCAGGAATCTGTTGCTTTGCAGTCCAGCTCTTCTTCTTCTTGTCATCTTCTGGTACTTGTACTTTATACCCATATCCTTTATTTTGAGTCTTATCTAAATATTGCACGTTATAACTATATCCAGTTTCGGACACATCTTTTTTATCATTTTTCAATACTTTTTCACTGTTGTGACACTGAGACACTGACACCACCAGGAACAGACACACTGCACTCTGAAACAAATTTATAATTAGTATATTGTTCATTTGTTTGAAACAAATAACTTACTTTAAACAAATGCATGTTGATACACTTAACACTAACTACTGAATGATGTTCTTAGTCGAATTTGGGCTATTTATATGTACCGAAAAATATAATTAAATCATTTATAATAAATAAAACTTTGTGCGGTTCCTTCTCAATAATTTTAGTTCATTTACGCTTGTTAATTATGACCTAAACTTTCATTCTAGAATACATTTGTGTACCTATTATTACTTTTAAATAGTACAAATTACATTCATTTTCTATTTACTGTCCATTTTAATAAATTTGGCTTCGTTTAATAAATATTTGAAAATAACTGACATATAACTGTGACACTATATAGGTCTTCCATCTTGACAATTTGCTAAAAAAAACACACGCATACATACATCATTTACTTAAAAATTGTTTAAATAAATAATAATAATCATATTCCAGAATTTGCATCTGTAAAATGTCATAACATGAATTTATAAAATAAATGCAATTTGTTTTCAAAGTAATAATCGTATAGACACATGCGTGTTTTAGTTAGCTATAAATTTTAATTTCTGAACTAATTAGTAGTATAAAATTATTTTTATTGCAGAACAATCGTTTAATTATTTGTGGAATCAGAATTTTTTTTCGAAATTTATAAACAAAACCCACCATCAAGCAGCTAGAAAAATCATTTAGTCATATTTTAGTCATTATTTAGATTAAATTTTAATAAGCGGTAATGACCCTGGCAGTCGATCCGCTATAATTATATAAAAAAAAAAATAAGGGCAAGAAGTTATAAAAATCTAGTTTTAAAATTTGAAATATTTGTTACAAATTTCAATATTTAATATTGAATTTTGACGTTTTAATTTATAATTGATACGATTAATAATACACAATTAAAATGTATATGTAATTTTTTCCATCTCAAAAACACATAAGAAAAGTGGCTACCAAATTTGTTGCGCTTGTGTATGTGTGTGTGTGTGTGTGTGTGTGTGTGTGTGTGTGTGTGTCTGTGTGTCTGTCTGTCAGTGTGTGTGTGTGTTCAATAAATATATTTCTACAACCCCAATAATGAAATCTTTTGTCGATTTATTCAAAAATTAAAGTTTAAAGTTATAATAAAATGCCGCGAAAAGAAAATTAAGTAAACCATTCCAGATAATAAAAGAACAATATAACTAAGAAACATTTTATTTCATAAATATAACACATTAGATAAAATTCAATTATAAAACATTAAACATATTTAAAAATGATTAAGCAATATACAAAAACAACAACAAATCAATACAACGGAATCACTCCTTGCCCATCATCAATATAAGCAGTACCATAATGATTATCAAAATGACCCACACTGGCAATGTCATAATTATTTTTATTCGCCGACTCAGAATGCCGATAATCATTTTCCGGTTCAGTTGTTAGAAAATTGTAATTATTGAAACCATTTTGCGGTATATTATTAAAATGTATATTTTGGTTCTCTAAAGATGTATGATATACAGGAGCATCAACTAGCGAATTATAATTCGTAAAACTAGGATTAGTTATAGATGGAAATGGAGGTTCTAACCCAATCTGAATATTAGATACCAAAGAATCTAAAGTATTCGACGGAATCTCATTTATATTAGGTGACTGCAGATTGCTTAAAGTCGATATTAGCTCATTAAGATTATTTTCTGTTTCGTTTTCTCGTTCCTGTTGACCTGTATTCCCCCGTATTCGGTTTAAAATTGGTCTTAGTACGTTTAAGTTTCGGTTTTGTCGTACTCCGTTGAATAGTGATTGTAAAAGTGTCCTATTCACAGGCGTTCGATTTGGGACCACTGTTGGTTGATTCCGAAAACGCGCGAGTATTCTTTGCCATAAATTAGGCTCTATTTGTTGCAGTAACTGCATCATATCCGTTACAGCCACATCCGGGATTGGCTTTCGATTGGCAGTGCTACCGATTGTTCTACCTAACATTTCTTCGATCCAAATGCGGGCTTTGCCATCCTTAATTTCTATTTTTAGATCGTACGTATCTCGATCTCGATTTCTTGATGAGATTACATTGTTGAAATTACGTGTAGGTCTAAGTACGTCCAAGTTATCCCATACATATCGAAAAGTAGCGTCTATTGTAGTTAGTAGGATGGTTAAAACTAAAATTGCCTACGAATTTTGGTTTAAATACCAAAACAAATATTATTATTATTATTATTTCGTGTATAAATGTAAGTTTTAAATATATTTACCGGGTAGATATCCATTTTGAGTGCACCACACAAACGCTGAAACGATAATAATTACTTTTGAAAAATGTTCTGCTCTTTTATATAAATATTAAAGATTTGTATCAAAACTTTAACTATTTTACGATAAAAATCATCAACTGTATGCGCTACATTTTATAAGAATTAGAATATTATTTAAAGTATTTCTGACTAACAATAAGTTTATTTTTATAAAATAAATATTTATTTTAATTAAAATTAAATATAACGCTTACTGGTAATGTATAAGCACCCACATATAAATTTATTAGTGCGTAAAACAAGATGCATAACTAAAATAATAAATAATTACTTTCAGATTCAATTTTATATTTAAATATTTATTATAATAAGCATAATATTGTGAGTTTCTTAATTTTTAATAATAAATCAACAAATGTTGACATTTATATTAATGTTTAAGATTGTATATAAAATTTGCGTAATTTATTTTTTTATTTATTCAATTCTTTTTATGAGCGTTTCTTTCTTATTAACATTTTGTGTTATAGCATCAAATTTACATTGCTTTATTGGAATTACTGCAAATCTTATTTGTTATTTTATATTTGCGAAATAAATGACCAATAATAAAAAAATTACAACCAGAAACTATTGTTAGGTGATTATTAATTTATGAGATACGGAAGAAAAGATAATTAAAGTTTTGCGCCAATATTTAGGCAACAATATGTATTTTAAGCGCAACCTTGAACCTACACAAATTTACAATTTTATATTTATGATATAAATAGCCCAGAAATTAGTAATGAGTTATTTATTTTTTATTTATTATTCCTTTAACGCGTATTTCAATTGCAATTTATTTACCATAATTGGAAATTATTTACTTTAGTTGGAGTTGGAATTGCAATTTATTTACTTTAATTGGCAAATTCGTTTCAAAGATGATAAAACAAATTTTCAATCTATATTGCAAATGAAATCATTCATACAGAAAAATTGTCTTTTAAAGCAGTGCTTTGGGCGTAATATGATATCAACAATTTTGAAAATTAATCATTTTAGTCTTTTATGTTCAAACAATGCATTATATTATATATTATAAAATAAGAAATATTCATTTTTAATAAAAAGAATTTATAAACGCAACCAACGTTTTACGTATATATTGCGGACGCGTATAGATATAAGAAATATCGATATTTTTATATCTTTATTTCTAATTGCACCTTAAGGCGAATAAATAACATTATAATGAGTAAATTTTAATTAAATATTATTTTATTAATAAAACCAAATTTTAGTATATTTTTAGGATTATATTTACAAAATTTGCATTATTCATACAAAATTCTATAAAATAACAAATAAATATATTTAATATGCGATTAGGATAATTTTAATTGGTGCAACTACCTAGTCATTCTATACAAATTGCATGCAAATAATTAATAAAATCATCTTTTATCATAAAAAAAGTTACAAATTTAATATTTTAAGATGGTACAAATCAAAAACAGTTTGAGTACTTCTGAGCGCCAGTTATCCTAGCGGCAATAACCCGAATGATCACAACTGTCAATTAACCATAACCTAACTGTTAACTCGTAAATATGTCAAAAAATACTGATATGGTCGAACAGAAAAATGATATTCAAGCAGTTTTAATCGCTGATAATTTTACTCATAACTTCTCACCGATATCGCATAGTTTGCCAGTGGTATGTACAAACATTTTCAAAATGGATGATGCAATATTTGGATACTGATTCTTGGGAGTGTTTAGGCCCTTTTGCCAGTGGTAAACGTCCCATTGATTGATTATACGTTAGAAAGTTTATCATTGGGTGGTGTGGATGAAACTTTCTTATTTTGTTGTCAAAATGTCGATAAAATCAAGGAACATATTCGGTAAGTTGAAATTATTTCGCCATATTTTGGAGGAAATTTAACGGTTTTTTGGTTGATTTTAGAAAAAGTATGGAGCTAAACGCTGCGTGGTCTGTTACAATGAAAGTAAGTATTATTATATCGGAAAGTTGTCGCTCAATGGGTGACGCTATGCGTGATTTGGATGCGAAAGGAGTTCTAAGAGGCGATTTTATATTAATTAATGCTGATACAGTATCGAATATAAATTTTCTTCCCATCCTACAGAAGCATACGTATGTGTATTTTGTTTTTTTGTTTTTGGGTAGAAATTAGTTTAAATTGGTTTTTATTATAGAGCATCAACAAAGTGGGACAGGGGGGCAGCGATGACTTTAATTTACCAGAATTCGGGCGCACAGCTTAACCGGCATTTCCCTCAGGAAGATGTTTTGTTAGCGTGCGATAACCATAAACGAATTTTGTTCCATCAGAAAGCAATGCAAGCGAATCGTAGTAAAAAAATTCAATTACCAATGGTATGTTTAGTATATATTTTTAATTGCACTAATAAATTCAAATGTGACTGCGAAAATGATTATCACAAAATTTAAATGAATCTAGTAGGCATGCTCTGAATTTACTTTAATATATAATATTAGTGTTTATAGCTTTAATAAAATTGTTAAATATCACGTTTCATCATTTTAGACTCACAACGCTTAAATCTATCTTGATATACAGGGTGTAACAGCGAAACGAGCTACCTCGAATAACTTCTATGTTATTAAAGATACAATAAAATAGTATAAGATAATCTTATACAGGACCAAGGGGGATATCCAACTATGAAAGAAAATATTGTTTTAAACCAGTGGTTCTCAAGTAACAACACAAAGTTATATTTTTTCAAATGAGATATATATATATATATTTTAGGCCCATTCGATTTAGTTTTTTTTCTGAATTCCATCATATATTCGTTTTATACCCTTACATAATAAATATATCGAGAAAAATGCGCGTAAGAGATGCGTGTGCTACTCTAACACCGGAAGAAATTAATAATGCTACTTCTAAATCAGTTTTGAAAAGATTTGAATTATGTTTAGAAATAGATGGAAATCAGATAGAACACTATTTACAAAGTTAATAACAAATAATTTCATATATTTAATTTGTTTCGTTGTATTTAAGCTCAATTGTCTTTCATAGCCTACTGAAGTATAACTATAAAAATAAAATTTATTTAACTTTCAATCGCATTTTTCTCAATATTTTTATTATGTAAGGGTATAAAATGAATACATGGTGGAATTCAGAAAAAAAATACTCTATCGAATGGGCCTAAAAAATATATAGCATCTCATTTGAAAAAATATAACTTGTTGTTGCTTGAGAACCAATGTTTAAAATAAATATTTTCTTTCATAATTGGATGTCGCCTTTGGTCCTGTATAAGATTGTCTTATATTATTTTATTGTATCTTTAATAACATAGAAGTTATTCGTGGTAGCTTGTTTCGCTGTTACACCATGTATACAAAATGGATTCAGAGACGCTTAAAATGGATATTTCTGTTAATTATTGATTTCGAACGCTTTTGTGATCACAATCTAGAGATGCTTCTCATACCTAATATTAATTGCCTAGCAAACACATAACACAAATATATAGCTGTTACATATCTGATATATGTTATATATTTCTGGATTTTAAAGTAAATGTGTGATATTTATAGTAACGATATTATTATATTTAAAAATGGATGATATCTTTTAAATTATTTAATTTTTATAAATGATCGTTTTACTACGTCAAACATGAGTCGAATAGGGTAAAAAAAAGCATATAGACCTATATTAACCCTGCGTCGACAACTATACTTTTTGACTACGCGGTCGACAACCATAGACGATATCGTGATTGGCTAATTTTAACCCACTTAGAAGCAAACTAAAATTCCCAAAAAAAATCAGAGACTTAGTTTTAGATCTTATCTGGTTATCCCAATAATATTTGACCCGAAAAATTTATTTAATTAACCAATAAAAATATTTAAATAATTAAATAGGAGCAAATTGGACCATTTCACTAAAAAATTAATAACTCGGACCCAAATTAATATTAAGTAAACATATTCTTAGGATGTATTCCACATATATAGGTCTTTCAAAAAACCTACTTACATTGGGCTCGGTTCGAAAAACCTTATTTATTTCGCCTCCTGAAATTGAGCTATTTTTGAAATAGTAATTTTATATAAAATTCAAATATTTATGAAAAAATAAGTATATTTATTGAAAATTATAAAATGTAATAATAATAATGCATAGTAAGAATGAAATTTACAAACGAGGAAATGCAGATTTTACACTTGCATTAAAAATCGGAAAATGTTACACCGACAACCATAGACGAATTCGTCAACACACAAACTTTGAACTATCACAGCTGTGCGAGACTCAAAGGAATATTAACGTACTTTAGCATGCGTTCTTACTACACCTTGAAGTTTTTTTAGAAAGGGGTACAAAGCCGTTTAAAAAGCTCTTACCCGAGATACAGAGAAATTAAAAAATCGATATGACGACATCGTCTATGGTTGTCGATGCAACAAATATAATAAACGATCCTTTACGGTATTTCTTTATTTTAGGATATTTTCTTAGAGCACAACAAAGTGACAATCCATAATAATTTACGTGATACTCATATAGCTATATGTTCCGCCTCTGTGTTACCCTTATTCACCGATAATTTCGATTATCAAACTCGAGATGATTTCGTACGCGGACTACTAATGAACGAGGAAATTTTAGCCAGCACTTTATACTGGCATGAACTATCTGGTAGCGAGTACGCTGCCAGAGTTACTAACTGGAATATGTACCAAAATGTTAGCCACGACATAATCCATCGATGGGTCTATCCGTTAGTGCCTGACATGGGCATTTCTGCCCAACAACAAACCTACGTGTGCCGCAGAAATAATATTTACCGACATCGTGATGTAAAACTTGCAAAGTAAGTTTGTATATTTTTATAATTATTTTTTAAATATTCAAAATTCGAGAAAATTTTATCGTATTCTGCTGGAATTCGAATCTAGGACATACAAATGACTAGAGCTACAGCTATGGACGACCTGGCTCAATTGGTAGAGCGTATATCATTGGTTCCGAGTTCAAATCCCAGCAACACCCGATAAATGTTCTTAAATTTAGAATATTTAAAAAATTATTTCTCATAGTATAGCGTTAGTATATATATACTTAATTTAATATATTTGTTTATTTACTAATCACGTAATTTTGTTAAAAGCTTACAATAAATTAGTAAATAAAAGTTTTTCTGTGTTTCTTAAGAGATAGTGAGCTGTTAGAGGATGTAGTGATAGCAAGAGGTTGTTTCGTGGACCAATCCTCAGAAATAACTAGATCAGTCATCGGAGAGTTCTGTAAAATCGGTAAAAACGTAAAAATTAGTGACTCGTACATTCTACCAAACACTGTACTGAAAGACAACTGTACAATCCAATTCGCTTTCATCGGTGATCACTGTACAATTGGGCAAAACGCGCGAATCACACAAGGAAGCATTGTTGGTTCCAAAGTGATCATAAAAGACAACATAACCTTGCAAGGAGAAACCGTTCAATCAGAAGTGCCTGAAAGCCGTAAGAAATCATGTGGTTTTGTTAAAACGTCAATTAGACTTGATTAAATTGTAGCAGGACCAACTATTAAATTGGGTCCTCATTGTTACCGCGTCCGGTGTATCAGTAAGGATGATGATAATTCGGATTCAGAGGATGAGGGAATGTTGAAGCAGATCGATCGATTCCATGTAGATTCGGAGGTTTCGGAATCGGATTTCGAAAGCGATGTTTCAACAATGAGCGATGATCAGATGTCTCATATGGCGTCACCGGTGCCCGATGATACTAATTGTAAGTTAATGCATGCACAAGATGGTTTCTGCCACCCCGATAAGGTTGGTTATTTATTTTCTTGCGCGAAAAATTGTAGTTGTATTAGAATTCTGTTTTTCTTGTAAACTTTTAGTTTTAACTGTCGATAATTAAACATTTCGTACACCAACACAAAATTTATTTTTGTGTTATTTTGTCAATATAGTTACATAATTTTAGTTAACAACGCAACAACTAAATGAGAAATAATTAAATGTATGTGTACAAGCTATTTTTTGAAAAAAAAAATCAAATCATAGTTGTGCGAAATATTAATATCTTTCATCGTAACTGTTTTACTGTAAGTGCAGCCGTTTTACACATACCGGACATACACACATACATACATACGATAAAGTGTTTTCTGCCACTCCATTTGATGGTAATATGTTATGTATGTATGTATATCAATTATTATTCGCGTCAATTTTTGTTGGTGCAAGTGGTTATAAGTTTGGTTTACATTTAAACAGGATTCTAATTTAACCGTTTGATTACATTTTGAAATAATTATAGTGTTTCTGAATGAAGTTATCGACAGTTTGGCTCGAGGTTTCGATGATAAATTACAGTGTGACAATCTTATATTGGAAATTAACTCTTCTCGGTATGCGTATAACGTAACCGTTCGCGAGGTACTAACATCTATTCGTTTTCAAATAATAAAACTATTCTAAATTCTCGCACCCATAGGTGAACTACAACGTGGTAAAAGCTATTTTAACGTTGCCCTTTCAACAATCTACTTGTCAGGTTTATTTGCTATCATTGCGATCATTGTTAATGTACTTTGCGCCAATTCTCGTCAATTATATACGTAACGAAAGTGCGATGCAAGATTGCTTACAAGCGATCGAGGTAAGTTGTGATTTTGATTCGTTTGCAGATGATTTTCAATAATTTTTTGACAGGATGTAGCTGAATCGTGCTCAGAGTTAAATGAATGCGTTACGAAAGTAATTCTTTGGTATTATGACAAAGATATGATTACGGAAGACGCAATTCTGCAATGGCATTCAAATCTAAATAAAACATCTAGATTATTCGAGAAAACGAAGCCATTTGTGCAGTGGTTACAAGAAGCGGATGAGGAATCAGATGACTAAATATATTTTATTGTACATTTTTATTGAATAAAATATTCAAATATCTGCACTTATACTTGAAATTGATATTTTAAATAATTCAATTATTATTCATTATGCTCTATTTTTTTACGTTTTAAAATATGCAGAATCAATCTGGTATATTTTGTTCTGTTAAACCATTAAAGCAAAATTCATATGATTTATGTATTGAATTACCTTGACCTACGTAACTCTGGCAGAAAATGTGATTTTCTTGTAACCGGTACAGTTTTTGATAAAAAATTAAACGAAAGTTGTATAAGATATGTATCATTTTTAATTTACTGTAAATGCAACCGTTTTTGAGTTTAGATTTAACTCAAAAACGGTTGCACTTACAGTAAATTACTAGAAAATGACTAGAGTAAGCATGCGCTTCCGATTAGATGTTCTTTTCAAAAATATTACAAGTAAAGTTTAGAATTGCATAATTTTACTTCCAACAGTTTTATCTTTAGAGCGTTTACAGACCGACGATATTTCGAAAATAGTAGGTCTCAGGGAAGGTCAAAAGTTATATTTATATATATATATTTATATTAAAATATCGTTAGGTTTTTTTTGTTAATCATTTTAAAAATTTCGTAATAAAAGTTTTAATTAGATGCTGGATTTCGAGACATAAAAAATTATATCGTTATAATGAATATTTATATAAATTAAGTCATTGTCTATATACTTTTTTTAAAAAACATTAATTATTAATATTTCATCCGTGACAGTTAAAAAAAGCGTTTAGTAAGAGATATTCTTATTTTCATGACGCTAGCAACAAAATTCGAAATAAAAGTCAAGTTATTTGACATAATAAATTCTTCAATTGTTAACAATAATAATTGAATCGCTGCTACATATAGTTTTGATATATTTCTTGATGTAAATCAAATTATGAAGGAAGATTTGAATGAATTATTCAGTTAATAACTAACTTCAGTCGGGTGTAAGTCCTACTGCGTGTTCCTGGTAGGTGAAACGATACGTACATCGTGACGAGCGCATTTTAGCCCGATAGAAGTTGTTTTTGAGTGCAGTCAGTGTTTTAAAATGGCAGAGCCACAAATTGAGGAAAGCCTCGAGCCAGAATCCAGTGGTGGAATACTTACAAATCTCCTACTAGAAATCGTACAAAGTCCCATAAATATAGCGCTAGTGTTCATTATTGCATTTTTGGTGTACAAGATAATAAAGAGTCGTCAACCGGTACCACCGCCACCGCCCGCAGAACCAGAACTCCCGAAAATCCGAAGAGACTTTACCGTCGAAGAGCTCAAAAAATACGACGGACGTTCTGCAGATGGACGAGTTTTAGTCGCGGTAAACGGCATTGTTTATGATGTAACGAAAGGAAAACGCTTCTATGGACCGGGTAAGTGTAATTAGAACTATTTAAGATGCTTCCTATCGAAATGACTCTGGAATTTGTTGTTAATAGTTTAACGAAATTTCTAAAGTGTGAGTTCAAGGGCACGTTTTTTTCGAGTACGCATGTATCGCGACATTTTCGCATAGATTAAAATTGGGTCCAAAAGCCGGTGTGATTATTTAATTTAAAATGTAAGTTATGTGTTTTTGATTTGATTCAGGTGGTCCATACGCTGCGTTTGGAGGGCGTGACGCCTCTAGAGGTCTTGCAACATTCTCGGTTGGCGTGACCACTGATGATTACGATGATTTGAGTGATTTGAATTCGATGGAAATGGATTCGGTTCGAGAATGGGAGGCACAGTTCAAGGGTAATTTCTCTCTCTATATATATATTTTTTTTTTTTTTTGTTTTTGTTTTAATTATTAATGGCATTCGGTGATTTGTTTTATAGAAAAATATGAATTAGTTGGACGTTTATTGAAGCCTGGCGAAGAGCACAGAAACTATTCCGATGAAGAAGATGAGGCAGCAGCAGCCGCAGCCATTGGCGATAAATCCAAAGAAGACTAATTTAGTTTTGACTGATTTGTGATTGAGAAAAGTCTGATTTCACTGAGCTTTGGCTATTATTTCAATACAAAATTGTCTCTCATACAACCAGCAAGTTTAAAATAAAAATCTATTTTACATGCAGCCAAACATTTTCTTTAATAATGAATTTAATTTCGAATCTTCTTTTAATACAGTGGAATATAGTGCGCGCGTGTGTTAAATTGCCTTCCAAAACTTGGTTAAGGGATATTAAGTAGGTATAATATTGGGATTTAGAGGTAAAGATAAGCCGTTTGAGATTCACTGAAATATTGTTGTATCTATCTATAATATTTGTTGTGAATTGAATAATAGCGTTGTTATAATTATGTTTAAATAATGGATTATGTACTGTAAACGAGGTTGGTTACTTACTAACTGTATTACTCTGATTTGCAGTAATCAACATAGCGAACCAAATACATTTTGTAATACAATTGCAGTTCATGTAATTCATTTTATTTAAGGCGTCAATTTTTAATATACACATTTTTATTCAATAAAACTTATGCTTTTATTTCTAGAGCAAAACTATCGTAGTTTTTAGATGAGTCATTTATTATTTTCTAATAAGTTCTTTTTTTTTTTAATTGGGATGTCGATTTCTTAATGAATAAACATTTATTTTTATCAAATTGTATTTTGTAATATTATCTACTTGCATATAATAAATTATTAATCATATTTCGGTACGCGAAATATTACAAATGAGAAAAACAGTATTTATTGCGTAAAATTCTTCGTTAAATTTCGACTATTCTTTGTTATCCGTCAATTCATATGCGATATGTGAGTGACATTGACAAAAGAAACTCCTAACCATATGTAACAAAATTTATATACGCTGATTTTCGAGTTCTAAAGCATTTACAGATGAAAAATAGCTCCTGTATAATTATAATCTGTAATCGTACATGAATCTGTAACGAATTTAATAATATTTGATTACATTTACAGCCAATTATTATTGAATAAAAAATAAATATTTTTCAAGTTGTCGTTTGTATTCATTCGTGTATCTCCGTCAAGTTTGATGCTTCGTGACATCACATGATGACGTCACGAGGGGTTCAGTAATATGCAAGGAACGTAATATGTGACTTGAGGGATGCACTGCCGTTCCTTGATGCACTGGCTCTCAGACTGCTTATATTAGCTCTTGGTGGTGATAAAGTTGCTAAATTTACATTTTTATCGTGTGCGACGCTATCAGGTCGCATTGCATAGTGGATCGCATTTGGCGATTCCACGACCGAAGCTTGGTAAACAGGGAACACCACCTATACCACTATTATGGCTGATCATTTTGTAGATGGGCCGCCAAATGCCAAGTGGCCAAAACTGGACGCGTTTCAGGGGCCGTCTGATAATTCAGGTACGTTTTCATTTCACCAAATTATGTTTTCCGTACCTAATGTTTACAAACTGCATGCGATATTTGTCAGTGTCCGAATGTTAAGTAGGCGTACCTTCAGCGTGCGTTTGACGTTCAAAACTGTATCTTTTATTATTATTGTTATCCAAACACACGCTATTAAACAATATGAACAACCTCTGGTTGTTTTTAGGCCTAGTTTGATTACATTTTTGAATTTCCCGTAGCTATTCGAGTTGTTGTGCCCAAATAAAGGTTGAGGAACACAGGAAAATATATATTCGGGTTAAATTGATTGAAGATGTGGTAGGCACTTGGTGAAACATACTATGAAATTAAAATAAAACACTTGGTTCGTTTCACAAAATAACAAAAATTGCACGGGATTTTCAAACCATTGCATTATTGAAAATCATGAATTCCGCGGTGACTTCCAAGTACTACAGACAATTAACAAAAGTCGTAAACTTAACATTTTGGAGAATTTAGAAATTAAAAGAGCCATTCATGATAAACGAAACATTGCTAATGACCAGACAGATTTAGGATTTACACCATTGTTAAATTTGTCATATTTTAAACCTCAACTCACTTTAATTCCGGCTAAAACGTAGCCTAATAATTTGTACCGTTACATTTATATATATATATATATATATATATATATATATATATATATATATATATATATATATATATATATAAATATATATATATATATATATATATATATATATATATATATATATATAAATATATATATATATATATATATATATATATATATATATATATATAAATATATATATATATATATATATATATATATATATATATATATATATATATATATACACACTTGTAATAAATATAAGTAGAGAATTAGTACCATTTACACTCTGTACCTTGACAAAAGCCGAAGGGCTGAAACGATCGATGAAACGTGTATGTAGTATAATAGTAGTATATTGTAAGTAGTATAGATATTTAAGATGTCCTTTGAATTGGAAAGTTTTGTACAGACTGATTTCATATATTATTAAAGATGAACAAGATAGATGTATACGTGGTTATAAAATATTACACGTGCATACAAATTACTACTCAGTATTTTCGAGTTCTCAGGGATTCGACTCTCATCGGCAAGAGAATCTTATGACAATTCATACAATTTCGCATACGAAATGAAAGAGAAACTAAATAATAAGTCGGCAAAGAATATAAAACAGTTGATTTTAAAAGTTAAAATTTTGAGGGCATAACAATTCTATCATTTGGTGTCTATAGATGTGTTATCAAACATGGGCATGTTTGATTTGGAGAATGATCTACCCGATGAGTTAATGTCTGGTTCGTGTGGCCTCGGTAACGATCACGGCGGCATGCAGAACGGGGTAGACGCTCAAGACGTATCACAATCGGCACTAATGCAAATGCAACTTAACCATCACTTGTTGCAGCAACAGGTACTTTAAATACATATACTAAATAAATTATATTTTTCATTTGATTGTAAGTGTTGATTTGATTGATTGTATTTACTAGCAGGGAAATAAGACATTGGTAGGCAACTCTTTAGCACTAAGTGTGGCGCAGTTGGGCAGCAAAACTACTAATTTACAATCGCCGGGGACCATCGTGAGTAAACCGATCGGCGTGGTTGGCCCAATGAGTTTGAGCAGCTTACCATCTATTATTTCTAACTCGACTACTAGTAGTATAGCGAACAGCGCCGGCCTGCAAGCGATACAAGGTACGCAAGACGAAATCCATGTCGATTGAATTGCATTCATTTAGTGTATTTGACATGTTTAGGTATGAACAACAGTGTCACTGGCGGCGGCGGTATGATCATGGCAAACAGCAATATGAACACGATGGGAGGCGGTGGAATGGCTGGCGGCGGACTGGTGGTCAGCAGTAGCATCAACAAGTCTTTACCGACTGCTGGACCTACTGGTGTTAACCTACTAAACGCACCTGGCCAGCAACATCATCCAGCGAATCATGGAGTGCCACAGGTTATTATTATTAAAAATAAGCATCTATGGAAATGCTTTTCTAAGCAGATTATTAATGACTGGATGATTTGTTAAAGGGTATGCAGAACGGGCCGATGATCTCAGCGCACACGGTGGCAGCAATGCAACATTTAGGCGCTCCGCGGAGTCAAAGTCCACACGGCGTGCGCCCGATGGTGCCACGGATGCAGGGCACTGGCATGCAGCTGGGCCCTGGCGTTCAAGGTATGCCCACTTATGCATACGCCAACCAAGCGCAGGGTGCCAAAGTTGGTAAGAACACATCATTTTCTTATCTTATCAATTATGCATTTTTAATATTCATTTACCCCATTTTCTTCAACTCATCATTTATTTATTTATTTTTGCTTATTTCATTCATAATTCATAGTTCATTGCAACTTTTAGATAGTACCTTAATATATATTTGTGTCTTGTCTTAATACAGAATAAATCATTTCATAATTATTTACTCCGTTTTATTTCATTCCTATAAATACTTCATTCATATATTATCAATACTTCATTGTACTAAAAACCGCAAATATTTCAATTTCACAAAAAAATTACCATATTACAATCAGAGGACACTTATCACTTCAATAAGAATATTAATTCATTTAATATTTGAAAATCGCTTTAAAATCCTAATATCGTTTTCTGGTGGTAATATAGCAGATTTTGAAAATCAGTTATCAATTTCGTAACACTTAAATATTTACGTAATGTTGATAGGAGGAAAGGTACTGGTTACAAAAAAATAAGTTATTTTCAATATTGCATTCAATACTTCTCACAATCTCTGCCAATAGTACTCGCGGGGGTACATATGCTAACATGCAGTATGTCCGTCGATGAACTTTCTTATATCCATTTTGGTTTGATAGTTAGAATTTATAAAGATTTGTCATTTTTTTAAATTTTCAAAATTTTTTAAATTCTATCGATCTAACCAAAATGCGTATAAGTAAGTTCAGTGTCAGACATGCCAGATATTTCTTATTATAAATTAGATTTATTCAAATTAGGTGTAGTTGCACCACAACAACGAACACCGGGACTTGGCCTCCAACCGAATCGTTTTGGAAACCCTGTAGACGGCCCTGTGCAGAACGCCGGCAACGAAGGGGGCATGGCGCATGCGCAACCTCCAGCCCTGTCACCGGCGCAACCGCAATCAGGTGCTCCGAGTGGCATCCAACCAGGCCCACAGGCCGCCACTCAGAATCAACCAGCCGCACCAACAGCCACCTCAACAGGTAACACACACACACACTTCAAACAACAATAACAACATGAACTGTTCGATTGTTTAATTCACTGCTGTGTTATTCAATTGCGGATCCAGAGAAGCGGAAACTAATCCAACAGCAGTTAGTGTTGTTGCTGCACGCGCACAAATGTCAAAGGCGCGAGTCTCAGTCGAACGGGGAATCCAGGCAGTGTGTTGTTCCGCATTGTATAACGATGAGAAACGTTTTGAACCATATGCACACGTGCCAGGCGGGGAAGACCTGTAATGTACCACACTGCAGTTCTTCCCGGCAGATCATCACCCATTGGAAACACTGTACCCGGGCAGATTGCCCCATCTGTATACCTCTAAAAAAAGCAGGCAAAAATCGAAACAATCCAAATGGTTAGTCACACAATTTACTATACGTAGCCGTTATTATATTACATTGAATAGTCGATTGAATAGTATTCCACAATCTTAAAGCACGCGATTTATCACAGATATTGACAAAATACTGGAAATAGATTGATTGTGAATGATTATGACTAAATAAAATATCTGCAGTGCCATGCACCGAACTTTCTTATACGCATATGGGTTAAACCAAATCGTAGTTATCTTATTTTTCTAATTTATAATATTTGTTCTAACCTTTAGATCGCTTTTACAGTAAATATATTTCTTAGAAACAATATAAAATGTCAAACTTAAAATTATTTAAGTCTATTTTGTTAAACAATTGACAGGCACAGATGATACGATTTACGTAAAAATATATATAATAAACAGAAATTTATTTTGAAACCGGTACTCTTTTTGGAAAAATATTTTAAAAAAAAGTTGTGCCAAATATAAATACCTTTAATTCTTGCTCAAGAAATTTTTCTGTATTTGTAACCATTTTTGCGTAATTGCAGAAACTGCAAAAAATGACTAGAGTAAACAGGCACTTCCGCTTTGAATATTTTTTTCAAAAATAGGAGGTGCACACCTCAGGCATATGCAAATCTTAAGTTTAAAGTTTCATAATTTTAGCTTCGACCGTTTAGGCTGTAGAGAACATACACACACACAGACGGACGTCATTCCAAAAATAGTCGGAATCGAGTCAGTGAAGGTCAAAACGTATATTTCCGTTAAAATCTCGAGTTCGAAATTTTTCATGATTACATACTTACTTATACTGCGTATAAGAAAGTAAAAATATATTAATAAAAGATTTGCTGTATGACTGAGTGTATACTTAATTTGACAGTGATATGGCCTGTGCTTTGTCGGCAGTCGTTATCGTTATATTAAACTGATTAAATACGTACTTTTTACCTATTTGTATATAAATAGTATTCATTCATTATAAAGTATTGCTAAAATTTAATTTATCTACCATGGATGCCGCTGTTGCTAACAATTTTGCCATAGTTGTTTTGTTAATGTTCGTTTATGGTCTAACACTAATATAATGCGAAATTATATATTTACGTATAAAAAAATGGAGCTATTTTTAACGCATATTATATTTGTGTTAAATGTCGTTTTCTATGCTATAAATATTAAAAATATGTTTGGAAACTGCATAGTTTCTCATGTTACTAATTTATTTAACATATTGCATTTCAAATGTTTACAATTTCAAACTAGTTGAATAAAATAATTATATCAAGTTAAAATAAGTCAGTTTTGCATTTATTTCGATTTAATCATTTGATCAGATTATATGATTTTGCGGAATAAACCTAAACAAATCTAAGTAAATCTGTATTTTAATTGATGTTATGCGCGATATGAGTTTTAACTTTGTTAAATTGCCGCCATAGTTATTTCTGTCTAATTACTAAAATACTTCTTTTATTTATTTTTTTAAAGCTCCACAACAACAGCAGCAGCAGCAACAACAGCAGCAGGCGGGACTGGCTTCAACAACATTCTACTGTTGCGACTATTATTTATTTTAGTTTTGATTATTAATAGCATTCGGTGATTTGTTTTATAGAAAAATACGAATTAGTTGGACGTTTATTGGAATATTGTTGTATCTATCTATAATATTTGTTGTAATTTTTTAATAGCGTTGTTGTAATTATGTTTAAATAATGGATTATGTTCTGTAAACGAGGTTGGTTACTTACTGACTGTATTACTCTGATTTGCAGTAATCAACATAGCGAACCAAATACATTTTGAAAGACAATTGCAGCTAATGTAATTCATTTCATTTAAAGCGTCAATTTTTAATATACACATTTTTATTCAATAAAACTTATGCTTTGATTTCTAGAGCAAAACTATCGTAGTTTTTAAATGTGCCATTTATTGTTTTCTTATAAGTTCTTTTATTTTAATTTGTATGTCGATTTCTTAATGAATAAACATTTATTTTTATCAAATTGTATTTTATAATATTATCTACTTGCATATAATAAATTATTAATCATATTTCGGTACGCGAAATATTACAAATGAGAGAAAATCTGTATTTATTGCGTAAAATTCTTTGTTAAATTTCGACTATTCTTTGTTATCTGTCAATTCATATGCGATATGAGTGACATTGACAAAAGAAACTCCTAACCATATGTAACGAAATTTATATGCGCTGATTTTTAAGTTCCAAAGCATTTATAGATGAAAAATAGCTCCTGTATTATTATAACCTGTAATAGTACATGAATCTGTAAC
Organism: Nebria brevicollis; assembly: GCA_944738965.1. NCBI lineage: Eukaryota > Metazoa > Arthropoda > Insecta > Coleoptera > Carabidae > Nebria > Nebria brevicollis. The sequence goes on along the minus strand of OX122898.1, from coordinate 7,084,231 downwards.
GAATTTAATTATATTTGATTACATTTACAGCCGGTTATTATTGAATAAAAGATAAATATTTTTCAAGTTGTCGTTTGTATTCATTCGTGTATCTCCGTCAAGTTTGACGCTTCGTGACGTCACATGATGACGGACGGGACGGACACTGCGTCACGAGGGGCGGGGGCTTCCGGGCGCTCAGCGGCCAATGCTGTCGACGTATTCAGTCACATGACGCTTGTCGGCCAATCGCGCAAGCAGCGCAATTTAATAGCCAGATATTTTCTGACAAGCGTAGAAAAAGTTTTCTGATCAACAGCCGCCATTTTGCCTGTCTGAGTCTGTGTAGAATTTTGGAATTAATTCTTAAATTTCCAGTCACATATGTAAACATAACGGACTTGTACTCGTGCAGCTTGCCACAATTGCGTAATATCGTGTGTCGTTTTGTCAGAAAAGTGTTTGCTTTTGTTAAAAAAGTGTGAAAAAGTGGCAAATTTACGTTGTCGTTCATTGTCGGAAGATGGTGAGAGGTTCTCGTACGGTATAGTCGGCCAGTAGGCGCTTCGTGATGGCCGATGGTTGACTCTAGTTCAGTAATATGTGCCTTGAGGGATGCACTGGCTCTCAGACTGTGCTTACATCAGCTCTTGGTGGTGATAAAGTTGCAAAATTTACGTTTTTATCATGTGCGACGCTATCAGGTCGCGTTAAATAGTGGATCGCATTTGGCGATTTGGCCGCGGCTTGTGCGGCGGCTACGGCCACGGCCGAGGCTTGGTAAACAGGGAACATCACCTATACCACTACTATGGCCGATCATCTTGTAGATGGGCCGCCAAATGCCAAGCGGCCCAAGCTGGACGCGTTTCAGGGGCCCTCTGATAATTCGGGTACGTTTTCATTTCACCAAATTATTTTATCCGTACCTAATGTTTACAAACTGCATGCGATATTTGTCAGTGCCCGAATGTTAAGAAGGCGTACCTTCAGCGTGCGTGCGTGCGTTTGACGTTCAAAACTATCTTTTATTATTATTATTATTCAAACACATGCTATTGAACAACCTCTTGTTGTTTTTAGGCCTAGTTTAATTTCGTTTTTTATTTCCCGTAGCTATTCTATTCAAGTTACACTCTTAACTAGATTTCAACCAAAACAAACATGACATTGACTTGAGTTCAATCGAGAAACTGTCTGGCTTTATTTGTTACAGTATTATTTTTCTGGACGTTCTTCCAAAAAGCGAGACACTTTCTCGATGAAACTTTGTTAAATGCATGATGCATTTGTGCAATAGTCGTGCTGCATGCTGTATTCTATGCATTCTACCCCCTTAATGTGTACCTATATATATATATTATTTATTTAATCTTTCTTGGTTTTTTTTTTTGGTACTACATTAAATAGCATATGAATATCTGCAAAAATTAAGTGCCCCAATATAATAAATAAATAATCATTAGATGTATACGAAATGGACGAGTTGATATATTTATAAGAATATCGGTGTGGTGAAATAATATGTTTATACCCTTAACCACTGTAGTGCCGATTTCAATGATGCACCATGCTTTCAACTTCGGTTTGGGGCAGGGACCAGGGCCAGACCAGGGCTCTGGTCTTGGAATTGGTGGCGGGCAAACCAAACCACAACACTGGAACCATCAGGGACAAAATCGAAGTAAATAACCTAACTCTTCTCTAAGTCTCATTCAATTCATAAATAAACTACCAAAAAACGATTTGTGCAGATTACTTACTTACTTACGCATGAGCCACCACATGCATTCACACCAGTAATAATGCGTGTAATTTTTAACTTTTATAAATGTTAAATATTGATTGACACTGTAGATTTGTATATTTATTATATATATATATATATATTTATATATTTGTTTGGCTTTGCATTATTATTCTGCTTCTTCGTATTTATCTGTAGCCGTTTAACTAACTAAAGAGCGCTCATTCTACTCTCTTGTTGTTGTTGTTCTGCACAAAACGTAAAACTAAGAATTTAGGAGATCCCTGTTTGGCGTATAGATTTGATTTCGAGTTGTTTTCGATGTTTATTCATTCAATCATTTGGTGTCTATATTGTATAGATGTGTTATCAAACATGGACATGTTTGATTTGGAGAATGATCTACCCGATGAGTTAATAATGTCTGGTTCGTGGGGCCTCGGTAACGATCACATGGCGGGGGCAAAGCCACCGGCACAGGGCCCCGGTCCCGGCGGCATGCAGAACGGGGTAGACGCTCAAGACGTACCGCAATCGGCACTCAGGCAAATGCAACTTAACCATCACTTGTTGCAGCAACAGGTACTTAAATACATATACTAAATAAATGATGATTTTCATTTGATTGTGAGTGCGATTTGATTGATTGTATTTACTAGCAGGGAAATAAGACATTGGTAGGCAACTCTTTAGCACTAAGCGTGGGACAGTTGGGCAGCAAAAGTCCTAATTTACAATCGCCGGGGAACATCGTGAGTAAACCGATCGGCGTGGTTGACCCGATGAGTTTGAGCAGTTTACCATCTAGTATATCCAGCTCGACGATGAGTAGTATAGCGAACAGCGTCGGCCTGCAATCGATGGCGGGAAATGTGATGTCGATGGCTAACAACGGCAGTTCACCACAAGTCATGAGCTCCATACAAGGTACGCAAGACGATATCCATGTCGATTGAATTGCATTCATTCAGTGTGTTTGATATGTTTAGGTATGAACAACAGTGTCGCTGGCGGCGGCGGTATGATCATGACAAACAGCAATATGAACACGATGGGAGGCGGTGGAATGGCTGGCGGCGGACTGGTGGTCAGCAGTAGCATCAACAAGGCTTTACCGACTGCTGGACCTGCTGGTGTTAACCTACTAAACGCACCTGGCCAGCAACATCATCCAGCGAATCATGGAGTGCCACAGGTTATTATTATTATTAAAAATAAGCATCTATGGAAATGGTTTTCTAAGCAGATTGTTAATGGCTGGATGATTTGTTAAAGGGTATGCAGAACGGACCGATGATCTCAGCGCACACGGTGGCAGCAATGCAACATTTAGGCGCTCCGCGGGGTCAAAGTCCACACGGCGTGCACCCGATGGCGCCACGGATGCAGGGCCCTGGCATGCAGCTGGGCCCTGGCGTTCAAGGTATGCCCACATATGCATACGCCAACCAAGCGCAGGGTGCCAAAGTTGGTAAGAACACATCATTTTCTTATCTTATCAATTTTGCATTTTTAATATTCATTTACCCCATTTTCTTCAACTTATATCATTTATTTATTTTGTTTTGCTTATTTCATTAATAATTCATAGTTCATTGCAACTTTTAGATAGTACCTTAATATATATTTGTGTCTTGTTTTAATACAGAATAAATCATTTCTTATTTATTTACTCCGTTTTATTTCATTCATACGCTAAAGACCGTCGTTTATCGCAAATATTTAAATTTCACAAAAAATCTACCATATTACATCAGAGGACACTTATCATTTCAATAGGAATGTTAATTCGTTTAATATTCGAAAATCGTTTTAAAACTCTAATATCGTTTACCGGTATTAATTTAGCAGATTTTGAAAATCAGTTATCAATTTCGTAACAATTAAATATTTACGTAATGTTGATAAGCGACTGCCTTAAACTAGTGTATGTTTTAATAAATAATGCACGTAGTATTATTCATTTTTAGGAGTGCTCTATCATAGTTATTTTAATTTTGTTGTTAACAATAATAATTATAATAAATGTGTGTTTGTGGTTGTAGTTTTTTTCCTTTTAATAATTTTTCTTATTATAAATTAGATTTGTTCAAATTAGGTGTGGTGGCACCACAACAACGACCACCGGGGCTTAGCCTCCAACCGAATCGTTTCGGCAACCCTGTAGGCGGCCCTGTGCAAAACGCCGGCAACGAAGGGGGCATGGCTCAAGCGCAACCTCCTGCCCCGTCACCGGCGCAACCGCAATCAGGTGCTCCGAGTGGCACCCAACCAGGCCCACAGGCCGCCACTCAGAATCAACCAGCCGCACCAACAGCCACCTCAACAGGTAACACACACACACACACTTCAAACAACAATAACAATATGAACTGTTCGATTGTTTAATTCACTGCTGTGTTATTAATAGCGGATCCAGAGAAGCGGAAACTAATCCAACAGCAGTTAGTGTTGTTGCTGCACGCGCACAAGTGTCAAAGGCGCGAGTCTCAGTCGAACGGAGAAGCCTGGCAGTGTGTCCTTCCGCATTGTAAGACGATGAAGAACGTTTTGAACCATATGACCACGTGCCAGGCGGGGAAGAGCTGTAATGTACCACACTGCAGTTCTTCCCGGCAGATCATCAGCCATTGGAAACACTGTACCCGGGCAGATTGTCCCGTCTGTTTACCTCTGAAACAAGCGGACAAAAATCGAAACAATCCAAATGGTAAGTCGAGAAAACTATAGGTAGCCGTTATTATATTACATTAGATATTCGATTGAATAGTATTCCACAATCTTAAAGCACGCGATTTATCACGGATATTGGAAATAAATTGATGGTGAATGATTATGACTAAATAAAAAATATGTTGATAAAAGATTTGCTGTATGACTGAGTGTATACTTAACTTGACAGTGATATGATCACTGCTTTGTCGGCAGTCGTTATAGTTATATTAAACTAATTAAACACGTATTTTTACCTATTTGTATATAAATAGTATTCATTCATTATAAAGTATTACTAAAATTAAAATTATCTACTGTGGATGCCACTGTTGCTAACAATTTTGCCATAGTTATTTTGTTAATGATCGTTTATGGTCTGACACAATTATAATGCGAAATTATATTTTTTTTATAAATGTAGCTATTTTTCAATGTACATTATATTTGTGTTAAATGTCGTTTTCTATGCTATAAATATTAAAAATATGTTTGGAAACTGCATAGATCTTCATGTTACTAATTTATTTATCATATTGCATTTCAAATGTTTACAATTGCAAACTAGTTGAATAAAATAATTATATCAAGTTAAAATAAGTCAGTTTTGCATTTATTTCGATTTAATCATTCGAATAAATTATATGATTTTGCGGAATAAACCTAATAATCTCATTTAACAAATCTGTATTTTAATTGATGCTATGAGTTATGCGCGATATGAGTTTTAACTTTGTTAAATTGCCGCCATAGTTATTTCTTTCTAATTTATTGAAATACTTCTTTTATTTATTTCTTTTACAGCTGTAACAAACCCTCCACAACAACAACAACAACAACAGCAGCAGCAACAACAACAACAGCAGCAACAACAGCAGCAACAACAGCAGCAACAGCAGCAACAACAGCAGCAACAACAACAACAACAGCAGCAACAACAGCAGCAACAACAACAACAACAGCAACAACAACAACAACAACAACAGCAGCAGCAGCAGCAACAACCACCTCAAACTCAAAACCCAAGTGCACCCGATATGCGTCGTGCATACGCTTCTCTGGGTATCCAGTGTCCCACGACGGTGGGTGGCGGCCTTCCCACAGTGGGTGGTATTTCCGGGGGATTGTTGGGCTCAGGGCCCCGACCTGACGGAGGTGTCCGTATGACGGGACCAGGGGGACCGATGTCGGTTGGACTGAATAACGTGCGGGTACTTGCTCCTCCCAACCAATCGCCAAACGTGAGCCTGCCCCTGAATAGCGATGGATCTCAAGGACCTCCTGGCGGGCCTGGCTCCAACAACAGTCTACAGTTGGGACCCATGCCTCTGTTCAATTCCAGTGAAGCCCAAGCGAGTCTTGTAAGTATTTTATTTATTTTCTACCTGATGTTCGAATGCGATTTAATTTTAATCGAAACTCATTTTGCTACTAAAATTGAATTCACAATTCTCAACATTATTTTCTTTTAATTAGCAAATAATATATCTAAAAACAATAAAATTGACTTTGACAGATAACTAGCTCAAAAGCAATTTCAATCCGTTTCTATATACTTGTTATATATATTTGTTCGCACCTAATTAATTAAGGCCACTTGAATGTGTTAAAAATGTAGACATTACTTACAAATATTTGGTAGTTTAACTGAGAACGAGTGCCAACCGTCGCCACTGCTAGTAATTTGATTTAAATGAAGCAGTATGCGTTTTGTTTTAGTATATTTTGTTCTGTCAATTTGACAGGTACAATATATAAATTTTCTTCAACATTTCCTGTATATTTTAGAGGGGGCACTTACCGCAACACCGGCACTGTTAGTAATACATAATCTAAGTTCGCTTTTTTTCTTTAATGTTTGTACTGTCACATTGACACCGGAAATTATTTTTTTTAATTAATTTTATTGTCAAAATCCAGCATTGTTATTTTTCGTCTTAATCAATCAACATTGATTGATTGATTGTTGTTTAAAAATCCGCAATAATACATCAAGTTTCCAACGAATGTTTAGGTTATGTTCATTTGAAGATGGTGCGTGTTTTTGTGAACATTCTTTCGGTTACAAAAAATTTTTTTAGTTTGGTTCAACACAATTCATTTAGTTGTATATAGTATATTCTGTAATTGTGGCTAAACATGTGATTTTTTTTTTGTGACCAAAAGAGTTTTATTTATGTACGTGCGTGATTTTGATTAAAATATTCCATGTCCAGTTATCGAATGATGGCCGATTGAGCGGTTTGCCGGGCGGTCTGCAACCGGGGCAAGTAACAGCAACCCCGGTGCAGGGAACCAAAGAATGGCACCAATCTGTGACGCCCGACCTCCGAAACCATCTAGTACACAAATTAGTACAGGCAATATTTCCTACGCCCGACCCCTCCACAATGCTGGACAAACGTATGCATAACTTAGTGGCCTATGCCCGAAAGGTCGAAGGTGATATGTACGAAATGGCCAATTCGCGATCAGAGTACTATCATTTATTAGCAGAGAAAATATATAAAATCCAAAAGGAGTTAGAAGAAAAGAAACAAAAACGGAAAGAGCAACAATTGTTGCAGCAACAATCACAACAACAGCAACAAAATCAGCAACAAAATCAACAACAACAGCAACAAAATCAGCAGCAGCAACAGCAGAACCAACAACAGCCGCAGTGTCGACCGCCCGGCGTGACGCCGCCAGGTGCGGTACCACGGCCGGGAGCCCCCGGCGTTCTACCTCAACAAGCCAGTTTACGAAGTAACTCGCCGGCGATGGGGAACATGAACCTGATGAATCAATCTGCAAGTAGAATGTTATTCCCTACACAGAATACTCAACAGCAATCGCATCAACTGGTTGGTGTACCGGGACCGAGTCCCACATCGCAACCAAACCCAGGTCTGTCTCCGTTCGGGCAACCAATCACCACCTCCTCCAATTCTGGACAGCCATTCTCAAATGGACCGACGTTACCATCTCCAGCATCGGTATCCAACCATCAATTCCCTGATCTGATGAAAGGTCGACCAGCGCCGTCACCTTCCGCTTTCGGTCTCCAGCAATCTACCAATCAAGCCCAACAATTCAACAACCAGCGGCTTGCGACGCCAAGTGATTCCACGCCAGCAGGTCCGAAGTCGGTGTCTTCATCACGAGGGGCTTCGCCAGCACCTTCCACTCCCATTGTAACATCTCCGGGAGCTAGTATGGGTAAAGGGATGAGTAGTTCGGAGCGGGCAGCGTTGAATGCACCAAGGACGTCATCGATGTCGTCGCAAATGGCGGCTATTACAGCGCGTATGCAAGACGATGATTCGCCGCCTCCCACGTCTGGGGCTGCCAACAAAGGCAAACTTGACATGAAACACGAAGAGATGGATATTAAGCGAGAGGATGATTCTTCAAATCATATGGAAAGCGGGAAGAACGTGGGTAATGATATTAAGAGTGAGATTAAAACGGAACCAATGGATGAAAATGACATTAAACATGAGCCCCACATCAAAGAAGAACCCAAATCACCTTCCAGCGGTGCTAATGATTCCTCTGGAGCTGATATTAAACCTACCACAGCCATCGAACCCATACAATCCACCAGCGTTGATAAGAAACGAAAATGCAGTAAGTTATTATAATCATTTATTTTTAATCTAATTATGAATCCGAGGCCATTTTATCGGAAATTTATCAGCAATTTATATATTTCAGATTTAGCGACATTTATTTCGTCACAAATTTCAAAATTTTCCTACTATAACTAAAATGATATTTTTTTTATGAAATACGATTTTGATTACCGTATTTATAGATTCGTAAAATAAAAATTGATAATTTATTGTTTAAATTACCAAACACGCACGAATTTTTTTATAAGGTTGTATTGATCGATTGCTATTTCCGTTTATAACGTTCAGTATTTATTTTATATTCTAATTACATTAATTCAAGTGAATTATTAAAATGTTTCTAATTTAATAGGATCTACGCTATTAAAAATAAATATTTTTTTCAAATTCTTACGATTAATAAGAATATTACATATTTTTGGCCAAAATTAAAGATGTTCATAATTCGGTAGGAAACATACAATCCAAAAAAAAATTTCTTACACACCGAAATGTTTTTCGTTGTAGTTTTCAAACCGGACGAACTTCGACAAGCGCTAATGCCAACGCTAGAAAAATTATACCGCCAAGACCCAGAAAGTCTACCGTTTCGGCAACCGGTTGACCCGGGTGTTCTAGGCATACCAGATTATTTCGACATCGTCAAGAAACCTATGGATTTATCGACGATCAAACGAAAACTAGACATCGGTCAATATAATGACCCGTGGGAGTACGTAGATGATGTTTGGTTGATGTTCGACAACGCGTGGCTGTATAACCGCAAAACCAGCAGAGTCTACCGGTATTGCACAAAGGTAAGAGAATTTTATTAGGATTCTTGCAAGAGATTCTTATGATTTGTGTGCGTTTAGTTGTCGGAAGTGTTCGAAACTGAGATCGATCCAGTAATGCAAGCGTTAGGCTACTGTTGCGGCCGCAAATACACTTTCAATCCTCAAGTGTTGTGTTGTTACGGAAAACAATTATGCACGATACCACGGGACGCGAAGTACTATAGCTACCAGAATAGGTATGTGCTAATGTGTTGTCTCTCTTCTTATTTATAATTGTATTTTCAATTCATCAATCATTAATCGCACTTACGTGCTTAAGAATGTTCAGGAGACATGTCAATATTGTTGAAACCTTTTAAAAATCATTTATAAAACCATCTCAATGGAAATGAGAAAACGGTGCATGAAAACTTATTTTTTATTCATATTTAACATTTGTGTCCCTTGTCGCTACTTGCGCAGTGTAATTGGAATTTTTTTTTAATAATTGCACCTCTTGAACATCCTTAAAAATTGCTTGATTAATAATTAAAACCAATGCATTGAATCACTTAATCCCTTACCGAATCCACTTTGACACCTTGCTTCATAAAATTCATTGTTGTATTGTATTATGTGTATAAAGTTGGTGTATTTAATAAATAATATACTCCTAATTCATGATCATCGAAACGCTTTCTTAACACAATGTTTCTTGTCATTGTTCCCTGTCTGCTGCTGCTGATGTTGTTGCTGCGTCACTAACACTTGATGGCTGTTGTTATTTGGGTTGTTGTGCTTGTTGCTGACATATTCACCCCACAATCATATTATTCTATCTCGACTGCGCACACAGTCTAAAGGCGTACGGGCTTGGCTCCGACAGATATACCTTCTGCCAGAAGTGCTTCAACGACATCCCCGGCGATACGGTCACACTGGGCGACGATCCCACCCAGGCGCAAACGTAAGTTCAACCCTGTCTAACACCGAACAAACTCAAAGCTAACCTTACATACTTTAATTTCTCCGAAACAACAGAGCGATAAAGAAAGAAGAATTCAAAGAAATGAAAAACGATCACTTAGAACTAGAGCACTTCGTTCTCTGTGGCGATTGTGGTCGAAAACTCCACCAAATCTGCGTGCTTCACCTGGACAACATCTGGCCTGCAGGATTCGCGTGCGAAGCGTGCCTGAAGAAGAAGGGCTCCAAACGGAAAGACAACAAATTCAACGCGAAGCGTCTCACCATTACTAAATTAGGCATGTACATCGAAAACCGCGTGAATAACTTCCTTAAGAAGAAAGAAGCTGGCGCTGGAGAGGTACACATACGTGTCGTTTCTTCCTCCGAAAAAGTCGTCGAGGTGAAACCGGGTATGCGAGGTCGATTCGTTGAAACCGGTGAACTTCATTCTGAATTCCCATATCGGGCGAAAGCTCTGTTCGCGTTCGAAGAAGTGGACGGAACTGACGTGTGCTTCTTCGGAATGCATGTGCAAGAGTATGGATCCGATTGTCCGGCGCCTAACACCCGAAGAGTCTACATCGCCTATTTGGATTCCGTTCACTTTTTCAAGCCGCGACAATTCCGGACGGCAGTCTACCATGAAATTCTCCTCGGTTACATGGATTATGTCAAGCAATTGGGGTACACCATGGCGCATATTTGGGCCTGTCCACCGTCGGAAGGTGATGATTATATCTTTCACTGCCATCCGTTAGAACAAAAGATTCCTAAACCGAAACGGTTGCAAGACTGGTACAAGAAGATGTTGGACAAAGGAATCATTGAACGGATCGTGTTAGATTATAAGGTTTGTATTTATTTTGACTAGCTATAGCCACTAAGTGACTGATGTGGTGATTCGTTTGTGTAGGATATCTTGAAACAAGCTATGGAAGATAAGCTAAGTTCGGCAGCGGATTTGCCTTATTTCGAGGGTGATTTCTGGCCAAATGTTCTCGAAGAGAGCATTAAAGAACTTGACCAGGAAGAAGAAGAGAAAAGAAAACAAGCAGAAGCTGCTGAGGCTGCTGCGAATGCAGTAAGTATTTGATATTTTTGAAATTAATTAGAATATTATTAACTGAATGGTTTATGTGCAGATCTTTTCTCTGACGGAAGAAAGCGATGTGGGTCCTGATGGTAAGAAAAAAGGCCAGAAGAAAGCGAAAAAGAGCAGCAAGTCCAAGGCGAACCAAAGGAAAAACAGTAAAAAGTCCAACACGCCACAGACTGGCAACGATCTGTCCGCGAAGATATTCGCTACAATGGAAAAACATAAGGAAGTCTTCTTTGTTATCCGCCTGCATTCAGCTCAATCGGCAGCTAGTCTAGCGGTAAGTTTGATCTATTTTTAAAGTTATTACATTGACGTATATTGCGTTTTAATATTGACCTAATTGTTATGAATGTAATGTAATTGTTGTATAGCCAATCCAAGACCCCGACCCCTTTATAAACTGTGATTTAATGGACGGCCGCGACGCGTTCTTAACAATGGCACGTGAAAGACATTACGAGTTCTCTTCGCTACGACGCGCCAAATTCAGTTCGATGTCCATGTTGTACGAGCTTCATAACCAGGGTCAAGACAAGTTCGTGTATACGTGCAACAATTGCAAAGGACACGTTGAAACGCGATACCATTGTACAGTGTGCGACGATTTCGATTTGTGTATACAGTGCTACGAAAAAGACGGACATCCACATAAAATGGAGAAACTCGGTTTGGATCTAGACGACGGTTCCTCTCCATCCGACCAGAAGCAAGCGAACCCACAAGAAGCACGTAAATTATCCATCCAACGGTGTATCCAATCTTTAGTGCACGCATGCCAGTGTCGGGATGCGAACTGTCGCCTTCCCAGTTGTCAACGCATGAAACGTGTTGTCACTCACACGAAAGTGTGCAAACGAAAAACGAACGGAGGCTGCCCCATCTGCAAGCAATTAATCGCGTTATGTTGTTACCACGCGAAGCATTGTTTAGAAGGCAAATGTCCAGTTCCATTCTGTTCCAACATCAAATACAAGATGAAACAACAACAACTACAGCAGCGTCTACAACAAGCGCAACTCTTACGCCGCAGAATGGCTGTGATGAACACCAGAACCGCAGCTCCGACAAGTGCGGTCCCTGTCAACTCAGTGCCACCGATGGCCCCTGGTCCCACTGCGGTGGGAGTTGGAGCTGTGAGTCCGGCAGGGACGATGCCGTTGAGTGCGGGTGCTGCCCTTGCCGGTATGCAGTCTCCACATCAGCCGAGCATTGGACACAAGCCTGGCACGCAAACGCCACCCGCCAACGTACTCCAAGTGGTCAAACAGGTGCAAGAAGAAGCGGCTCGTCAACAAGCTCCACATGTTGGTTACGGCAAGGTCACTCCGGGAGCGGGGGTGCAAGGCCCCAACATGCCACCGCCCTCTATGCAGCGAGCCATGGGACATCTTGGTGCTACACAAGGTAAAGGTGATTTGATCGATCAACAATTCAAAACATGATGTTTTACTTAATTCTTTTGTATTTTTAGGCGGTAATTTATTGCCGATGGAACAATGGACTCCGAGGTATGCCAGCGGTGCTACACAGGGTCTTCGACAACCTGGACCACAACTCCTACAACCACAAGGTCAACAAGTGCTGGGATTGGGTGCTGGTGGTCCGCTGCAAGGTGCTCAACCTGGAGCAGTACGGCCAGGCGCCGCTGGTTTAGGAGGTGCCGGCACTGGCGGCTCTGGTCTCCACAAGCAGGCTCTACAACAGTTGATGAACACTTTGCGTTCACCACAGTCGCCTGAGCAACAACAACAGATCCTGGCTATACTCAAATCGAATCCGCAACTTATGGCAGCGTTCATCAAACAAAGACAAGTACGTAGTCTTATCTATTAATTATTTATTTGTAACTAATAAATTATTTGTGTATGTTTGTTCAGGCTCACGCTGCTGCTCAACAAGGCGCTGGTCCCGGCGTGGTAGGTGGTCAACCTCAAATGCAGCACATGCTTAGCCAACAACAACAACAAGCTCAACAGCAGCAGCAGCAACAACAGCAGCAGCAGGCACAGCAGCAACAACAGCAACAACAACAGCAGCAACAGCAAGCGCAACAGCAGGGTCGCATGCAACAAATGCAAGCCATGTTGGGTGGCCAACAAGCAGGTGGGCAACCCACGCAGCCGATGACACAACAACAGCAACAATGGTACCGCAACCAACAATTCCTTGCGCTGCAACGTCAACAGCAACAACAGCAAGCGGCGCAGCAGCAGCAGCAACAACAACAACAGTCCCAGCAACATGCCGGGCAATTCCAACAACCACCAGCGCCTCCGTACCAACAACGGTTGCCTGGTATACGACAGCCGCACCTTGGTTACAACAACGCCTTTAACGACACTCCATACGGCGGTATGCAGGCGTTGAAACCAACGCCGCCGCCGGTGCCTTCACCGCAAGGTGTGATGGGACCACCACATGGTGCGCTTACCGCCGCTGGCATCGCTCTCCAACAGCAACAACAACAGCTGATGCAGAGTGTCCGAAGTCCGCCGCCTATTCGCAGTCCTCAACCGAACCCCTCACCACGCCCCGCGCCTAGTCCTCGGAACGTACCTGTGCCGAGTCCGCGAGGGGCGCAAGGACCTGCGCCTTCACCGCACGACCTCGCCGCTTCGGAAATGCTGCTAGGCGGCACGGCGTCGGGTGGTGGCCCTCAGGGGCAGAACCATCATCCGCACGCGTCGCCAGTGGGGGGTGGTCAGCAGAATGATGTGGGTGATGTGCCCCCCATGACGCCGCAAGACCAACTCAGCAAGTTTGTTGAACAATTGTAGTGGTGAGTGCCTATCCGCGAACTCTTGTACTTAGTCCCACCGTCGCGTAACCGTATTTTATCTGGGTCGCTGCCGCCGCCAGCGCCGCCTCCCTAATCACACACTGGCGCAGTGTGTGATGACTACTCTCGTACAAATTTTCAAAGTGTAATTGTGTAAATGTATACTTAAAATACGTTATAATACATCATCATCATCAACAGCAGCATCATCGTCGTCATCATCATCATCATCATTGATGATGATTGGTTGGTTAGTTGAATGATGAATGATATACCTATCTTTGGTTGACAAGGTGGCCGTCACCTACAAACGTGTAGTTATCTGTATAAAGCAACAACGTAGATTTTTAATACTGTTCAATAAACATGAACCTTGACATAATATTTAATGAATTATTTTTGTTTGCTCGTTATCGTAAATAATGATTGAATGAATTTTAGCCCGACGGACGGACGGCACGCTTCCGTCACAATCTGTACATATGTTTAATAATGAACAATATAGAACTGTGCTCTGTATTATAAGAAATGAAAACGACATTGTTTAGTGAATTTGTTAATTTAATATAAATAATTAATAATAACTCTCTTGTGACAAACGAGAAACCCAAAAAGTATTTGGCTTTGCGAGGCTGTGTTACTGTAAAAATCATAACAAGGATCCGTTACCTACTTATGGTGATATCACACACTTACACACACACACAAACACACTTTTACACAGATATATATATATATACATACATGCCGACAGACGTACACAACAAACAGATTGATTGGATATCCCTCCTCTGTGCCGCACGTTGCTTTTCGAATTATGTATAAGCCAAAAACGAAACATTTATACAAAAACTCAACATTTTTGTTTCCCCCTCTTTTTTTTAATTATTTTATTTGTTGTCTCTTTGTTTTCTTTTTTATACAATTATAAAAAATCTATAGTGATCAGATCGTTTTTATTTTCGAATCCATGATAGTGATTTAGTGCGCGATGTTTTTATTTTTTTTCTTTATATATATATTTATATATATATAAATATTATTTTTTTTTTATAATGATACATTCGATAATATTGCAAGCAAATGTGACGGCGAATTTTGTCACACGGTGTGGCGAAGAGTGTTATTTATTATTGCGTCCAAGTCAGTCAAAACGAAATCGACAAACAACCACCAAAACCAATGAATTATACTAACTATCGAAAGAATACAGAGTTGTGTTTATACACTATATGTTGACTTTTGTGTGTGCGTGCGTGCGTGCATGCATCCATCTCTCGATCTACTGTGTCTATGCCGTGACATGCTCCATTTTGGTGCAATTAGATTCTCTTTTTTATACATGCTTATATATAATGATAAATATATAAATTATAAATATTATACATAAATATAAAAATAGATAGATGAATTATATTTAATAATTTATGTAATATTGTATATGATTTATTAAAAGTATTTACATTCCAAATAATTTATGTTCGTTTGTCAAGTACAGGCAGGCTTCGAATCGGTAGATCAAGAGATGTGCTCTTCACTCGCATCCCTCTGAGAGTTCATTTGACTGAGACACTGCAAAAGTCTATTGTTTTTTAAAAATTTATTTATTGATTTGTTTAAATATGAAATAAATCACTCGCCATTCGCCAACTCATCCCCTGTGGCTGCTATTTGAATGATGAAAACCACCTTCTTTATTTATTTATTGAACATTTTGAAAAATCATTCAATGAAGTAGAATAATTTTAGTGTTAAGTATTATATAAAATTAAATAATAAATATTACATAAATTTATATTTACGTATTTTATTTCAATAATAATTTGATTGAATGATTGCATTCCTGTGTAACACCAGGAATTGACTCTTGTACAAAGTGTACCATATAGTTATCACTCATTTTGAGCATTGATTCTAATGATTAAAAAAATCTATTATTTTAATGCACAATTTTATATGATTATAATTATTATTATTGATTAGTTTTTATTCCATAATGTATGATGAATCTATTCTAATCCATTGCGAATTGGAATGAATTATATTATTGTAAAAATCATTTATTTTTAAATGAATATCTTTCGTACTAACAAATTTTAATGTACATATTTGTCAGTACCGATAGCATTATTTTAAATTATATATGTAAGATAAAATTTTCACAGTATAAATACATCATGAATTTATTGTTTTGATAATTAATTCTTAGAGTTCCTTTATTTTGTGTCTCTGTGTGTGTACATACATCTATTATTTTTTATTTTAATTACTTTATTGTTTACATGTATACCCAACGTTATTTCAATAAATTTTGTTATAGACGTGTTTTTTCGCTAGCGCTCGCAACGAGTTCAAGAAAACAAACACATGTTTAAATCATTTTTTTTATTTTAAACTGCATTACAAGCAAACTAATAAAAAAACAGAACAATAGATTGGTACATAACGGAATACAACAATGATTATTACATTTATAATTTATTTATCACATACGGGGCTGAAACAAATTGTGCATTAATATTATATATTTTATATTGTGTACCCATTAATAATTACTTATACGTAGAATAGCGACCAGCGAAAGATAAACCAAAAAATTAGAGATGACCCCTTCTCGTGTTCGACGTTTCTCCTCTACAGAATCACGATCTGGAGCTCCCTGAAGTCGAAACATTTTAGAAGAAGATCTGCAATGAATTACCAATCAATTAATAAATTATATTTGTATCTAAATTGTTTTAAATGCTACTTTTATGCCCGGTGTAAAATGTAGGTTAAAAGCACGATGTCAAATCGATGATGAATTTTTTGAATGATCGTCTAATGAAAATTTAAATTATCTCTTTCGAAAAATGTTATTTTCTGCACTCATTTACGTTGTTTATTTATGAAAATAATAATCGTTTTTGTTTTATGTCAAAAAAATGATGCAATTTTTACAGAGAATTATTACGAATGGACGGCCATGAATTATCTATGGGCCATGTTTTCTAAGCGTGATGCAATGTTGATGGTGTTATTTGTGTATATTTAGTGGATAATAAATTTATAATTATTTATATAGTCACTAATTGCATCAAATAAACTCCATATAAAATGGAAAACCAGCATTCGAAAGATTCAGTTATTAATAACTCAGGTTAGGATTCCTCAACAATCTGGTTACAAAGATTACTATTTATTTGTTATTAAACAGGATCTTTACCAGATGGACTTAGCAAAGCTGAGGCTCGTTCAAAACGAAAAGAAGCGAAAAAACAAAATAAGGGTTCCAAAAAGGAGCTTCCCAAAATAGACAAACCCGTGCCTCAAAAAGCATCACCAACTGCATCTGTTAATAAAACAAATGACAACAAATCAAAAACAACAGAACCCAACAAAGCTCCACTAATCGCTAAAGCACCAACGTCTGTTAACAAAACGGACACAGAAAAGCTTAAAAATGAATTAAATAAAAATGTAGTCGTCCCCGATGCTTCGAACGAAGAAGCGCAGATTTCAAAAGTCCAAAGACGAAAGCTATACGAAGCACAGCGGGCGAAGCTCGCAACTACTGAAAAACCTGTCAAGACTGAACTTGTAACAAATAAACCAGAAGAAAATACTCAAAAACCAAGTGATAACAAGGCGGAATTGAAAGCGAAACGGCGTGCAATCCAGGAAGCTCAACGACTCGCTAAAGCGCAAGCTTCCGTGCAAGTTGAAACGCAAAAAGTTAAAGTAATCGTTCAAAAACAAGAAAAAATCAAACGGTTAAGCCCACGACGCGATTCAATCAATGTTGTTTCGGGTGCAAACTTCCACAAACAAGTCCAATTATTTAATCACCTCTACTTGCATCGCAGTACCAGTTTAACGAAGGAGTTATCTTCAAATATCGGGCTCCATGCTTCCATAATTCGATTAGGAACCCAGTATATGTCGCACCAGATTCTAGGCTCTAATGCTAGATGCCTGGCGCTCTTAGCTTCAATAACACATTTGGTAATCGACTATAAAACGCCACCGCAGCAAGAGTTTTGCCGCAGTTTAGAAGCAAATCTGCAAGCCTCCACGAACTATTTGCAAAAATGCAGACCGATGGCTGTGTCCATGACGAACGCTGTGCGAAATATAAAATGGCAATTGACTCAATTGTCAGAGAATCTTCCAGAGAAAGAGAAAAAAGCGAAGCTTCTTGAAGGCATCGATACATATATAAACGATGAAATTGGAATGGCTGATCAAGCTATTTCTATAACGGTTCAAGCCAAAATTTGTAAAGGAGATGTTATTTTAACTTATGGATGGTAAGTGTTGTAACCGAAAGAGCGATATTAAAATCAGCTTATGCAAACAGGCATGATTGTATGTATGTAATTTCAGCTCATCAATTGTCACAAAGATATTATTAGATGCTCACAAAAACGGTAAAGTATTTAAGGTAATAGTTGTCGATGCCAGACCTCTATTAGAGGGCCGCGAATTATTACGACGACTCGTGAATTCTGGAATAAACTGCTCTTACATCCTCATAAACGCAGCTAGTTTCATTATGGGTAAAGTCACTAAAGTCTTACTTGGTGCTCACTCTTTACTCGCAAACGGATACGTAATGTCGCGGGCAGGAACGGCCCAAGTCGCTCTTATTGCCCAATCGTTCAATAAACCCGTTCTGGTGTGCTGCGAGACTTATAAATTTTGCGAACGGGTCCAAACTGACTCAATCGTTCACAATGAAATAGGTATGGTTTATTTTTTTATTTTAGATTCGTGAGTATGATTGTTATAATTATTTTCTAGGGGATCCTGATAAATTGGTGAATATATTGGAAGGAAAGAGCCCGTTGTCTAATTGGAAAGAATGTAAAAATGTGACTCCTCTTAATTTAATGTATGATGTAACACCGCCGGATCTTGTGACGGCAGTTGTGACGGAACTTGCGATTCTACCATGCACTAGTGTCCCTGTTATTTTACGTATCAAACCAACGGAACTAGCTTTATAAATATATGCTATTCATTAATTAGTTATTTTAAATATATCTAACGGTTGTTTGCAATTTTTATCTATTCTTTATTTCGAAAATAAAATTCATTTGAATTTTCATATTTAAACGTTACATGTCCATAGTTCCTAACCAAAAGATAATCTATCTTTGACAAATTTCATAATAATTCTTCATAAACTTAAATATAAACTTTCCTAAACTATATTTTCAATAAATAAATAACTAAGCTTTTTTCAGTATTTTCTTTCCTATCATGTAAGTATTCATGACCAATCAATGTGACGTCACAATCCTCTTGTTTTCAAATTAAGTTTACTTTATTAAAATAATTGAACTAAGCTTGCGCGTAACACGTAAGCAGTAAATCATACCACAACAGATTTTTATTTATCGTCTGTAAGCGTTTTAATAATGTATGTGATATGAAAGCGAAAATATTAAATTTGTAAGTTAGAATTATTTATTTAACGCATTATTAATTTTTCTACTGTTGGTGACATTGTTAGAGTGTTAGTTGAGCGTTTTGCAAACAGATGCTGCTAGTATGTCCTCCATGTTTGACAGCTAGTTTGTTGACGGTACATTTGCCAGTTTTTATTTCTTATTATTTTATTTTTAGTGCGGTTTTCGTTTAAAATATTTGCTCACCTAATAGTGCTAAATCCTACTTTTGCATTACATTTCATTTAATATTTACGCGCTAAACTGTGATTTTTTTGCTGTGTGAATGATGAACATAAGACTGAACTGAAACTTTAATCGTGATAGTTTTGTTGTGTTTCTTTTTCGGTTTATTTTACACTGGATCAAATCAGACAGATATTGTTTGAGGAGATGGGTAAATCTGAGAAGCCCACTGACGATGAAGTGCCTGGGGCTTCGCCCCAACTCGAAGCAAGCAAGCTACTGGAGGCAGCCCTGTTGGAGATGGACGGTATCATTTCAGGTTAGAAATCGTTTATTTTTATTGTTATATATAGTTCTAACAATGAGACATTATGCTGTAATGCTTGTGTTATCATATCAAGATAATCAGAGATAAGATTCATGATTTGCTTGCATATTTTTAACTAAATAATTTTTTTAATTAAATAACACAATAATTTCTATATTTTCTTAGATTCTTGCTTTAATTTACATGAATTATGCAAGAGTTTCACAATCTATTATTATCTTAATTAGTTTTTATTGTTAAGTTTTATGCATTTGGTAGGAAATTAATTTAAATTGAATTGGTTGGGAAATGTAAATTAAGTATCTATTATTATAGATGTTCACTTTGAATGCAATTATATTTTGTCAATTTCTTTTCGTTTATATATTAAAGGTTTATGAACAAAATTAAACAATTAATTTACCATTTGTTCAACGCCTATTGTAATTGCAAATGCGGTGTGGTGGACAGTACATGTATGTAAAGTGTGTTGCATGCTATGAAGGGGTTTATCTAAAAAGTACGTTCATCTGAAGAAAAGTGTCCCGAGTACTTTTTTGTTTCATTATTTTAATACGATTTTGGTTTAGTGGATTTATTATTACGAATTTACATATTAGGAATTTAAATTCAGATTAACTATATTGCGTACTATTTCCTGCAAACATAGGAATGCTAAGTCAACTATAGCTTTTAATCTAAATAAATTAGAAACCATGTATTTTGATTATTCATAAAGATATTAAGGAGGTTTATTTGTAGAAAAACGTGCCTAAATGCTAAAAATAATAATTGAGTTTTCTTATAAGTATTTTGTTTCGATAAAATACAAATTTTGAGTCGTTCCAGAAAATATCATTTATAATATTTGATTAATCTTTGAAACACTTTTTCACTAAATTTCTCACAACAGATATTAAATGTCAAATTCTAAATTATTTGAGTTTATTTTGTTTTTCTGTTAAACAATTGACAGGCACAGCTAATACGATTTATAAAAAAAAAAAAACAATTTCAATAGCCATTTTCTAGTAAGCGGGAACTTTTTCAGAAAAATTCCAACATAAGTTATACGAAATAATATCTTTAATTCTATTTTTAACAATTTTTGCTGTAAGTGCAATCGTTTTCGAGTTATTACAGAAACTGCAAGAAATGACTAGAGTAAACATGCACTTTCGGTTTGAATGTTATTTTCAAAATTAAGAGGTTTTCATACCAGACATATACAAATTTTAAGTTTCATTATTTTACAATCAATCGTTTACACTTTAGAGCTCTCTCTCTCTCTCTTTATCTCTCTCTCTCTCTCTCTCTCTCTCATACACACAAAATAGTCAATAGATTCAGAGAAATTTTGGAGAAATATTTAATAAAACAAAGTCATAAATAATGTTTAAACTTGAGTAAAATATATAATTTCGATTTTAAGCTCCTTTCTAAAAAGTAGCTTTATAAGCTGCCACTTCATGATTAAAGATTAACTCTTGATTAGTAATCTATGTTCAATTAATTACGACTAGTAATAATAATTACATTAATTTTAAAGAGTGTATTAATTTAGGGTAAATTTGTGTTTGATATTTGATTACAATTTATCATAAATCACCCCCAAAAGAATCATTTTGGAGAATGGTTCGAAGGGAAACAAATCCTAAAGGTCATTATGATGACTAATTACTGTTCAATATTTAAATCGCATACTTGTCTAATTTATCTCTAGAATTAGCGCTAACATTAAGGACTTAACGTACATACACGGAATGAGTGCACTATGCGTTTGAGAAGTTCGCTATTTAACCAAAGTAAGCCCGAAACCGTAAAGGTTCACATACCTGCACTGTTATTTAGCTTAGAATTTTGCCGCTCCTCTTGAAACCTGCAGTGGTGGGGGATGATTCTCCTGACCTATATAGTACATTAAATCGCCGAGGGGGATGCTGATGAGGGCGACGCATCCATCGGCGTCGTTTTAGGGCCAGTCTGTGCAAAGTGCGCGGCGGTGACAGTCGTTCCGAGTTCATACACGACGTATATGATGCGTGCGTGAAGGTGTGAGTGTGCTCGGCGGTGGGTGGGATGAAACGTCGATTCGCACTTGTTCTTCAACAGGTGTGTCTTTTCACGCGCGCGTCACCCCCTTTTTATTCAATTTCTCGAGTGCGTCCCTGCTTGATTTTATTTCGCTCGTTTGCCTTTTAATGTTTTCTCCATGGAATTTACTCGCTGTTTTTTGTCCGAACTGAAATATTTATTTTGTTATTTAACACATGCTTTTTTAAGTATATTTTTTAAATTACCTACATAACGGTCACGATTTGTTTTGATTAAATTAAAAATGAGGTTTCTCGCGATTCGCCTTCTTAGTAGTAGTGTAGAAGAAAATCTTAATTAAATTACGGCGATATAAAAGTTAATATTTTACTATCGCTGCAAGCAATGCGCAGCTCGCTAGTTTTATTAAATCGTAAACTCACTACGATGTTTCGTGTGTTCTATAGTAGCTGTAAAATGAATTGTTCTACATCAAAATGTAATACGGAAATTTAATCTTCATATATTAAAGTTCCGCACATATGGTTTCTATTTTCAATGAAATACACACACACACACACACACACTCATATATAATCGAAATCTCACTAATATAGCCTCGGTTAGATTTGGGATTATTGCATTTAATACGAATTTGATTCGAGAGAGAGAGAGTGATTGCCAGTTAGTTATAATTATATGCAAAATATATCTATTTTAATCATTGCATATTTTCTGTTAATTTCTGCTCTATTATTAAATAACAAATTACAAGTAATATAATTAGTATTTGGTTCTGAATCGGTAAAGATTGTTAAAATAGCAACCAAATTTGCTGTTAATCGCTGCGGGTTGCATATGTATTCATGCATAGGTCTCTTTTCTATGTACTCAAAAACTCAACCTTTATATAAAAATATGTTTTTTTTCTGTTTACCTTACGTAAAGACAAAGAAAGAACATGATTTGAAACCAAACTAAGCGAAGTTTTTGTCTAAATAGAACGTAGCTAATAAACCAAAATAATATTCATCTATAAGCTATAGGAAAATTCTATTGGTTATAAAATAAAATTCCATACACTATTTGATTAAATTTATAAAATTAATATAAAACCATACATACATATGAAATGGGGTGGTAGAAAACTCTTTACCCCCTTACGCCATTTAACTCTGTATTTGCATACTTCTTTCGCTTCATTGAAATTCATGAAATTCTTCATACAAGCTCTTGCATTGAAATAAAAGAGTTAGTTGGGATGTTAGAGTCCTTCGGTTGGTGTTGGTGAGGCATGCGTAGTCTTGTCGCGTTCAAAAACAAAATTAACATACCTACACATGACTTCGGACTGTTGATAGCCGTGTCTGTATATAACATAAGTACGTACTGCTATTGTTGATACACACATGTCATGACAATCATGTATACAGTTACCTTCTGGCCAATTGTTTTTCGCAATAGCCAACAGACCGTCACACAATATTACATACCAGGAAAAACACTGCTTTTAAAACATTTACTCTCTTGTGTTGGCCTTGTTTATTGCATAATAATTACTCATACGCTAGCGTTTCCTGTTCGGTTCGAACAAATCTACAACAAAATAAGTGATTGATATTTTTGTTTTATCTACTTCTAAAGATTTGTTTTAATAATGTTACAGTGAAGTGATTGAAATGAGCGGTTGTTAAGATTGTGAATAGTGATTGATTGCGTTATCCGAATGACTCGTTGGTGGCTATTTAATGTCTGCCACTCTGGGGGACTGCAGGATACTGCCACCGATAACATCTCAACGTATAGTGAGTGAATTTTATTTATTTATATATATATATATATATATATATATATATATATATATATATATTTTTTTTTATTTTTTTTTTTGTGACAAGTGTAGCGAAAGAGTGTTACCTGCGGCCTGTCTACCACATACATTTTTCTTAGAGGTGCAATTTTCCGGTCAACAATTTTCAGACATCCTCTGGGAACTGTCTGCGAAACGAGACATTTCTTGTCAAAACCAGAGAGCCTATATGTATTTTATACGTTTCGTAAAACATAACTTTTCGATATTATTACCAGTGGTGAAACATAATATAACCATCATTCATTAGCGAGTGATTAATGTTTTGGTATTGCACACCCGAATTTATAAGTGGTGTTGGCAACTTTGGGATTTTCAGTGTTTTATTTGCATTTTTTTTTGCTTCTTTCGTTTTCCGTACTCTTAAAATCGCGTTTAAGATACCGTGGTTTCTTTTGCGATGATTTGTAACACACCGCTGCGTGAAACCAAATGATTGATGCACTTTTGGTAGGAATGGAGTAATTATTTATGTGTTATGGACACCCTCAGTAAGGTTCTGTAACGTAAAGTTAAGTGTGTTGAAATTTTATACATACGCGTGATGCACCAATGTGTTGTTGGTGGCCGGAAATTATATTCAAATGATCGTTGACATTTTTATGAAATTAACTGTACATATAGTGCAGAAAACCGTTAGTGGTAGTGTTGTTACCCTTAAATAAGTAATAGTTACGTGACGGGAATATATAAATATATATAATATATCGATTGAATTTGTTCGTGATTACAATACTTACTTATTACTTCGTATAAGAAAGTAATTAATAGGTTTTTTTATAAAATTTTAAAGCTCCCATAAATTAGCTACATTTCTTTGATGCAAAATAGTCTAAGTTACTCAAGTAACATATTGTTAGAAAAAGATTTCATTTATATTTTTTAATACCCACCTAATTCCATTTTTAATCACTGTTCAAATCTACTAATAATCAAGTTCTTTCTGATGTTGAGGTGATTTAATAAATTTTGTTATCGTACTCCTGTTTTTATTTTTGTTGGATTACAATTACAGTCGGCAAACTACAACATTTTTTATTTATTATATCCATTGTACAATTTTATTTTGATAAATGATACAAAATGTGCGTGCGGCTATCTAACATACATATATTTTACAAAACATACATACATTTCATACATGCATTTCACGTATACATACACATACACACATATACTTACACATACATACATACATATATACATGCATTCATACATACACATACATACACATAAATACACATACATACATATATTTCATAAATGCATACAGACATTTCATACATATATACATTTCACAAATAAATACATACATATAGTGACATATATTGACATATACCGACTTACATACATAGATACAAATGTTTATATATCTTCAATCGTGAGTACCGCCACTCGTATTTATTATTTAATATCTGCAAACCAGTGAAATGTTTTGTACTAAACAATAATTGTAATTTCTTTCGATTCGCGAATGTTTTGTTAATATATAACTTCTTATAATTGAAATCTAAATAACTGTCGGTTATGGTACATAATTCGAAAATGGTGGTTAGTATCTTTGTTCAAATGAGACAGTTGCGTTTAACGTGTCAAATTCGTGAATTATCATCGAAACAGTGACAGTAAAGCGCACACATACATATATACGCACATATAACAGGAGGCAGGACATGTAGAATACAATACATAATAAGTACAATTTGGCCCCGGTCCAAATGCGGCCTGTGGCTACGTGTCGTACGTGAGTGGACCATCAAACCAAACAGAGATAGCCACAATCTATATGTATATGCATTGCGAAGAGATGGACATACTTCATTACCATTTAAAACGATTTTAATGAAGAACGGACGCCACCGCGCACAACGATCTCACTAATTATATATTTAAATCAGCAAACAAAAATTATTACGTGAGTACAGTCCTCGTAAAACATCCCCCTTCCCTCTCTATAAGCTATATAGTGTGAAATATTGGTGTAAGTTCTTTTTAGTGATAGGCAGAATCCAATTTCCTTGCGGGTCATTTCGCCTGGCGATACCATCAATTTTGGACATCGAAAGCGAAATATTGATTTGAAATTGAGAGGCCTGGCGTTAGGACCTTTCTGGTATTATAGATTTTTTCGAGATTTCTTACAAAGAAAAATCTTTTCCAGGCAACAGTGGCGGCCTGGCCGGAAGGACTGAATGCCCCCCGTTGCCCCCGTTGGCGCATCATGGTGTTCGGGACGCTGCTAACCAACTGGCGACACTTTTACAACAATGTTCACCACCCACGCCCACCCTACCGGATCAATCTGTCGTTCGTATTATCATACAGTGGTTACAAGTAAGTTTTCACTACATTATACTATTATCGGTGAGAAATTCGCCACTTTATCCATATCGTTATTTTTAATTATACATAATTTAAAAAGAATTATTATAATCAGATTGTTATAAAGAATGTGATTAATATTTCTGTTTGTTGGTAATATAAATTGGTATGGGACATTTTGAAAGTTTTGTATTCGTGAATGTGTTCCCTTTCTGGTAAAACAGTATAAAATATGGCAATATGACAACAATGCTCGTTTAGTTCGAGGTAGTTTTTAATTGTTTTAACAAATAAACAAAACAAAGCTAGGGATGATGTATGTACACAAAACAAAATATCAAGTTGAAAATAAAAGGCGTCTAGTGTGTTGTTTTTGTGTTGTTATCCAGTGTGGATAACGATGAATAAAAATTATTGGCAAGTGGTAAACACCGAATATGCTCTAATAAATTTTGTAAATATGAAAATTAAATTCATCATTCGCAAAAAACAACAGATAGCTATCATATTGTTGTACATTCAATTTGGATTACGTCACACATTACAGAAATGCAATGTTACTATTGTAAAATCATTATTACTTATGGTGTATCGTGCAATATCCGTTTTCTTTTTTCTTTGGTGATATTTAATTTGAAGTGTTCTTAATAGAAAGTGTGTGACTGGGAAAATGGAAGTATAAAAGCAGTATTCCATTCTTAGCATTATTAATATAAGAATCGTTTGCATACTTCATACGTTTATTAAATTTAGAATGGGCTTCGGAACGGGTCATAACATAATAGGCAATGTAGGCGGCTGAACGGATACGGAAATGAAATGACACGTCCACAATAGTGGACAGTTGAATATCTGTGCCAGTTCGGTCTATGGTCACGGGATTCAATTATTTGATTTATGAATAGATGTGTGTGTATGTGTGTTTTTTTAAATTTGAAGATGCTATCTTTAGTGTACAATTTGATGCTATGCTACGTTAAGTTTAATATATTATGCTCGTCTGATTTTCAACACGTTTATAGTGTGTGGAAGAGTTACGGGACTGGAATTCTAAAACGTATGCCGTATCTTCGTTCCGGGTACGCGATTTCAGAGCTTGACCACTTTTACACTGTCTCCCCTTTCTATAAACCCACTGCACACATACAATACACACATTCACATACATTTAATGATATAATATGCACACACACGGTTCATACATACGTCTTTTGCAGACACACACACCTTTTACCAAACACATTATACGTACACACACACACACTACACACGCATACACACTAGACATACATGAAATGACACACACACTGCGGATATACACACTATATGCAGAATTCACGTACAATACAACACTGTACACACACACACACACACTACATCACACTAATCTCACGCATTGTCCGCACACAATTCACACATACGCACGCGTACTAGAATACCTCCGCCCAAAAACAGTGAAATCCAAACTCGTATAATGGTTATGGTTAACGAACCGTTATCAAACAATCCCCTCGTCATCCATCTGCTACATATAACGCTCCACAGATAAACGCCTTTTATTTTGAAGAATACGTGCCCGCCATACAGCCACGTGCGTTTGGTTGATATGCACGCAAGCTGAAAATCTATTACATTTCATACCCACCATTTACCCACACCCACACATGACTATTCCAAATATGGCACACCAAATCCTGAAAAGGACAGTTTATTTTTCACTTGCATTATCTTTAAAAAGACAAATGATTGCGCCATACAATAGAACCAATTAGTACTTTCGAAGTGATCTGGTATTAATTATCAGAGTCAATACAAACTAATCAAGCTACGACATGCGCGACTAGACCTAATTGTCTATGGTGGACTAGTCCACAGAGTGTTTGTTCGCGATAAAGATAGGTATTATTGGACTTTGGGTGAAGGACAAATCCTGGCACTAATTAAAGGTACTGATATCCGCTAATGCTGCTCGAAACTAGATTACTCCCCTATGACCACCTTTAATAATTAACCCACCTCCCTTGCGAAGGGTCTCACGTTGGGTTTGAGTGGTGATCAAACGTATTTAATTGTTAAGTGTCCTGAAGGAGATTCTTCGAGTAAAACAATTTTGAAGTAGGGAATCGATATGTAGTACAGGTACTTAGGTTTTTCTCTCGTAGTCTCCAGCGACCGCAGGTTATATGTTCGTGTAGCGTGATCATAATAAGAGGCAAAAACCTCTCTTCTAATCCTGCACAAGTATTACTACACAGACCGAGCACAGATTGCGCTAACTACTTGTGTTTTGTAACCGTAACCGTACTATCTCACTCCCGTTTTACCCTATAATCACCTACCACCCTCCACCCATTTAAAGACGATATTCGTGACTTGGTTTTGCAACAAATATTGTTTACACACTTTTAAATATCTACAATAGTTTGCACTGAACTTTCTTATACGTATTTTTTTCTAAATATAAATTATATATTTATCTTTTAAAATAAACTACTTACAATTTCCTATACCTAACTATAGAAGCATAAATACATTTTCGACACATACGAAAATCGAAATTTTTGATATTTATTTATTATTTCGTATAAGAATATAAAAAGTATTTAAAGTGGTTATAAATATGTCACTAACAATTAGATGAAAACTACTACACCGGTTTTTATATAGAATACTTAAAACTACGAATGATATCTATAAATTGTCTCCTCACCCGAGAGAATAAAAAATCTAAAAATATCTAGCGACGACGGTGGGCGGGTGGGGGAAGGTTTTGTGTGGATCAATGAACTTTTGTTCAAAAACATCGAGCTATAAATGATATCGCAAACAAACGAAACGTATTCTTTAGTTTTGATTGTTCAAAATCATGGTGACCACTGTCACTTGCAGTAGCATCGTTTTGGTCGCTACTAAAACTAGTAGATCACAGAAGTGTCAATTCTTGAATAGCGGTTTCTTGTCAAGTAGAAAATAATCTGTATGGAACTGATCTGTCATAAGTGATTTGATCTCAAACGAATTTCGAAAGAAATAAATAAGTAGGAGTGACACACACACATACATACAGCCAACCAGCCACTCTTACACACACTTAATCACATACACACACACTCTATAAATTGCTAGATAAATGATTTTTTTTATTACACACACACATCTTCAAAGACAGAGAGAGATCGTATAACGTATAAGAAAGTAAAAATTTTAATTGTAGTTTATGGAAGGTATATTTATATTAATTTTTGTAAATAAACTAAAATAAACTTTGCTCTAAAAACAACTTTAATTGGAGTACCACTCCTAGTCGGTTAATTGTTGCAGAAAACTAATCAACACTTCCAAATTAGATAAAACTCTGAAATATCATGTTTCATCAAATTTTAATTATTATTCTCCGTAACAAAGCAATTCTGATAGGCTCAGCCCTTAATTTGGAAACTTTTCTCAAATAGATTTTAAAAATTCCGACATTTCAAACATTCATAACACGTAAAACTGGAAGCTGGAAGCGAAAAATATGTAAAGTGTAGAAAATTGTACCGCTTCTCGTTCCCTAAGTAAATACATTTCCGAATGAACGCATAGTTTTTCTTAAACTAGCACTTAGTTTAATAGTTTATTAACTCAAAAAAAAAACTTAAATATTGTTTCATTAAAAAAATATTATGTTTCATACATACATACATATTCATACATACATGCGTATATACATACATACTTCAATCGTGAATGTCGCCACTCACCCGTATTTTTTGTATAAGAAAGCAAAAAAGTTCATTTAAATAAAATTTTATTCATATTGTTTAATAAGAACGAGTAAAATATAAAAAATATATACTTTAAAATTTGGTATTCCATATTTAGGACTTGTTTTTCAGCATACTCGTATTTTGTAACTTTTCGAAAGAATCGATATAAGATGCCTAATAAATTTTATCTTCGATGCATATTGAAACAAATTATGAACTGAAACTGAATGCCAGTATATTAATTGCTTGCTACGCGAAAGCCCTTTGGTGCCAACTTTAAATTAAAGCTATATTTTACAAGTTTGCCGTTTATAATTTCATTTGAAATCCCCCGACACAATTAACCATATATCTGCATTGTGAAATTTACTTTATTAATTAACAAAAGCTAATTTCACCTCTCGTGTTTATTATTTAACAATGAGTTATGTCGAAAAAAAGAAAACAAGTCAAGTTAAGAGTTAACACATGTTGCTGTCATCGCGTATTTGTATTAAAATTGAAATAATTGAAAGTGTGAACAGTTCAACGAAAATAGATCTAATAAATTGTGATACTACCACAAATCCCCCGCACCTCTTTGGCAGCAGCCCCACCAATTTTCAGATCTTGATCTGATGAATCAACTCAGTTGAAAGATGGTTTAATCGTTAAGCCAAAACTTAGTCTGGGCCAAGTGTCACGCCGGAAAGAGTTCTTATTTCGAGTGTGGGGAGATTTACTAACTAGGGTTGTCCAAATTATTCATTTTTTTTTGTTTAAATTTGTTTAGAGTTATTTTACGAAAAATTGTTTTTGTTAATTGTCGGAATTGCTCCAATTATAAACATGGTGATGCTAGCATATGACTTCATTATATTAAATTTCTAAGGCGAATAATTGTCAATTGTTAGCGTATTTAATATATTCTTTACAAGTCTTGAAAATGACGCATCGTTTGTTTTTCAAATAATGTAAAATGTAAATCATAATTCACAACCATTTATTAGAGGATGGAGAAGGGTTTATTTTTGTTGTTTATATATTAATATAAATACTGTAATAAATGAAATAATCGTCGTGTTTGAATTTAATAATTTCGTAATGAACATTCTTCTACGCATTTTGTTTAGATAGAAGGGATAAATACGAATTTTGAATAATTCAAGAAAATATAATTATTCATTCGTTATGCAAAATTTGTTTTGCGTTTTATAATTAACAAAAAACATATATACATTTTCTATACGTAACTAATGGCAACATAAATAAAAGTAGATTTAAATAGTAGTTTTCTTGTAACCAAAACTCTTTTCGAAAAACATTTCAAACAAAAGTTGAGTCAAATATGAATACCTTTCATTTTTATTCTATTTTACTAAAGTAAACAAGCACTTCCGGTTTGAATATTCTTTTCAAAAAATACAAACACAGTCACCTGTATATTTTAATAACGATTACCGTTTTATATTCGCGATTCACGGTAATGCAATTCAATTATTTCTATTTTAAATAAGTCCTGGCTTATCAAAGCAATTGTAAACAAAAACAGCTGCCGTGTTTTGCACTGGACTTTCTTATACGTAGTAGGTATATTTTGTTGAGAAAGAAGAATGTTAAAATACACATTTAATTATAAATATATATTATAACCAAAAGTCGTGAAACAATCATAAAAATAAACCTAAAATAAATCGAGAAACTGTTTTTTGTTTAGGTTTGTGCGAAGTTTTAACAAATGTACATAATAGTTTATATTTTAGATTAATTACTATATCATTATTGGTTTGTTTGTTACTTTAATCATTTTAATTATTATACATAAATTACTGATTTATACACAATATTAAACTTGTTTTGGTTCCTCAGCAATTTTTGCGATATATTTTATGATATTTTCGCCATAGCAAAGGATTGACCCATCTAAATGATTTATAACTGGAGTGTGAACTGTTTACTAAATGAGTTCTTAGTGTGTGCATTTTTGACACCCCTGGTATTTGGAAAGAATAATTTACTGAGCGACAATTCCGTAACGCTGTATGCGCGCGAGTGGAGAGCGTGTGTTTATTCTTATTAGTCATCGTGTCACGTTCACGCGAACTAACGCGATGCGTGTGTGTGCGTACGAACGTGCGTGAATGCCGGCATGAGTGTTATTTAATTATAAATAAATACGTGAAAGTGTTTGCCTGTGCCGTAAAAAGGGTATTCGCCACCCTATTTTATTAAACAAATATATGTGAAAAACAATATTAAAACAAGTGATCCGTATATTTACGTAAAGATTTTCTATTTTGAAATAAAATGCAACGCTTCTAGTATTATAAATGATGTGTGATTATTAAACTGACAGAATTGAAAATAGTTTTTGTGCGTTGTGCTATTATGTCATGCTGCAATATGTTTGTATAACATATCTGTGTCACACATCAGTTATATGAAATTTAATATGTGTGCACATATTTGTTTAAAAACTAAAAATGACTAACATTTCGCGTAAATTGCCCGATTCTCACCTTTACGACCAGGCACAACACTTGAGCGACTCATCTGAAACGGAAGACGAAGTGACTTTCTTGCTCCGCGTTCGTCCGACGCCGTCGCCACCGGTGCGACGTCGTCGAAGACACAGCGTTGACTGTCAACCGTCTTCGGGGGCTCGGGAAGCATCCACTACACTGTTACACTCACGAGACACTTTGACCACAGGTGCCGATTGTTGGGACGTCATAATACAACGCCGAGACGTGACGTCTCCCCCGCCACTTCCGCCCAGAGTGCAACCGTCAGCTCCGCCGCCGGAAGAGCTAAATTGCTACCCGAAACAAGAACCTTTCTATAGTCGTTACCAACAAATTGTACAGCGAAGACGATTGAATTCGAATCTATCAGTTAGTTTTCCGAATTTGAGGTATTTAGATCGTTTAGCGGTACATGAAACGGAAATTGTGCCGGTACCGGTAACGAAAGCAGGTGCATCAGTTAATCATAGTCAAATCGGGCATTTTAATCAATTTCAGAAGTATTTACCTACAAACACGAAATATTATCGAAGTACTGGAGAATATAATAGTGTAGTGGGACATAATGTGAACTTACCGAATAATAGTGTAATGGGTTGTGGACACCATCTGCAGCAGTGGCGCCAGCGGGTTCCTATGTCGCCACCCTCCAGTCCAAGACCCCCTAAACCGCTCCCCAGGACGTGTGGACCCTTAAAAGCAAATCCTTATTTTGGAAATGTTGGAGAAAACTACAGAACAACGGTTTGTATTTATAATTTGTTATGGAATATATACTTCAAACCAGAAGTACTGTAATAAGTAAGTTTTTTAATCATGAAAATATTCTATTTCAAGATTTTAACAGAAATTTACCTTTTGACCCTTGAATCCAGTCTGACTATTTTTGGAATAAAATGTGTATATCTCTCTATCTACCTATGTGAGAGTGAAAGAGAGAGCGCTCTACAGCCGAAAGTGAAGAAGATAAAATGATGAAACTTTAATCTTAAGATTTTTATTTGGCTGGCAAGTAAAACTTCTATTTTTGAAAAGAATATTCAAACCAGAAGTGATTGTTTACTTTCGTAGTTTTGTTGCTTCACCGAAACGGCTGCCATTACAGTAAAATAGTTACAATAAACATCTGCAGTGTCATGCACCGAACTTTCTTATACGCATATGGGTTAAACCACATCGTAGTTTCATTATTTTTCTAATTTATAATATTTGTTCTGACCTTTGGAACACTTTTGCGCTAAATATATTTCTTTGAATAAATATAAAATGTCAAACTTCAAACTATTTAAGTTTTTGTTTTTTTTTTGATAAACAATTGACAGGCGCAGATGATACGATTTATGTAAAATTAAATGTAATATAAAGAAATTTCAAGAGCCATTTTCTTGTTTCCGGAACCGTTTAAGAAAAAAGTTTCAAATAAATGCTGATATATTTTTACTGTAACAATTTTTCTGTAACTGCAACCGTTTTTGAGTAATTAATAATACTAATGCACTTCCGGTCGAAATATGGTTTTCAAAAATAGAAGGTTTTTGTGCCAGGCACATACAAATCTTAAGTTTAAAATTTCATAATTTTCCCTTTAGCCGTTTGGGCTGTAGAGCGCTCACATACACACACACAGACACACACACACACACACACACATACACACACAGAAACACACACACACACACAGACGGACGTCATTACAAAAATAGTCGGAATCGATTCAGGGAAGGTCAAAACGTATATTTCCGTTAAAATCTCGAGATCGAAATTTTTCATGATTACAATACTTACTTATACTGCGTATAAGAAAGTAAAAAGATATTAATATTTTGCACAACTTTTCTACGAACATGTTTTTCATATTTAAACTAAATACTACTAAATTCACTACTAGACACTGCGTATATTTTTCCTAAGAGACCAATTAAAATTAAAAACTTTATAATTCAACCATTTAGTGAAATGTTTTTGAACTTCACAGAAGCAGAAAAAATTACTTTTTTGTATCATTATGATTTCTTTACTAAACAGCCGTAAAGAAACATTTCATGTTTTAAGTAATTTGTACTGCTGCAGTTTTTCTATTAATACTTAGTTTCTGCTCAAGTAATTTTAATATTTTTACTTTCTTATACGCAGTATAAGTATTGTAATCATGAAAAATTTCGAACTCGAGATTTTAACGGAAATATACGTTTTGACCTTCCCTGAATCGATTCCAACTATTTTTGGAATGACGTCCGTCTGTGTGTGTGTATATGTGTGCGCTCTACAGCCCAAACGGCTAAAGGGAAAATTATGATATTTTAAACTTAAGATTTGTATGTGCCTGGCACGAAAACCTCCTATTTTTGAAAACCATATTCCGACCGGAAGTGCAGGTTTACCCTAGTCATTTTTTGCAGTTTCTGCAATTACTCAAAAATGGTTACAGTTACAGAAAATTTGTGTGAACAAAAATTAATTATATTTATATTTAGCAAAAAAGTACTGGTTTCAAAATAAATTTCTGCTTATTATATATATTGTTACATAAATCGTATCATCTGCGCCTGTCAATTGTTTAACAAAATAGACTTAAATAATTTGAAGTTTGACATTTAATATTTATTCTAAGAAACATATTTAGTGTAAAAGCGATCTAAAGGTTAGAACAAATTTTATAAATTAGAAAAATAATGTAACTACGATATGGTTTAACCCATATGCGGATAAGAAAGTTCGGTGCATGACACTGCAGATATTTTCTTTATAAAAACAGTCTACTATCCTTTAGGGGTTAGGCCACTCTAGAGAATCAAAAAATTTGAAAAAACATTTTTTGTCTTAAATTATACTTAAAGTTGTAAGGTATAAGGACAATTCAAATTATTCTCGAGGAAAAGTTCTTTTCGTTGTATTTTGGGGCAGATATTAGGCAACTATCAGCGCGCTACAACTACAATTTTATCTTTAAACGCGTTTTTCTCGAAACCGTGTTTTTGAAACTAGGCAAAAAACAGTACGCCTATACAAGTCAATCAATGGACATGAATCTTTTACCATCTTAATTAATAGGTTTTATCGAACATCGTAGGATTTTTTTTATTGTTGATAGTTTTTTTTTATTAACTTATTCATATATAATTTTTAGCTAAAAATCGTACTCTTTTATTGAATCGCGCGTCATTTCTATAAAAATCTATATTTTTAATTCGGCTACGTAGTCCGAGAGCTTATATATTGCAGATTTATAATCTGTTGTCGTTTTTGTCCCACGTTAATTAGTAGCTGCTGAACCCTTTCGCCCGATTAGTGCTACTTCTAAAAACCTTCATAGGTAGGATGCCCCTATCGCCACCAATTTCATATAATTAGCAATAAAAAAAATTCATAATGTAGTCAAATACATGTTTAATGAAGACATGTAAACGATTTTTATACAATTTTTATACATTCGTTAAAAAAAAATCTGAAAAAAGACCTTTTTTTTCTAGCTATAGAGTGGCCTAACCCCTTAAGCTGCAGTTGCAAATTCATACACCAACCAACACCCACATATGTCTTTAGCATATATTTCTTAGCAGTAATCCTTTTCCTCTAAATAGCAGTAGGAATTTTTGGTTAACCCCTTAAGGACCAGGCCCGAGATATCTCGGGACATACTATATGGTCCAAAAAGACCGTACCCGAGATA
This sequence comes from Nebria brevicollis, assembly GCA_944738965.1. NCBI lineage: Eukaryota > Metazoa > Arthropoda > Insecta > Coleoptera > Carabidae > Nebria > Nebria brevicollis. The sequence continues at coordinate 7,048,500 of OX122898.1, read as the reverse complement.
ACTCGGCCGGTCACATATTGTACATTCCATTATGTATTTGCCTGAAATAACTTATGAAAATAATCTTATAACAGTATTATTATATTAAATCAACTAAGAATAATATCTATTATTCTCTACAACCTAAGTCGTTTTTGTTTTATAGCACGCACGTGCGTTTGTTTATTTAGAGAGTAATTTAGAGTTCAGAAAAACGTTGATAGAAAAATTTATTCCAAATTTTTTTCGTTCCCAATATGTCAAAATATTAATTCTAATAATTAAAAAAAAATTGATTTTTTGGTGCATTTATTTGAAAAAATTCGTTCTTTAATTGGTTAAATATATATTTTTAACTTACCGAAGAGCTATAGCATTAGGTCGTTTGTATACGTACATACTTGGATGTAACTCGTCGCTCGCTCGTAATACCAAAATTTGTCGCCTTTTCTTCTGTAGAAATGCTAGATGGATTGATACCAAATTTGGTATACATAATCTATGAGCACACAATTCGTGCCGCCAAGCGAAAACGCACTCGTTATTTCACTACTGATTACTTATAACAAACGCTGATTAGTGAACACTGATTTCTAACTGTTTCTCGACTGCCAAAGCTGACTGCTTATATATCCGGGTAGAGGGTTCTGGAAAATAGAACTTTTTGGACTATTCTAGATCATCTACGTTAGGCAACCCGCATTTCGCTCCTGTATTCTGGCATACCCGTTGGCTCGTTACGTGTACAATATATTCAGCTAAAATGTATATATTGTATAGCTTTATTTATTAGTAACTTGTAAAATATGAGTAAAGTTTCTTCGAAACCACAACAAAATCGCGAATTATATCCCAATGTATGTAACTTCCGGTACGTTTTCTACATCCGGACTTTCGAACTTCCGGTTGTGTGTCTATAGCGATGTCTATGTCCTTATGTACACAGGCAGGCAGCGTCTAGGGACTTACCGCTGAAATGTTACTCGGCTAGATTTTCAATTCAGTCTAATGTATTTGCGTACACTTTTTGCCTTCGCCTTCTTCTTCTTTATTATAGCCTTAATTACAAAAGATGCAATGTCATATATTTTATATAACGTAGACTGAAACCTAAACTTAATAAACAATTTTTCTGTCGTAAAACTGGAGTTGGTATTGAGGGCTGTTGGAACTTATGCATTATATGGATGCCATTATGTGACGAGGTATATAATGACGAAAGTCATCTATAGAAATCAATATGAAACCTTTCCAGGACTGCGTGCCCACGAGTAGGAATGCTATTATTTGTAACAGCATCAAACGAGATGGTTCTGAAATAAAATAACGCTACGCCACGCCTGCACTGCGCTGTGCGACCCAGCACAGCACAGCTCGGCTCGGCTCTGCTCTGCTTGGGTTCTTCACATTCAACTTTATTTGAATGTTGAACTTTCAACAACTTTACACAAAGCCCGATGCTTTTAGGCCATGCCAAATTACACAAATATAATTTTTTATACGTCCAACTTTTTCGTAAATATAATCTTCAACGATTTCACATTTAAGATCTGTCCACCAGTTGAAAATATGTTTTAAAATTAATATTTTTATTCATCATAAATATAAAATGCTTTTAAGTCAAAAGTAACTTTAATTCAAACAAACATTAGCGTCACAAATTTCTGTTTAAATAAAAATCGAGAACATGCAAATATTTCCCTAAAAATTTCTAAATACGAAATTGGTTCAGATTTTTAAACTACGTCTATTAAGCCTAAATTTATTATTGAAATACATTTAGATAATAATTTATTTAATAAATTAAATTCGACAAGCATTAGTGGCCCTTTGTGATCACAAATTGTTTTCACTCTTTTAGTATTATGGTTTAATAATTTTCCATTATCGCTAGATAAAAACCCAGCCTCCCTGTGGGTATATCTATCAACGAAAATCCTTTTTATACCTTTTATAACTCATCTTCACTAGGCAATAACTCATCGAGTGTAAACATTTTTTAGATCACGCGATGTGAATTCCGCTACATAATATCCTGAATTCGATGATGGTCAACAGCGTTGTATCACGCGGCTACAGAAGCAGCCGTTAGTTCCCTACCCAATGTGTATGAGAGTGTACTGTGCTACTTCCCTTTCCCACCGCCCCCTTTTAGTTCAACTTATAACAGAATCGCTCTGTATGTATGTGTGTGTGTATTGATTGGGCAGGGTCAGTTATAATAGCGAAACGGTAATTCGTTACCGGTTCACAGACTGTCACATCAATTACCGTCGGTTTCACGGCCCATAAAGTACCCCCACCCCCTAGCAAGTCTCGTTACTTAAGGGGCGGTGAAACCAGTCACTAGCACTCAAGTTAAATTGTTTCTTTTCAACGATATTTAGCGCTGTTTGTCGTTTTGGTTGTACGTAACTTTCTGATTGAAAAGCGTTTTAAATTCAAATTACGATTTAATATCAAATACTCCTAATTTAACACATAATAATAATTTTGAACTGGTCTTCATAAATAAATCTATAGATACAATAGGTTTTCTTTCTAGACTTATGAAAACTTGAGTTTTAAGTTTCTCAATTTTACCTTTTAACCGTTTAGGCTGTAGAGCACATACACACATAGAGAGAGAAAGAGAGAGGGAGATGCAATTCCAAAAATAGTCAGACTCGTTTTAGGTAAGGTCAAAAATTATTTTTCCGTTAAAATCTTGAGATTGATACTTTCTTATAATTTCGTATATGAAAGTATAAATGTACAGATTCTCATTACAGAGTTAGAGACCTTAAGCGCCTAAAAATTTTAATAAAATCGAATATAGATTTGTCGTAAAGGTTAGAAAACTATATAATGAAATTGATGTTTTTCTTGAAAATTGCATTTGCGCTGTGAGGTTATATGTATGTATATTTTTCAGGATGTATATTTCATGAATTGAAATGTAAAAGTCTGAATGAAAAATGTCAATTTTCAGTTTCGTGCTATTTGCAGTAAAGTAACTTGAAAGTGTGTAAACTCATGCACGCCAGCAGATAGCTTTCTCGAATATATTACAAAAATAAACATTGTATAAAATGGCAGAGCTTTTTTATACCCTCCATATACTGCAGAGCTTTGCAGAAAAAGCACTTTTCTAAGCTTGTACTTTGATTTATAACTACATATAAACCATTAATACCATCACATGAATGAAATAACTAAAGAACATTTATCACAACAACCTAAATTCATTTTGTATCATATTTTTATTTACAATTCCTACAAATTTTTTTTAATAATATATTTTTTATTAAATTTACTTATTGCGTTAAAGAAAATAAAAAAATCAAACGAATTGTAGTTTTTTATATAACTTTACATGTTGATCTTATAGAATTACAGACTTGAAATAGTTTTTGCTATATGTTGATAAATGTACTTATTAAAATCAACCTATTCATTTTATATATAAGATACTTTCAATATATGGTAACATATAACTCCTAAACAGAACCAAATTATATTTAATCGTTTATATAAACAGTAACACACTTGTCAAAATAGATACAATACAGGTGCATTTGCAACAAATCTCCTATCATTTGTTTTCGCAGGCCGCTATTATATGGAATTTTAATTAATATTGCTAGGTAGTTTAATTAAATGATACGCCTGGCACCGAGGCAATTGGTGAACCCGCCGAACGCAAACGTAAGCTTGGTTGCTTCAACGATACATGTTGCTATAATAGGGCAATTGTTTCATTTTATTTATCTTTGTTATTGACAGAGACAGTACATTATTACAGTTATTATGTGTGTGATTTTAGCGAAATGAGTTTTAGAGATATTTCTGCAATATGTTTTTAGTGAGACTTGAGAAATAAGTGATTAATAAATGTAAAATGTATGGCAAAGGACATTTTTATGTTAGTTTTTAATAGAAAATAAAATTAAATAGTCAAGTTATTATGATCAAAGATGTGGTGTGTCGTACCAATAAATAAAACATCTGCAGTGTCATGCACCGAATTTTCTTATGCGCATTTGGGTTAAACCATATCGTAGTTTCATTATTTTACTAATTTATAATATTTGTTCTAAACTTTAGATTGCTTTTACAATAAATATATTTCTTAGAATAAGTATTAAATGTCAAACTTCAAATTATTTAAGTTTATATTGTTAAACAATTGACAGGCGCAAATGATACAATTTATGTAAAAATATATATAATCAGCAGAAATTTATTTTGAAACCAGTATTCATTTTGGAAAAAAAAATCGAACAAATGTTGTGCTAAATAGAAATACCTTTAATTTTTATTTCTGTAACTGTAACCATGTTTGAGTAATTGCAGAAACTGCAAAAAATAACTAGAGTAAACAGGCACTTCCGCTTTGAATATATTTTCAAAAATAAGAGGTGCACTCCTCAGGCATATGCAAATCTTAAGTTTAAAGTTTCATAATTTTAGCTTCATCCGTTTAGGCTGTAGAGAACATACACACACACACACACACACACACACACACACACACACACACACACACACATACACACACATACACACACATACACACACATACACACACATACACACACATACACACACATACACACACATACACACACATACACACACATACACACACATACACACACACACACACACACACACACACACACACACATACACACACACACACACACACACACACACACACACACACACACACACACACACACACACACACACACACACACACACACACACACACACACACACACACACACACACACACACACACACACACACACACACACACACACACACACACACACACACACACACACACACACACACACACACACACACACACACACACACACACACACACACACACACACACACACACACACACACACACACACACACACACACACACACACACACACACACACACACACACACACACACACACACACACACACACACACACACACACACACACACACACACACACACACACACACACACACACACACACACACACACACACACACACACACACACACACACACACACACACACACACACACACACACACACACACACACACACACACACACACACACACACACACACACACACACACACACACACACACACACACACACACACACACACACACACACACACACACACACACAGACGTCTTTCCAAAAATAGTCGGAATCGATTCAGGGAAGGTCAGAACGTATATTTCCGTTAAAATCTCGAGATCGAAATTTTTCATGATACAATACTTACTTATACTGCGTATAAGAAAGTAAATATCTAGCTAATGCGGCTAAAATATCGACAGGCATGATTTATTAAATATAAATGTCCACACCTACGCAACCATGGCAACATAAATAAGAAATGTATGAATATCAGTAGCGATTTCCCTATAACTGTTGCACTTTTCTGGGAAACTTTTCAAATATAAGTTGAGTGAAATATTAACACTTTTCATTTTCAAATTGAATATGTTTGCTATAAGCGCATTTAATTCGGAAATATTACAGAAACGGCAAAAAAATGGCTGGATTCAAATAAAATATTATTTGTGATAGACACAAAACTGTCTTTCTCTCTCAATATTAATGACCTTTCAGGGGTCAACACATGAATCTATCTCTCTCAAACACACACTCACGCTGTTATCATCGCCTTGAATATACCATTGTTAGTACCGACTATTGACCCTAATTCTATTTAGTGTTAATTCTACATGCAACGTACAGGCCTATAGGGTACAAATGTACCTTGTTTTTGAACTGAATTAAATATTTAACTAGAATTCAGGTCGATGGATTCCAGAAATGTGCTTAAATGTAGAGTGGCGTTGGAAAGAGACAATTTTGTTCAAATATATCAAAAATTTGTTGGGTAAATATTTGCGATTATGTCTAGTATGAAAGAAGGGATGTGTAAAATAGTATTCCGGAAATATATTTACCAGACTCGCTGGTGATATCTGAGAAGCGTAGTTAATCTATAAATACGCCATTGCTTCCAAGGCAAAGCAATGACCCTACAATTGCTAGAATTTATATCTAACAATTCTAGAATCATATCTAAAGAGAACGTATTAAATATCGATTGATTTCTGTCGAGAACAGGAAAGAATTGATGTTATCTGTGTTCAGAATACCGGAACATCCATAATGGTTGGTGTATTGTTATCCTGCTTCGTCTCACCTCCCTGAGGGTGGGTGGGTTGTTATTGGCCTGTTGCACAACTCAACCAGAGCACGACACAAACGCTAACAATTGCAGCAACTATACTAAATGACATTTTGACCTGGACGTCTTGTCTAGACGACGAAAAAATAAAAGAAACGCTCATATAAATTCATCCGAACCCTCCATTAGAATAATTACGCTTTTCACTCCTATATTCAGAAATTCTCCTGATTTATTAAACCACCACAGCGATCACGGATTATTTCCAATAACATAACCTAAAACATATTTATGATTAGTTTTGAACCGTGTAGATGTTCACGCTTAAGGAACGTGACGCGACGATCCCTCCTGGAATTTTCAGATTAGGTGTAGAGCACTGTTGATACAAAATTTAAATACCTAAGTTACTTACCGTTTTTGTTTGTTTATCGATGCAAATATTTGTATGATTATTATTTGACTTTTCTCTATTGAGAAATCGGAACGAAATGGATCAAAATACGAAATATAGCAAAATAAAGTCAGTGTTATGTGACAAGTGGATCGTACGTGCCATGCTAAGAAAACGTTTTATTTATTTTGTCTTTATTGGTAACACTTATAAATGGAAAGGGTATCGAATCTATAGTTACACATTTCAAAGGTGATTAAATATTTAATGGACATTTATGTTTTACATATTAATAATAATAGTGCAAAATAATGATACTATCTGTTTTTTCCATAATAAAAATCTGAATATTGGTGTATATGTAGACTTCTAATGGCAAATTGCTTGTCCAACTCTACAAAATATAATTAATAAATCTATTTCCGGTTAAGTAGACCATTTATCTATAAAGCGTCTTTATGTTTTGTTTCGTGAATATTTTCTATGGTTGGCTACACTACATTAAATGTTCCACAATAGTGTTAAATTAAAATAAACCATTAGTTACACTTCCAAAAATCTTAAGAAACAAGCATTTTTGTGTTATTAAAGTTAAGAAATAGAAAATGAAGGGAGGTTCTTATAAACTCTGTTCAAGATAACAAAAGAGTATTATCACGATGGTCATGATCGTGGTGGGTGTGTGCGATGAATAAAAGTGTTTCCTCTTCGCTCTGCACAGCTCTACTCTTCTGTTCAGTTCTGTTCTTCCGTTTTATTATCTCAATTCGTTTTTTGTTTTTTCTATGGTTGCTTCAGACTATTATCTAGTGCGCAGACGCTGATGAATTCTCTACTGATTTTTAATGACATTACACACGAGTATATCAAATACAAAGGCGAGCTTTAATTATATCATGCACACACACAGGCAGTTCTTGGGCTTGATGATAGCTGCTGGGTAGAATATTATACCGTCGTTTTGAACTAAAAATGGCCACTACACAGTGCGCTATTAATATGAGCACTTAGAAGCACTTTTGAAGTTAACATATAATAGAGAAATGTGTGTGGACGAATTTTCAATTATTTCTCAATTTACAATAACACTCAAAGTCTAAGGTTTCCACTTTAGTGAATATACTGACAATAGTCAGACTCGAGTCAGGGAAGGTCAAAAGGTATATTGCCGTTAAAATCTCGAAATCGAATTTATTCATGATTACAATACTTATTATTTCGTATAAGAAAGTGAGAAGCTTAGAATATTGTTTACTAACAGGAAAAAATAAGCATGCGTCGATTACCTATTATACACATAGTTTCGTAATTTACTCCAATTAGGTGACGTTAGAAAGAGAATTTTTTTTTACGCCCAACATACCATAAAGACCGATAATCTTCTGGTTAACGTGACAAAAATGAATATTGTTTTAAGTTATTTGTGTCAAATTTCGTTGTAAATGTTCACTAGTTGCAAATTAATTGAGACCAAATTAACATGAACAATCAAGAAACGATGCACGGAATAACCTATCACTCTTTAAAATGTTAACACTTGTACGAAAGTGTCGCCATTCGTATGTTACAAAACACACTAACGCTCTCTCTGACGTCATCTGTACGACTGTCAACGCTCAATTTTAAACATTTATTCCATTAAATATTTAAAAATAAATTAAAAATGTATTTATTTATTATTTTCGCAATCAAGAAGTTATTTTAAATATTGGTGATGCATGTATGTTTGTATATATTAAAGATAGCCAACAATAATTTAAAACCCATAAACAACCAAAATCTAAACATCTATTAAACATTTCCCCACTAGATAATCCCTAACTTAATATTTTGTTATTATTATTTATTTATAGCGGACCGACAACATAGATTATTTGCCGTTACTTAATTTTATTGAAACAAATACAAAACCGGACAATTGACCCTATCCCACCACTCATTCAAGACCACAAACCACCGCTGAAAAACCGTTATTTCGTAGTAATTTTAACCCTGTTTCCCCATAAACCAATCAGTGATTTTAGAATATATATAAATACCTTAAAATTCTTGTATTCATTCTTATACGACTGACGATGGCTACTTGTTAGCCGAAATGTACATTTCGCTTTAACAATAAATTGCAAAAAAAAGTTAAAGTTGTTTTATTCTTACTTAATTCAACAATAATAGCTTAAATTTGCAAAATTGTCGTATTTATTAATTTTCATACAAGACTCAAGTATCTGCACTATTTTAATCGTCTAGAAATACGAATTCGTTCGATTAATTAAAATTGCGAACCAAAGCACGTTTTAGTTTCTATGATTGCATATTTTAATTTAAGCAAAAATAATTTGTATTCAGGGCGATCTAGAGATAACATTTGTCTTTTAGATTTTTTTTAATAAAATTGTGACGAAAGACGCAAGATTTTCTTGTATTTTTATTAGGCATTTTTTTTTCAACGACCTTACATATGTAAAACGTCAAGTGAGACTAATAAATAATTAAAATCGAGCTAAATACAAGCTTAATAACTTGCTAAACATGTATTTAAGTCTTTACAATTTAATACGAGGTTAAACATATTCAAAAAAATTGTCTGCACTAGTTTGCAGGATACAGTGGGCTGGACAATTGCACTTTTAATGCAATTCTATGCATTTATTTTCGTAATTACTACATTTATTTGAGGTTACTAAACCCTAACTATATTAAAACTTGAGACAGTTTAGTAATTTAGTTAATATAATTATATAATTTTTAGTTTATTCGTAATTTAATACTCCTTTTTTGGATACGAGTTTTAAACGATATGACACGTGTCATATCTATGACAGGATGCGGCTTCTAAAGTCTACCCTCCCATTACTACCCTCCTAACTGTTAACACTCTGTCTGCGGTTTGCATCCTCTCCAAAACTGAATCTTAACTGTGAAATTAACGATTTTTTAATTAACCTTGCGGTGTTTTGGAACGAAATCATGAAAATTACGTTTTAAAATCGATTATTACTACATCCCCCTTTTATAATTACAGAAATATAACATGTTTGTTAGCGGAAGCAAGTTTAAACATTTATTATTCGATTAAAAGTTTCATTTAATTAAATTTGGTAATCATGAAAAAATTCGATATCGAGATTACAATTTGTGTGTGTGTGTGTCCTATGTCCTATGTCCTATGTCCTATGTCCTATGTCCTATGTCCTATGTCCTATGTCCTATGTCCTATGTCCTATGTCCTATGTCCTATGTCCTATGTCCTATGTCCTATGTCCTATGTCCTATGTCCTATGTCCTATGTCCTATGTCCTATGTCCTATGTCCTATGTCCTATGTCCTATGTCCTATGTCCTATGTCCTATGTCCTATGTCCTATGTCCTATGTCCTATGTCCTATGTCCTATGTCCTATGTCCTATGTCCTATGTCCTATGTCCTATGTCCTATGTCCTATGTCCTATGTCCTATGTCCTATGTCCTATGTCCTATGTCCTATGTCCTATGTCATGTCCTATGTCCTATGTCCTATGTCCTATGTCCTATGTCCTATGTCCTATGTCCTATGTCCTATGTCCTATGTCCTATGTCCTATGTCCTATGTCCTATGTCCTATGTCCTATGTCCTATGTCCTATGTCCTATGTCCTATGTCCTATGTCCTATGTCCTATGTCCTATGTCCTATGTCCTATGTCCTATGTCCTATGTCCTATGTCCTATGTCCTATGTCCTATGTCCTATGTCCTATGTCCTATGTCCTATGTCCTATGTCCTATGTGCTATGTCCTATGTCCTATGTCCTATGTTCCATGTCCCATGTCCTATGTCCTATGTCCTGTGTGTGTGTGTGTGTGTGTGTGTGTATGTGTGTGTATGAAATAAAGAGAGAGAAAACTTCCAATTTTTGAAAAGAATATTCAAACCGAAAGTGCATGTTTATTCTATCATTTTTTCAGTTTCTACAATAATTCGTAAACGGTTGCAGTTCCTGCAAAATCAGTAAGAATAAAATTGCATTTATTAATATTTCAAACAATTTTTGTTTGATTTTTTTTAAATAGTATTCTGGTAATAAGAATTGTTATTGAAATTTTGTATTGATTACCATTCTTATCTAAACAAAATGCGTATAAGAATGTTCACTGCAAACTATTGCGGATATTTTTATTGATATTTTTAGTTCACTGTAAATAAATATACAAAGAAGTTCCCAGAATCGCCATAAGCGAGATAAAAGCATTGCCTTCACCAATGCCTACCTATATTATCATACAATAGAATTATAAAATAAATATTTTCTAATTGGTGTCATTGAGTCATAAAAAAATATTTATTTCCGTTGTATTGTAATCGATATACCAGTTATGTTTACTGGTGTATAATAATTAAATTGATAATGATATTACATGATTGCATAGTACTGCAATCTAAATGGTAGTTATGGAAGTTATCCAATTCTCCAGAAATAAATATTAATTCACGCGCATTGCGTACCATGGATATCTAATCGTTTCATGGAGTTATTAATACTTTATTGCTGCATTTAAACTGCAAATAAATATTCGATTGCGAATGCCGGCGGTAAACATTTTCAAATTAATATTAAATGAGCGTGAAGTATGTATATTGTACACTGTAAAAATTCCATGCATGCTATACGTGATGGCAAGTGAAGTCAACTATCAGATCATCACACAGAAACAGAAAGAGACCCCCAGTTTTGTTTCGATTTGAACTGAAGTAAGGAGGAGGCTATTTTAAGTAATGCATTTGTCGTCTGGTTGTCGTGATCGCTGCCACAGAGCGTCCGTTTTACCAGCAAAATGTTTAGTTTCATATCAGCACGCTGCTAGTTAATATGCACACACAGATTACGCAACAGGGATTTGTTTGGTGCCACAAATAAATCAATTATCACTAGTGTTCAATCATTTCTACTTAAAACCTAATCAAATGTTCGAATATGCAAAAAATATGTTCACTCAAGAGGTCGTGTTATCTTAAATGTGAAAGTGTTGTGTTTACACGAAGTGCTACTTTAAAAAGATGTCTGCATTTTTACAGTGTACACACGCATAAATATCGCAATGTGTTAGGAAACTATTTTTAAATTCAAGTTAACGTTATTTTTATATCCATACAATTGTACAGTTATGTATATTTTGTTAAATATAGTAGTTGGCTATTTATATAACTTTTGAGTAATGTGCATCACTCCTTTGGAGGCTCAAAAAAGCGCCCACAATTACACTATTTTCGAACAACGCTTTTTATTTTTATTTATAAATATATATCAACATATAAACTAATAGTTAAATATTTATTGTTTTGAATATCTAGTCATAAAGCCCAGTCTAAAAAATAATTAATAAAACTCAATGAATGCAAATGCTTCTCAACCATAACGTACTTTGCCCTTATAGAAGGGTGTGGTACTCATAATAGTCTCACATGTGTTCGTCGCACGCGTGACGTATTTATAAAAACAAGCCCCCCTTTCATCTCGTGGCATATTAAAAATAGACATAATGTTACGCGGCAGCGGCGTTGCCGCGGCTGTAGCCGTACTGGAGAAACAAGCATCTTTGGGTTCCAGAACCACGAAGACGACGCCTAGCGTCAAAACCCAACAGCCCCAGGACAACTGTGCTTCATCCTCCGAGGACGACGAAGAGGAACGATCGCGTAAGAGTGCCTCACCGCTTTCACGAAGTGAATCTTTCAAACGGTTATCATTAAATGGTGTAGAACGTTCAGATTCCCTAAAACGGGGAACTGATTCTCTAAAACGAGGTTCTAGTTCTCTAAAAAGAGACTCGGATTCTCTTAAAAGAGACTCAAGTTCCTTTAAAAATAATGTTGAGAATGAAGATTACCAAGAATCTCTGGTAGCAAATACACCTAGATGTGATGAAGATTTCATAATAACTGTCGAAGCAAGACCAGAATCTTTAAAATGTTCTTCCGAGATCAGAAAAAGTAACTGTTTGAAGAAAACAGATGATTTCCAAAAACCTGAATTATCTGCCCTTGATGGTTGGAAAGATGTTTTCGAAAATTCAGTGGTATTAAAGCGTAATTCGTCACTGCGTGACTCAAAAAGTACTCAAAACCCAAGTTCCAAACTTCAACTTTATGAAGATCAAAACGAAGACTATGAAAATATCGAAATACCTTCAGCTATCTTTCATAACAAAAGTGTCCATTGTGCTCAAAATTACCAAAATAGTTCCGACAATTACCGAAATTACTCAAACAGTTCCCAAAATTATCCAAATAGTTACCCAAATGGTGGCCAAAGTTACCAAACAGTACCTGTATTGCAAAGCGTGTCCCAAAACGGCCAAAAAGGGGTCAAAGTAATCAGTGCCAAATTAAAACAACCGTCCATTTGCGATGTGGACGCCCTTTGTTCAGATTTAATGCTCAATCTCGAAGAGGCTCTCAACGAGAAAAAGAGTGGTAAAACCTCTAGGTCGGGTTTTGCATACGTCGACCTTCGAGAAGAACCGAATAATATTAAGTTAAGAACACACCCTGAGGATGCTAAGGTGGAGGAATACAGAAATTCTTCGTCGACCAATGAGTCTGCAGTGACTTCAGAAGATTTAGATAGTGAAGACAGCGATGAAGAAGACACTGAATCGAGCGATGAAACAGAGTCTTCTAGTTCGGATGAAGAAAGGGTTCATCATATTCATGAAGGGTTAGAAACTATTACGGAAGAAGATAGGCCTGTGACAGCAAGTAGTGTTAGAAGTATTGAAGGTATTGTGACTTCTTTCTTTAATGGTTATACTTAAAAGTTATTTCCTACATATAGATTTTCGACTTATGTCACTTTTGTTAAATGCAAAGTGTGTGTTTATAAATAAAATTCTTTACAACAAAACATGCATATTATCTTACTGATATATGTACTGGTATATGTATGTAGATAATAATTTAAAATAGAAAATGTTTAACGTATATAAAATGTGTATTCTTCTGTTTAAAATTAATAAATTCCACGGAAATTCGTAGTGGCATGAGTCATTCCTCACCTTGTTACTACATATACTTTTTTGCTTTCATAAAAAATGCCAAAAGTTAAATACATTTTGAAATTTATCATATATAAATTTTTTTTCGCCGGTTTTAAAAATAGAGGTATTACACACACGCGGCAGTATTTACAAAGAATGTTTCTAGTTAATTGATTCGGGGTTATGAATGTTACAAAGATAAAAAATGTAAAATGTATAAAAAAAATATATTGGGTGTATCTGTTGCCAACGTATGTGTATGTGCATGGATCCGAAATCTAAACAGCGGCCATGTGTGTTTATATGCTTAAATTACTCGGCAGTACTCAAACATTTAATATTATATGTGTTTTGAGAGCGAATGAGAATTTAGTCCCCTATGGTTGTACCATTGCTGTAGGAGAAAGGGTATGTTTGTAGTATGCGATGTTTTAAACTTATTCCATATATTTTGTGTCCGTGTAATTTTACATGTAAATAATACGGAAACGCGGAAAGTTTAGAGCATAAATGTATGTTTATTATGTTACTACATAATACAACATAGTTTTTGTGCAAAGTTGTGAATAACTGTTGTGGTTTTGTGTGGGAAAAACAGCAGGAAATATAAGCTTATATACCTGTAGTACGAGCGTGCTATGCTGGTTACAGATTGTTTAGATTGTAGGGGTTTTTTTTGGATTATCTCTTGGAAATTTAATAAATATATAATTTGATTTTAGATGGTATGAAAAACGTATATATGGATCAAAATTAAGTCATTTTATTTTGTTTTATCAAGCTTATTATAATTTTCACTATAGAATAAAAGTAGGATTTCTAAATAAATTATCGCATCTGTTAATTATATATTAAATTTTAAAATAATTTCCCGGATAAATTACAAATATTTCTTGTTAGAAAAACAAATTTCTAAACGTTTCTTATTGTCATAAAATAAATATCAAAAATCGAAATTCAGAAATTTATTGGAAAACTTAAATACATTAACTTATAAACTATTTAAATAAATTCTAATCATAATTTTGTATTCATGACAATCTAGTAATATACATTACATGTTTCGAAAATTGTTAAAACAATTTATTACGTAAAATATTAAATCATAACTTTGGAAAATATATAGATTCTGACAGTGCAGATGTCACCCTTTAGTTTATTATCAGCGCAAGAGAAAGTTTCACCAAAATTGGAGTCGATTTCAGAAATAGACTGTAGATAGGGTATATAGAAAAAGGCCATTTTTCAAAAGAGCGCACAAACAATTCCTTTATAGAAAAGTGCCCCACCTGTTGACAACCGCCGTCGTAATGTATCATCCTCTTGTAAATTGTATGTGTGTTTGTGTGCCTGTATGGGTATATACTTGGCTAGGGTCCAAACAAATACACAGATACACCCACACACGTGCGCTTACACACACACACACAAACATATATTTGATCTGGAAATAGTACTTCTGCTGTTTCCTTAAACCTGATGCATGCCTAGACTGAAGCGCCATGCACATTGGTGTAACTGTGAACTATTTTTCGACGGCAAATATCGCAGTCATATTCTGAATGGCTCAAGTTAAGCCTGAAATTAATCAAAATGTGTTCACCAATGATGATGGTAATTTACGCAGTGGGTGTATGTGTGTGTGTGTGTGTGCGTATGTATTTGTGCTTAGCATTCCAAATCTGCCGGAAGTTTTGAGTAGGGTACCGGAAATACCTATAGGACG
Organism: Nebria brevicollis; assembly: GCA_944738965.1. Lineage (NCBI taxonomy): Eukaryota > Metazoa > Arthropoda > Insecta > Coleoptera > Carabidae > Nebria > Nebria brevicollis. Next base: position 7,033,181 of record OX122898.1, on the reverse strand, counting down.
GGATTTAAGTAAACTGCAACTAAAATATTTTAAAAATAAAGTATGTTATATATATATACAGTTTAGATTAGATCTTAATTAAAAACAGATTTTTACAACAGTCGTTAATTAGTTTCATAAGACGTTCGTAGCTCAATAGTATTTAGTGTAATTATAACATATCTGTTAGTTTATGTACGTCGTGCCGTGCGATTTAGGTAGGCAGTTATATACATTTACCGCAAAACAGGTAAAATACTTATTCACTTATTTATACGTGTACGACGTCTCAGGTGTTTATCGAATCGTTTCGAGTAAAGATGCCGTAAATCACGTGTAAACTTATGCAAAATGTAGGCCGTATTCTCGCAGAAATTCATATTAGATGATTTATTTATTAATGTCTCTTATAAAGTTACCAATTTATTACTTTGCTGTATGAATTGGGGTAAGTGCTTTTTATATAACTGTCTGTCCGTCCGAATAGAGGCGTGGTTGTGTGTGTGTGTATTTTATGTATTTTTGATTAATTCGTAATTAGTAGGTACTGTCGTAAGATAAAATATTATTTTTAGAACAATTTTTCTTTGATATTAATGATCTGTGCTCAAGTGAAGTGTTCGTTTACGACAAGAGTTATGATTGTACGTTTATTTTTCGGATCAAATAGTTTCTTGAAAATAATGATAAATGATGTTAAATCATGTACGTTCTGTAATGTTAATTCTTTTATTATTAGCTGTTGAAACTTCCAGTCCAGACGATGATTCGACCCTAAAAGGTCACGGAACCTGGTCAGGTACCGCTTCGAATCACGATTCAACATCTGATCTTTCAACATCTTCATCTGATCAACGAAAACCTCCCAAAGGTCATTACAAACTTTCTTCGCAATGAAACTTCTTTTAAAAATAATACAACTTTAGATAGTTCAGCTCCATGTAACGACTTCCAATGGATACACAAAACATCAGTATCTAAAAGCCCTTCACCCTCGAAAATGGAGCCTCCACCTCCAAGCCCTGTCGGGGCGAAGCCTCCAATTAACCGTCAGCTGCGTGATAGGACTCCGAGGCGCCACAGTGAGAAAATGGCGCCTGGTTCTTTGGATCGCCGTCGAGTTCAACAGAATCGTCATGATCGGGATCAAAAGTCGAAGTCGACTCATGTGCCCAAACGTATGGATGATCAAGGGCATTATGGGTGCCAAAATTGGTGTTGTAACCCGCACGCCATGGAGCCAAATTTCGAAAATTTCCATAGACGCCATGAGAGGATTGATCCGTCCAGATATGGAAGCTCTTCTATGTTGCTGGAACAATCTAGACATGAGTTTTACATGAACCACGGATCTCATCCAGATTTATATTCGGATTTTCGTTTTCGACATGAACCGGTGGGGTGTTGTGCATACCATGCACCCCCACCACCACCGCCACAATACTGTCGTTGTGCAGACTCCAGGAATTACCATTGGACTACTCCTAGCAAGGTGATTTGCTGGACTTGTCGTACTAATTAGCATGGACCACGTATACTAACTCGTGTTTTAGGCTATATTTAACTATTTCGTAAATAAAATCAACAGAATTTCCCACCAAAATGACATAAAACTTCTAATATTATTCAGTGTTTCCTATGATACTTTTCCCACCCAAAAAAAGTTTTCAGAATCGATTATAAGAAATTGCTATATTTTTATGTATGAATTATGTTCAATTTGGAGAAAATATTTGGTAATATTTTAAAGTAAATTGTTGTATTTTTTTTTCTTGTAGCCTCCAGACCAAGATGACCGTCTGCGACGTCTCCAAGGTGAGAACGACAACTTGCAGAAAGAGGTATTCGTGCTTAACGAGAGGATTGAAGCGCAGTGCGACAAGATAGCCGAACTGGAACGGGCACTTTCCGAGAAGAAGCAACTCCTGGGTAACGCTGAGGACCTGCTACAGAGAGTAAGGGTCATGGCTACTTACGTTGCCCATCACATTGACAAGCAAAAAGTATCCCTTTTTATTTTATTTTATTATTTTGGGAGTAGACATTTGCTTTTAGTAGAAATTTAAACAAATATTGCATGAATTCGTTTTGTTTTTAAAGCTCAGGTAGACCAAAAATAGAAATAAAGTTCCGAGTACAGTAAGTGTAGTTTTTGAAACAAATCAATGTCCCCACCAAAACACAACAACATACCCTATCCAGTAACATAAATCAGTATATAACATTTGTGATATGTAGTAGAGATGTATGATATAAAAGCTCACCAAAAATGACTGATCTTGAGTTGCGCAAAAGATCGTTAGTTCTCTACGCCACCGACGTAAACATTCGAATCTTAAACACTTCTACAAAGTTCAAAACATTTCGCTAAATAATTTAAAAGTTATATCCTCCTTAATTTAATTTAAAGCTATTTCCGGTGAATTATACGTACGCCTCTACAACTTACGGATCACATTACATTATAATAGAATTGCTATTTCGTAATAATAGAACCCTGCCATCAAAACGTAATTGCAATAATTAATTGGTTGTTTAGGAGATGTTATCTCGATCATCATTGGAAACACAAAAATTAGAATTAATGTCAGCAATGAGCGAGCTTAAACTACAACAGGCTGCTCTAGAACGAGAAAACGTCGAATTGAGAAACAGCCAATACAACAACAATACAGTTGCCCTGATCGGGCTCAAAAAGCCTCCTTTGAAGCCTCGTGCCTCCCCTCAACCTGCCCTGCACACTTCTACACCTGTGCTACACTCAAGCAACCAGGTATTACTTCAAGAACATTTTTAATTATGTGTCTAATTATTTGTTTTACAATTTAAGATGTTATCAACTAGTCTGTCGCCTTCCCCCAGTCCTGTATCACCAGGAATCACAGCTTCGTTGTCCCAACGCAGAATTGAAATTAGTCCGATCCTGCAAGAGCCCCAAGCGCCGAAGGTAATTTTTGTTTTTATACTTAACTGAAGAAAATTTTGATTCAGTGCTATTTTATCTACAAAGCTAGAAGGGGATGCATTCCAGGTTTTCGGTATGTTAGAAAACATTTGTTTTATAGGGTAGTTTTAGCATGACTTTAATATTTAGTTGGACAACATACAACATTACTTTTCTATTTTATTTATTCTTCTATAGGAATCTTAATTTTAAATTATCCAATTTGAATTCCAAGTGCCCAGAAAATAAATTAAAAGCGTACACCTACTACTGATTTGTATTGTTTCGTAGTGTAAATAAACTTGATTTATATGATTTTAATTGTTTTCAATTTGATTATTTAAAGACACCTCCAGCGACGTTTCGTCGTCAGGTAGACATGCACTATGGTAGTTTACCACGACAACAGTTCTTGAGCAATGGAGGCAGCAATACCGCAGTGGATACTAACGCCAATCCATCAACAGTGACGGTCAACGGCACCAGGACAAAGGGCGTTGCGTTTGGTAAAGGATTTTCTGCACTACTTGGGGTCAGGGCGCGTGGTCATTCTGTGCCCAATCTAGGTGAAAGGACACATGTTTTAGCAAGGGCATGATACTAGCCGAAGCTAGCAAAATAAAGCTACTAAGAGCAGAATGATCTGATATTGGCTTATTGTAAACTAAAATCATTGTACAGCTTGCATAAGTGATTGTATATTAATTAAAAACAAACTAAATTAACAATTTATTTCAGTAATACCACACTTTAAGGATCAATTGCCCGGTAAATCACCAAATTTATGTTGTACCACGCATGGTCTGTCCTAGCACAATATTAGTACTAGTTACCGTTCATTTTATTTGTAATCCTGAATATAGTTTTGTGTTTCTGAAACAGCTGAAACAGAGAAAATCGTTATTGAAGACACACCAGTACATGATAGTACGAATAATTTATCGCCACAACCATCACCATCACTACAGATCAATAAGAATCGTGGAATCAAGAAGATCTTTGGGCGAATGAAGAGATCGGGGTCCGGTAATTTGGAAGATTTACCCGTCGATAGTGAATTCCGAAGAGGGGGAGTACGAGCTACAGCAGGACCACGACTCGGATGGAATGAACCACAACAACTTACGCAGAGGTAAACTTTCAGAAAATACCTTTTTCGTAATTTATTATAATAAAATATGTGCAAGTTCTTAGGAAAATTTCGTTAGTAAAGTCCGTTAAGTACTAAAACATATATTTTTTAAACAGGCCAGATATCCCATTTCCAGAGTGGGATACTGACACCGTCTGTGACTGGTTACAAGAATTAGGTTTAGAATCATACATCACAGAAGCCAAACGCTGGATTAAAACCGGTGCGCAATTACAAGCTGCATCAACGCACGACATCGAAAAAGAACTGTCAATCAAGAACGCGTTGCACAAGAAAAAACTCCAACTAGCCCTACTGGATATGACTGAGACCAGCAGTGACCCCTACCTCAGCTCTGCGGGTCAACTTGACACCGCATGGGTACTTCGTTGGTTAGACGACACCGGATTACCACAACACAAAGAGACATTCTTACTAAACCGTGTTGACGGCAGAGTTCTGCACCGACTCACCATGGATGACCTAGCATCACTTCACATTACCTCAGTACTTCACGTGGCCAGTTTAAAACGAGGAATTCAAGTATTGCGTGAACACAACTTTGAACCAGGATGTCTTCATCGTAGATCCTTGCCGGAAGACCCCACCGAGCCCACGGCACAAATAGTCGCGTTATGGACCACGCATAGAGTTATGGAGTGGTTAAGAGCGGTGGATTTAGCAGAATACGCGCCTAACTTACGCGGGGCGGGCGTCCATGGGGGATTGATGGTCTTGGAACCGAAATTCACAGCGGAATTGTTGGCTTCGTTGTTATCAATACCTCCTAGTAAAACTCTACTTAGAAGACATCTTAATACGCATTTTAAGGAACTATTAGGGCGAGATTGTATCCAGGAAAAACGGGAAGCCGAAACTACGTTAGGATATATACCATTGACGCCGGCAGCTAAACTCAAAGTAAGTTTTCAGGAAGCTAGCATTTCCTTTTTCGAATTAATAGATAAAATTGCGCTTTAAATTATAAAAGTTTATAGAATACTTTCAATATAGATCTCAATCTGATTATCTGACGCAGTTTTTTAATGAAATTGTTATCTAGATATTGAGTATTAGCATCTATTTCTAGAAACTTCCCCGTTTACTGTATTAAACAAATTTACCGTGTTGCCAAACAAACAAATGTATGTATCTTGGATATATGTATGTATGTATGTATCTGCATGTGTGTATTTATGTATCTGTATGTGTGTATTTATATATCTGTATGGATGTGTATTTATGTATTTATATGTATGTATGTACACATTGAACCGCTGGCAAACCGATTGGTAACGGGACAGTTCAAGCATGCGCAATGCAAGAATAAATTCAGTCCCCACGTAAAATTATATCTAGAGGCACGCCTATAAATGTTTATACATCAAAAATAATATTTTGCCTGATGTAGGTGACGAAGAAGTCGCAGTTTTCGTTGAAGAAGAAAAAGGATAAAGGTGAAATGGACTTCGGGGACTTGGTGTGTCCACTCATCGCAACTGGCAGCCAGTCAGGTGAATCGAATGGCTCCTCTAGTACTTCTACTAGCAGGGATTCTGTGGGTGTAAGTTTTTACTAACTCTTCTAACAATTTAAAACACTATACAAATTGCTTAAATCGCTTATTTAGTTCGATGTCGAAAACAAACAAAATTTATTCCAAAATCAAGGTAAAGTTAATTAATCAATTGCATGATTAATTCTGTGTTACGTTTAACAATATTAATAAATTGTTTAACGAAATTTATAAACATAACAAATCTCGGCTTCTTTTATTTACTTCCCAGAATATTCGCTATCCAAGTCAGAGACGTTCTAATTTAAAAACTACATCATGACATCAGAATTAGTCTTTTCATTGAATATATATGTCATTTTTTTTTACATCTTTTTGCGATGAACTATTATAGTGTCAGTATAAATTTTATATAAAAACCATTACAAAGTATTTTTTTTACATAGAATTATGTATAGATATTTAAGTATTTATATTTAAATCTCTCTTTTGATAGAATAATCCTAATCTTTGAAAAATAACAGCTCGATACAGACTAATAGTAACGTCACCCGCACACAAATTAGATTAGAGCGTGAAAAGTGAATTTGAATCACGAATACATCAAATGATGTTAGTCGAAATAAATTTGATTATAATCATATACTACCAGTAAACACTTTATGTGATTTCATGAAGAATAGTAAATGCCCGATGTGGATTATATTTTTATATGTTTAAGAAATAATTAATATTTTTAAATGTTAGAATTATTACTGCAATGAAACTAAAAATATATTGCAATGTTTTCATGAATTACAAGCATATATTTAATTTCGGGTTAAAGATACATGTCCCCGTCCTCATAGGACAATTTAATACATACATACATATATTACAAACTGATTGATTGATATTTACTAATGTTCAAACCGTGGGGTAACTTGCTTTGTTGCTGGGAGCCATTGGAAACGTTCTTTCTAAATCTTGTTTTCTAAAAATTTAGACGACGAAGATCGACACTCCAAAGGTCGAGGTTGTCTGTCATCTGGTAGATGATCCAGCGTTAACATCAAATAACCTGCAGACGTCGCCATTACGTAACATGGTGTAATGTAAGAAGACGGTAACTTAACACTTAAGAATAATTGTTTGACCAAAAAAGAAACTAATAATTTTGAAAATCTCTGACATATTGAGAAACGTCTTCCCCAACATATGCCTTAATTTTACAAATATTTGTCATTTTTTATATCACGTATATTATCAATAAAATTGTCATTTGTTTGTGTTTTCATTAAGTATCCAAATCAAGCGACAATATTTGTGCCAAAAGAAGATACGCTTTCTTTAACAATCAATTCAAACTTTGGATCAGTCATAAATTATACTTACGATAAGAATCTAGATTTTGTGCATTAGAACTGCAAAATTATGTATACATTTAGCCGTCTAGTCCGATTCCGGCTTTTCTAAAAGCAATTTGAGAACGGCCGGATTTGAGTAACACCCGTAGACAAATCGTATAGATTTTTAATTATTTTAGTTGATAGTGTATGATAATAATAATAATAATAGTAATTAATTATAATAATAAATGTCATGTTATCCAAATATTAAAAAGTTTAAATTCCCATTTATTACCAACTTACGAAATATGAGTAGTAGAAAATTATCATAAGCTCAAAATATTTAGACAAATTGCACGATTAGGACCAAACAGTATATGTATATAATAAATATACACAAAACAATTTTGTTAAGTAAACTATGTAATACACTACTATAATAATTAATAATAATAATAATGAAGTATTGTTAAATAATATTTATTTATTCATTGTTAATCCAAGTAATCAAATTTTTATTTGCTGTGTAAACGAATTTATCTACATTATTTTTACAATAGAAATATACGAGTGAAAATAAATATCTTGTATTTGTTCAAATAGATTAATTCACTGTTTTTAAAGCCGCAGATTGCGTAAATACAGTTTTGCTAGCTTCTTTCAGCACGCGCAGCTCTTCTTCCACCTTTCCACCTTTGGTGATATCCAGTTTGATGCCCCTCTTCATCAACGCATTTTGCTTCGCTTCTTTTTCACTATCTGTCAAAGTAGCTAATCGCGGGTCCATTGTGATCCAATCGTTATTAATGACTTGGTCAATCTTTAGCCGACGGTTCGCGTCCGGTTCCAGAAGTAAAGTGATTAGCTTTTTAACTTTTTCGCTAAGAAGCTGAACGATTTTCGAGCGAAAACGCCAGCGACGCGCCATCTGATGGTCGTAGAGTTTTCGTGCGTGGTTCTCATCGAACGGCATGGCTTTATTCAGCATCACGTACAAGATCACACCCAAAGACCATACATCTGATGTCTTCGGGTAATAAGGTGTTCCATGTAGGACTTCCGGTGCAGCATATGATAAAGAACCACAGTATGTTTCACTGGCAATTAATTTGTAATTACTGTCGACAACGAAGCGAGCAAATCCAAAATCGGCGATTTTGATATTGAAGTTATCCGTGACCAGTGCGTTCTCGCATTTTAAATCTCGATGCGCGATATCCATATCATGTAAATACTGAATGGCTAACGTCATTTGTCGGAACCAGACTCGCGCTTGGGATTCACCTATAGCGCCTCTCTTGGAAACGTATTCCAACAAATCGCCCTGTTCGGCAAATCTCATAAAAATAAAATACTTGGATCTCCGTAAAAACACGCTGTGCACATGGATAATATAAGGGTGATTTAGCTTAACTAGTATATCTAATTCGCGAGGTAAAAATTTTAACGTGAAATCTTTCGGCGCTTTCGTTATATCGATGATTTTACAAGCCAACTGTGATTTATCGAGCTGGTTGGGCGTTACTTTAAATTCAGCGAGATAAACTTTCGCGTATGATCCTTCTCCTAATTTATTTATTATCCGGTATCCTTTGGCTTGTAATATTTGTTCTTCTGAAGAACTACGATCAGGTTCTGTCATCTCTTGCGCAGAACATTATCAATTTTAATATTATGGGTGCACCTTAAATTTTGCAGTATAAATTAATCAAATAAAAAAAGATAAATACATTTTTAATTTTGACGGATAACTTGTCTATTTCCATGGATATAACTCAGATTATTTCTAGTTTGTTGTAACTTTATTTCTATAGATACTAAAATTGTTCATTGTTGAATATATACTATTCAAATATATATAAATTTAAAATTATATATATATATATATATATATATATATATATATATATATATATATATTTATATTTATATATATATATATATATATATATATATATATATATATATATATATATATACGACATTTTTTACGACATTGCACGGCTTATACACCCACGTTTTCCGTTTTCTGTCTCTCCTCGATACACCACAAATACCTCTCAAAAATTTAATTTCCACAGCAGTCACGCGCTTGTTTGCCAAACCCAGCATTCAGTACCATACATCAAGGATGGTGGTATCTATCTTTGTCATTCCTCATCTTCTAACCTTTGCTAATCACGTAGTATAGTAGCTGTCGAAAAAGGTGTGATGTTGGTTGCAGCTCTGAGGGGTAAACCTCGGGTGTGACTTTCTATCTCAACAGTAATAATAACAGGAATACCATTGTATAATCTTGCATCCTTAGAAATATTGAAATTTCTCGCAAACATTCCTAACGCCCCTAAGATCTTACATCCAGCAGACACTCTTCTCTCAATCTCGCAATCATACTTTCGATCACTAGAGAATAAGCACCCCAAATAAACAAACTCTTTAACTTGCTCTAGTTGATGGTCATTTACCACAATGTACAACATTCATTCTTATTGGTTATATCTAGATATAAAAGGCTAGTATGTGTGTAGGTAGTGTATTTTCAAGAATTAGTTAACAAAAGTAACAAATTTGTAAAAATTATTAGAACAATTATTTTTTACGGCGCTACTGCCGTGTAGATCTGTTGTCAATAAGCAGTGTCTGATCATATTGCTATTTAAACTATGAGACATTCTTAAATTCTGGACCAAGTAGGCTCTTGTTAGAGGATTCATTCATGTCTGGGTACCGCGTAAGCTGAACTCAGGTTCACTCCGTCGTGGAGCTAACTTCAGTCTACCAATATCAACTTTGTGGTGCACTTATGGTTAGCTGGAGCCCTCAAAAGTTGTTTGGTTATTTTAACAAATGTTATTTGTTAACCTTCTCATCCTTTACACGAGCTAAATCTTATGTCTGTACTAGATGATGAAGTGGTAAGTGTGATGGTTGCGGTATAGTGGATCGTTTTTAATGATTTTGTCCGTAAATATATGTTGATCATTCTTTCTAATGTTTAGAGAACAAAAAATGAGAGACAGATTTGACGGAAGGATTTTCCTCGATTGTACCAGACTTTGGTAAAAGCTCAACTTTGAATTCATAGTACGAGAATGTATTTGCGAGCAACGCACGTTTAGAAGAGCAAAAATGTCCTGCAATAAAATGAAACCAGTCCTATAGGAGAATTAGCTAGACTTGAAGGCAAAATTAGATTTCACCCATCGTATTGTGAGTCACTATTCGCAACAGAAATGTGAATTTGAAGAAATGTGTTCAAGCAAATGATTGCTATCTTTTGTTACCTTAGTCTAATCACGTAAGGCATGTAGTGTTCGGAAGAAATGAGAAGAAGGTTGCAGCTATTAGGTGCTAGTACTAGGGTGTGACTTTATATATGAACATCAGTATACCTATAGTGCTAAGATAATAGTCATTAAAATTTACAATATTTTAGCAATCCGAAAGATATCGTTAGTTATAATAACCATTTCGTTTCAATTATTCAATTCATATTGTACACAATTGTATTTGTAATTGAGGAATAAGAGAACTATTTTAAAACATCTGCAGTGTCATGCATCGAACTTTCTTATACGCATATGGGTTAAACCACATCGTAGTTATATTATTTTTCTAATTTATAATATTTGTTCTAACCTTTAGTTCGCTTTTACACTACATATATTTCTAAGATTAAATATAAAATGTCAAACTTTAAATTATTTAAGTCTATTTTGTTAAACAATTCACAGGCGCAGATGATACGATTTATGTAAAAATATATTTAATAAGCAGAAATTTATTTTGAAACCAGTACTCATTTTGGAAAAAAAATCAAGCAAAAGTTGTGCTAAATATAAATACCTTTAAACTTTGTTAGTGCAATTTTTCTTCATCTGTAACCGTTTTTGAGTAATTGCAGAAACTGCAAAAAATGACTAGAGTAAACAGGCAATTCCGCTGTGAATATTTTTTTCAAAAATAGGAGGTGCACATCCCTGGCATATGCAAATCTTGAGTTATACTTTCATAATTTTAGCTTCAACCGTTTAGGCTGTAGAGAACTTACACACAGACAGACACACACACACACACACGCACACAGACGGACGTCATTCCAAAAATAGTTGGAATCGATTCAGGGAAGGTAAAAACGTATATTTCCGTTAAAATTACGAGATCGAAATTTTTCATGATTACAATACATACTTATACTGCGTATAAGAAAGTAATAATATTGAAATGAAAATGGAATTATATTTAAGTAACTAGAACATGTATGTATGTATGCCTATATGTTCGTCGAATGCTTGTCCAGTTGTATAACTTCTATGCCAATGCCGTTGTTAAAAGTAACTAGGCAACCACAAAACAATGTTGGGTAACCAGTCGCGAGAATATTTTGTTTTTTTGTTTACAGGAATATTTGTATTCCTGTTTTTAAACTGGGTTTTATAACAAATTTTTTAAATGTAAAGTATATAAATTAATAAAGTGTAAAATTGTCCTGTGTTGCGTTTTTTTTTATTCTTGTGAAAAGAAATTGTACGTAATCGAAAAAACAAAATGTCATTCAGTAAATCCAAAGTCTCACGATTCAGTGCCACGAAACCAGGTATGTGACAATCGCTGTAATATTTACCCGAAAATTACATTATACTTTTCACCTCTAAGCGGTAACAGGATCAGTAAAACCTGCTACAACAATTAATCTTGGCGATACACCTAGCTTGGTGAAAGCAAAGAAATATGGAGATTTACACATGAAGAGAAACATGAGTCAGTCGAGTAATATATCGGTAATTGAAAAAAACATTTTTTTTTCAATTCAAATCAGAATTTGTGATAATTTAGATAAATTTTTTTACTTAGGGGGGGACAGACAAAGCTAAAATTTCTGTAAATCGTTTTGGAAGTAAAACTACAAAACTTGATTCTCCTAAAAATCGTATTAAATCAGAAATAGATAATTCTAGTATGAAAAGCGAAGATAGTGCGCAAGCCGATACATCACAAGAATCATCGAAAAGCTTTTCGAAAAAAAACTCAGGTATTATTTGAAAAAACATTCCGAATGGCTATCTGCCAGATAAGCATACAAAATTCTGACTCTGTGCTTATTCGGAATTGAATTTAGCGACTGACTCCTAATTAAGTATATCATCCCAGGTATCCCAGTAAAACGTCACGCAACATCTAGTCCTCGTTTTCATACAATAGTAAAATCCCAATCCCAAGCAATCCCTGTAGCCGATTCTAATTCATCGAAAAAAGTCACCTTGTCTCCAGCTTCCCTAGAACTTCAATATCAATGCAAGCTAACACGAATGATAAACTTAAAAAATGACATTATCATTAAACAGAAACCTCTAATCGAGTTGTATAAAATCTTGCAAAATTTACGCGATCGCATTAAAGAAGCCGATGGAAAAGAAATGCCTCTAGAAGATCTGAAACTCATCGACTGTTCCACACAACAAGACCCTCAAGCCCCTTTACATGAGCCAGGTTTATTTCCGATATCATCAATAAAATCTAACAATTTTAACATCATACCTTTTAGATCCTGAAAAAATCAAACTAGTCAAATCAAAACTAGAATCAGCATCTGGTCTATTCATGTTGCTGTGTCGCAAAATAGTTGAAGACAAATTAAATATAATTGATAAAGTATTCAATGAAGATGGCGAATGGGATCAGGATGCTTTAATGGCCAAAATCCAGGACTATAAAGCGGAAACGAATCTGTTAGAGGCAGCAATTGAAGAGAAATTGAAAGAAGAGGAAGCCAAGTTATTGGAATTGATGATAGAACTCCAGCAAATGTTGCCAGTGGATACAAAAGAAAGCACGAAGGTTAAACAAGAATTGGAAAAGAAATTGGAAGAGACTGAACACAGGTTGAAGGGAGCGGTACAAGATTTACATTTTGAGAAAGCAAAGAAAGCTAAAGAGTCTGATAAAATACGGGAGCTGGAAAAGGAGATTGATAAATTAAAAGATAAAATAGCTGTATGTAATGTATGAACAATTTAAGAACTGAAAGTAAAATTGTTTTTTTTTTTGTACATAGGATCATACTGCACGTCTGGATGAAGAGAAAAATAGAGTGTTGCATTATAGAGAGCGACATAATCAATTAGAACAAAAAGTTAAATCAGCCAAAGGAAAAATCCGTGAAGTTGAAGCGGATAAAAGAGATACGGAATGTCAAATAGAAAATTTAAATTTAGTTATTAAGTAAGGGACCAAATAGATCCATTAGGAATAAGAGATTAAAATAATTAAATATTTTAGGAAATTGGAAGAGCAATGGAGGTCAAAAGAAATTTATTTCGAAAATCGTCAAAAAGAAATGCAAAAAATCGTGAAAACTCATGAACTTAATGTACAACAAATGGAAGAAGAACGTCGCTCAGTCGACGTAAGGTTGTTCTTTAATATTGTACTTAATTCACTGAACCAAATTTTTTCACCTAGTCTCCTCTATTAAAATTTTTAAATCATTTCAAACTAAATGTGTACCCCATGTATTAAATAAATATTATTACTAAACAAATTTATTGTAAATATAACGCAGTGTTCAAAACTTAAAAACAATTTCACGCATGAGAACAGGCAAAAAAAGGTAAATTTATGTCTACATGCCGATGCCGTTCAATGAGCATTTTTTGTGGGTGCAGGATCGACAACATTCGCGAACAATACGAACAAAAGGAGCAATCATTTCAAAGTCGAATCGAAGAATGGAAAAAAATCGTACACGAAGCTGAAGAACGACTAGAGAAATTAATTGCGGAAAAAGAAGAGCTGCAGCAGCATTACGACTTCCTCAAAGCACAAACGGACAAAGTCGAGATTGTTGGACATCACTTCTTCAAACTGTACAAGAACGTTCAATTGGCTCATCATGAGCTAGACACGTCAACGGCCACTCCTCTAAAAACCGATGAAGAAATTGCCCTGTGGGCTGAGCTAGAATCGACGAAAAACGCACTCAGAGATGCCGAAAACAAGCTGATTGTTTATGGAGAAGAAAAAGCTAGATTTTTAGATACAATTAGTCAAAATCATGTAATTATTGTTTTACGTTTATTAGAATTGTATATAACGATTTATATAACATATACAGGTAGAAGAAAACGATCTCACAGAAATGACTGTTCAGTTGTTGGGAAAAGAAGAAACAATTACAAATCTGAATTTGGAGAATAGAGATTTGCGAGAAGCGCTTGATTTAAGGTATTGTACAGAGCACCACTAAAAATAGTTAGTCCATTGTACATTTCACTGTATAGTCAAGAAGAACTGGATTCGAAGAGTGTGATCATACAGAATATGCAGAAACAAATAATCACAATGCAAGATAATCTGTCGGGAGATTTCAGTTTCAATGAGAAAGTAATCATTTATTCGCAAGCTATTCGAAGAATAAAGGCATTGCCAACGAATTGTTATTTTTAGATGTCACAGCTGCAACATAAATGGGAAGAGGAACTGACGCGCAGTGGTCAACTTGAGATAAAACTGGTGAAGTTGGAACACAAACAGAATTGTACGCAAACTATGCTGGATGAGCGCGAGGGTTTATTAAAAATTCGCGACAGCCTGATAAATATGATTCAAGAACGGAATGGTTTATCGGCCAGTCAGAATGAAAACTTTCGGAACTACGTAAGAGACCCTATTTAGGTATTACTGGAATACATAAGCGTGAGAGTTATTAGTCATTTTTACTCAAGCAAACTGAATTTCAATTATTTTATAATTATATACCCACTAGAGCAAGTTATACAGTTTGTTTATTCTATAGTGATGGAAAGTTTGAATGTGTGATTGAGATAAGATTGTCTGAAACAAATTCTAGGGACTTCAGGTTATTTGCGAGATATTTTAACAATTCTAAGGATGCAAGACTGTGTTTGTATAATGGTGTACTTGTGCCATCATTGATGTATGGTAGTGAACGTTGGGTTTGGCAAACCATGCATAAATATCAGTCATGTCCGACACTGAACATTCTTATACGCATTTTGGTAAGTAAGTGGCATATATGACAGATATTTATTATTTTACTAAATTTTTGTTAAACCATTTACATGCGCAGATGATACGATATATGTAAAAAATAAATATAATAAGAAATTTCAATAGGCATTATTTTGAAACCAGTACTATATTTGAAAAAAAAATTCAAATGAAAGTTATGCGAAATATTAATACTTTTTACTTTCTTATACGCATTATTGAAAATAATATTCAAACCGGAAGTGCATGTTTACTCTAGGCATTTTTTTTGCGGTATCTGCAATAACTCCAAAACGATTGCATTTATAGCAAAAATATTTAAAATAAAAATTATAGATATTAACATTTTGAGTATCATTTATTTGAAACTTTTTTAAAACGGTACCAGAAACAAGAAAATAGCTATTTAAAAAGGTTCTTTTTACTTTCTTATACGCAGTATAAGTAAGTATTGTAATCATGAAAAATTTCGAACGCGAGATTTTAACGGAAATATACGTTTTGACCTTCCCTGAATCGATTCCAACTATTTTTGGAATGACATCTGTATGTGTGTGTGTGTGTCTATGTGTGTTAGTGTGTATGTGTATGTGAGCGCTCTACAGCCCAAACGGCTGAAGGGAAAATTATGAAATTTTAAACTTAAGATTTGTATATGCCTGGCAAGAAAACCTCCTATTTTTGAAAACCGTATTCCAACCGGAAGTGCATGTTTACTCTAGTCATTCTTTGCAGTTTCTGCAATTACTCAAAAACGGTTGCAGTTACAGAAAAATTGTTACAGTAAAAATTATAGATATCAGCATTTTGTACAACTTTTATTTGAAACTATAATATAATATAATGGCTCTTGAAATTTCTTCATATTACATTTAATTTTACATAAATCGTATCATTTGCGCCTGTCAATTGTTTAACAAAATAGACTTAAATAATTTGAAGTTTGACATTTAATATTTATTCTAAGAAACATATTTAGTGTAAAAGCGGTCTAAAGGTTAGAACAAATATTATAAATTAGAAAAAAAAATGAAACTACGATGTGGTTTAACCCATATGCGTATAAGAAAGTTCGGTGCATGACACTGCAGATGTTTATTTTTATTTTTCTGTAACTGCAACCATTTTTGAGGAATAACCGCAAAACATGACTAGAATAAACAAGCACTTCCGGTTAGAATTTTTTTTCAAAGATAGGAGATGCACTTACCAGGCATAAACAAATCTTAAGTTTAAAATATCATTATTTTTCCTTCAATCGTTTAGGCTATAGAGCGCTCACACCCACAGACACACATATTCCAAAAATAGCCAGAATCGATTCAGGGACGGTCAAAACGTATATTTCCATTAAAATCTCGAGATAGAAATTTTTCATGATTACAATACTTATACTGCGTATAAGAAAGTAAAAAGCTTATGAGTACTGCGGAAATGAAATTTCTGGGAGGTATTTGTGGTGTATCTAGGAGAAACAGAAAGTGTGTGTGTGAGTGTATAAATATTCGAAAACCGCATACGCAATAAGAATTAAATCCCATGTAAAGCTGTTTATAGAGGTGCGCCAAAAAATGTTTACGCATCAAAAAAGTTGTGAATAAATTAGAATGAAGTGTGTAAAGATAGAGATGAATAGCGAAAGATTGTCCTGATGTGAAAGAATGTAATTTTGATAAAAAAAATAATGATGTTATGTATGTTTGTATCTTAAACATGAAATATGACGTAATATAGTTTTTCGGTAATTCCAACCCCAGTTAAAAACTTTGCTGGATGAAAAAAATATGGAAGTTACAAAACTCCAAAATATAATAACATCTAAAAATACAAGCATATGTGAGTTGGAATCAAAAAAAGCCGTTTTGGAAATGACCTATAAAGACACAATAAACAAACGTGTACAGTTGCATACGAAAATTTGTGAAATGGAACAAGAATTAAATGGCGCCAAAGAAGAAATTGAACGACTACGAGTATTAAAGTAAACAAATCAATACATTTACCAAGAAAAGAAACAATAAATCATTTTTGTTTTACAGCGAAAACAAAAGTATATGTTCTGTCGACATTGACGTTCAAGCACATAACGGTATCACAACAAAATCGTCACAATTCAAACTTAGGTAACTGTAAATATTTAAAATCCACATATCAACTTAATTAATAATATACTAATTAACATTACGGTGTGTTGGAACTATATTTGAATCGCCAAAGAACAATTTGTTTTTGTATTTAGCAGAGAAGATCAACAAAAGTTTTTAGAACATGCGAAAAAAATTTCATACCACGAAACGAAAATTACGAAAACTCGGACTCCGGTAAGCTACAAATCTATGGAGGACTTTCACAAGAATACTTCTAAACATGGGGCACCAAATCTAATTAAATCGCCCAGTCGAGACATAGATAAAATGTTCATCGTCAATTCTTTAGCGCCTTGTTACTACCCGTTGACATCGGATTCAAACAACAATATCAATGAAGATTACCTGAACACCAATGATTCGTTGGATACCTAAAATACCATTTTACCTCTTAAGCGTAAATTTTCTGGATTCAGAACTTTTTAATGTACCTGTACCGAATTATTTTTTTAGTAAATATATTTATACATTTATTACTTTAGTTCATTTTTTCAAAAATAGGATTTCATGTCAAGCATATAAAAAGTTTCTTCATTTTACCATGAACCGTTTAAGCTGTAGAGCGCATACACACACAGACAGACATCATTCCAAAAATAGTTCGAAACGATTCAGGTCAAAAATCATATTTCCGTTAAAATCTCGACATCAATATTTTTTTTATGATTACAATACTTACTTATTATACTTCGCATAAGAAAGTCATAAAAATGAAATATATTAATATTTTGC
The DNA here is from genome assembly GCA_944738965.1 of Nebria brevicollis. Lineage (NCBI taxonomy): Eukaryota > Metazoa > Arthropoda > Insecta > Coleoptera > Carabidae > Nebria > Nebria brevicollis. Next base: position 7,015,393 of record OX122898.1, on the reverse strand, counting down.
ACTTTTGTTTGAAATTCGTTGCAATACATTTTTATATAAAATGTAAATAATATGCGATGTATAATCAAAAAACTGCGAGAGTATTGAAATTCCATTAAAAATAAGCAAAAAGTACGCTGTTCGACGTTTCCTTAATTTGCAAAACATCTGCAGTGTCATGCACTGAACTTTCTTATACGCTTTTGGGTTAAATCACATCCTATTTTCATTATTACTTTCTTATACGCAGTATAAGTAAGTATTGTAATCTTGAAAAATTTCGATGTCGAGATTTTAACGGAAATATACGTTCTGACCTTCCCTGAATCGATTCCAACTATTTTTGGAATGACGTCCGTCTGTGTGTGTGTATGTGAGCGCTCTACAGCCCAAACCCTCTAAAATGAAAATTATGAAATTTTAAACTTAAGATTTGTATGTGCCTGGCAAGAAAATCTCCTATTTTTGAAAACAATATTCCTACCGGAAGTGCATGTTTACTATGGTCAATTTTTGCAGTTTCTGCAATTACTCAAAAATTATTACAACAAAAATTATAGATATCTGCATTTTGTACAACTTTTATTTGAAACTTTTTTCCCCAAACGGTACCGGAAAAAAAATGGATCTTGAAATTTCTTCATATTATATTAATTTTTACATAAATCGTATCATCTGCGCCTGTCAATTGTTTAACAAAATAGACTTAAATAATTTGAAGTTTGACGTTTTATATTTATTCTAAAAAATATAATTAGTATAAAAGCGATCTAAAGATTAGAACAAATATTATAAATTAGAAAAATAATGTAACTACGATATGGTTTAACCCATATGCGTATAAGAAAGTTCGGTGCATAACACTGCAAATGTTTTTTCTAATTTATAATATTTGTTCTAACCTTTGGAATACTTTTACACTAAATATATTTCTTAGAATAAATATAAAATGTCAAACTTCAAATTATTTAAGCCTATTTTGTAAGAAATTTCAAGAGCCACTTTCTTATTTCTGGTACCGTTTGGGAAAAAAGTTTCAAATAAAAGTACAAAATGCTAATATCTATCATTTTTATTTTAACAATTTTTCTGAAACTGCAACTATTTTTGAGTAATTGCAGACGCTGCAAAAAATGACTAGAGTAAACATGCACTTCCGGTCGGAATATTGTTTTCAAACATCTGCAGTGTCATGCACCGAACTTTCTTATACGCATATGGGTTAAACCACATCGTAGGCACATTATTTTTCTAATTTATAATATTTGTTTTAACCTTTAGATCGCTTTTACACTAAATATATTTCTTAGAATAAATATTAAATGTCAAACTTCAAACTATTTAAGTCTATTTTGTTAAACAATTGACAGGCGCAGATGATACGATTTATGTAAAAATATATATAATAGGCAGAAATTTATTTTGAAACCAGTACACTTTTTGGAAAAAAAATTCAAACAAAAGTTGTGCTAAATATGAATTCCTTTAATTTTTGTTTATAAAATTTTTCTGTAACTTTAACCATTTTTGAGTAACAGGCACTTCCGGTTTGAATATATTTTTCAAAAATAGGAGGTGCACACCCCAGGCAAATGCAAATCTTAAGTTTAATGTTCATAATTTTAGCCTCAACCATTTAGGCTGTAGAGAACATACACACACACACACACAGACAGACGTCATTCCAAAAATAGTTGGAATCGATTCAGGGAAGGTCAAAACGTATATTTCCGTTAAAATCTCGAGTTCGAAATTTTTCATGATTACAATACTTACTTATACTGCGTATAATTAAGTAAAACATTCAAAGGTAAAACTTATAATGGCTCTTTTTATAAATGACTATTTTCGTAATCTACATACTTTAAGCTCTAAAACATGTGAATTCGTTAAGTAGATATTTTAAAAGTATATATGATCGGTAGTAATATATTAAAGAAATTTATCAAACAAAATTAAAATACGTCACTTATTTATTATTTGTACATTTTAATACATAAAATATATTACATATAATTAAAGCTTCACCTACTTAATCGCTATCATTACTGTCGCTTCCCGAATACGCGCCCAATAAAGACAAACTATTCGAAATCGAAGAGACTGGTTTTTCCTTAACTTCGTCTTTGGTTACAGTTTCCGCGACTTTTGATTTTAGTTTCACCAATCCAACCAGCGATTTCTTCGACATAAGTCCAACACTTTTATTCCAACTAGTACCGGTTGTTTTCGGTTTTATACTAGGCACTTCAATTAAAGGATCCGGTTCTATATTCGGTTTGATATCATCTTCGATTTGTACCTCAGCCTCTTCAGTTTTCATAATTTTATCTGACGGCTCTTCTGAATCCTCGACAATTTCTTCTTCAACAACAATTTTACGCTTTTGAGCCGAATGAAATTTGACCGTCCTATAAATTAAAAGTATTAAAACATAAAAACATTTATTAACAACAAATATATTACTTTATAAATTCTTCATCTCTTTCTTTCAATTTCTCTTCAATCTCCCTAGCAGATAATCGAGTATCATATTGTTGTAACATAGTTTCATAATCAACCGCTTGGTGTCGTTTATTCAAATCTTTCAACTCTTCTAAAGATTCGAGCAATTCAATCTCGTTTTTCGATTGAATCGTTCGATTTTCCAACAACTTCATCGGATTATTTGCTTCCTCTTCGCGCAACTCATCCTCCTCGCGTTGCGCTTGTTCTTCCGCGAGTTTTAACGCCATGAAATTGCGTGTGGCCCCTGCTTCTATTTCGTAATCGCAATTTTTCGGGTCCGTTTTAAAGGAAATTTCTTGTAAACATCTTGTACACTAACAACAAATCAAAATGTAACCTATAATTATGTAAATGGTTGGTAAATGGTATAGTACCTTTATGTAAAAGCGATAGATGCGGATACCGAGGTAATCCTGGTTTTCAACATCTTCTTTTCGAGCATTAAATTTCTTCCCTTTGTAAATGTATTCGCCGCAAGTGGCGCAGCGCATATTAAATGGGGCCATTAAACGGACGGTGTATTGTCGGTTTTTAGGTAATTTCATACGCGGTATTTTCGACGGATCGAAATCCGGGGGATAATATTTCTAACAAAATTAAAATTATATTAATTCGCATCATTTACATAGTTCAATTAAAAATCGTGACGTCATCAGTGTCCATAATACATATTGATGTATTTCATGATTGCTTACATTTAACACTTTACGTTCAGACATTTTAGTTCGTTAAATAAATCACTAGTTAAATTTACAATGAAATATTTTCACTCAACCTAAATTTCGTTTAGAAAAGCATATTTAATAGAATGTTAAGATAGTAATGGTTCCTTGAATGGATCGTTGCCGCTCGAAACGGACGAAAAATTAAAAACACTACTATTTGCAAAACTAGGGTCTTTTACGATCCGTTTGTAAAACAATAAACTGAAGTTGGACAAAAATAAACTGTCAAATTTGACGTATCACGATTATTAGAATCAAAACAAAGCTAACAAAGATGAGTGTAGAGTTAGAAGTAGAAGATGCAATTCTTCAAATAAGAAACAAATTACAGCTAGATAAAGTAAAGTTGTGGCAGCCACCGTATTACAGTGAAACGAGTGGCGCATCCGAAGCCGATATACGGGTAAGTCAGGTTATATTTACAAAAGAACAACTGCAATTTTACGTGATTTTCGTATCATAGGCCTTGTCGAAAAGCTACCATGAATGTCTTGGTTTACCATTTGATACATGTTTAAAAGTATTGCATGATTTGCAAACACATGCTCTCGATAAACTTAAAGAACGCGATTTATTCAAAGAAACCGGTATTGCTACTTTGAAGATTCGCATTGCTAACGATACGAACGGTTCGAAATTGATTAATATCGAAATCCGATTGAATTCTTCTGGGTTACACTTGAAAAATGAAGTTTCTACTCGTACCGAGCTACCCGTTAAAAGGTATTTATCAACACTCTATCAGAGCTGGATTAAAAGGCATTGCATTGGGAAATTGCTATTAAATATCTAACAATGTACGAAATCAAATCAATATATATAAATTTAAGATTAAAATTTAACCTTTTAAATATTTCATATATAATTTTTGATCTTCATTTACTATTAAATAAAGTATGATTATCTAACCCTGTAATGTTTATCACGGTTTATGAGAATGTATACTCTGTATGCACAAATAATTATTATAGTATGATGCCACAATTTGCGAGTAAAAATATATCTGAATAAAATATGTGAATAATAATAATATATGCGCTAATCTGGATATTAGGTTCTTGCATTATTTTGACTAAGCATTAATTACGAGTCAATATTAATATAATTATTTAAATTTAACCATGATTAGAGTGGAGATTTGTGTAAATGTGCCATTTGGACTTAATTTTACACGTCTATTGTAGGATCACATATTTATATTATGATTTATAACAGTTTTTCGACGGGTGTTAGTAATTAAAATAATAAAATTTTGTAGGAATGCAGTCAATTTTTTTATTATATTTAAAACTGCTCGACGTTTCGACAACACAATTGTTTTCTTCAGGAGGATTTTAAGTTATAATTTATCAAATATATTTTCCTTATAGTAGACGGACATTTTATTTTATTAACATTAACTATAAGAAAAATATATTCGATAAATTATAACTTAAAATCCTCCTGAAGAAGACAATTATGTTGTCGAAACGTCGAGCATTTTTAAATATAATAAAAACATGACTGCATTCCTACAAAATTTTATTATTTTAATTATATTATAATAATGATTTAGTGCAATGTATACAGATCTATTAAGGCGATGTTCCAATTTTTTGGTCAAATAAATGACTATTTTTAATAATTTCTCTCTCTCTTATTTTATTAGATAGAAATTTAAATTTTTGTTTACAATATTAAATAACTCAAGCAGTATACAAAACAAAATTTTATTTTTATGCATGGTTACTTATATAGAAGGTGACAAAGTAGAGGCCGCGGAGATGAGGTGTTTTGCGGTGTGCACGATAACGCCAGTCCAGGATGTCTAAAACAAAAAAATCTAACGGGGTTTTATTAAGAATAAAATAATCTGGACCGTAAACCAATAAAAAGTTAAAAATTAAAAAAAAACCTAGAAAATAGTGTGAGTTTAAGAAAAGTCCTATTTTTTGTACACAAAATTGGACCTTTGGGATTGAATAAAAATGGAACAAATGTATATTTATGTCGGTTTGCGTTCGGCGTAATAAGTTAGTTAATAAAATAAAAAAAGATTTGAGTCAATAGCTTAATTGGTTTTTGAGTGCACACCGTTTTTAAAAATGTAGTTTCGAGAAAAACGTGTTTAAAGTTTAATTTTAGTGAATTTATAATCCGGTTACTACTTATGGAAATGTAAATATCTCTGAAACGGTTTGGAAATTTACATTAAAATTTTTTTTACACATTTTTAAAATGTTTTTGAATAAAATTATTGAACAAAAAAAAATCGATTTTTTTTAAATTGGAACATCGCCTTAAAGGTGGTGAACATTGGAGGGTTAGATAATCATACTTTAATTAATAGTTAGTGAAGATCAAAAATTATATAATTATACTAATAATTGCTAAATAATTAAGATGAGGCAATACATGTTTGCTCTGCACTACGTAATAGGTATATATGTTTATCAAAAATCATAAGCATATAAAATATAATTATGAAATAATGAATAATATTTTCCCAGAATCAAGCTTATAGCCAGCGGATCCGTTCTTGTAGATGATGTATCTTTAGATAATCAACGTATAAAGAATGGAAGTGTGATAATGGCATTAATATTACATGATAACCCCAATGAAATTCAAGATAGTGGTAAACGTATGAAGGAATTGGAAACGATCAAAGCTGATACCAGCCTACTAGCGACAACAAGCGATTTTTATATGAATGTACATATAATATTTCGTAAGATAAATCTAATAGATACAATATTTGATCTGATTTTTCTAGCTTGAGGATCAATCGGGTAATGCCATTTCTTTACCGCAACACGAAAAAAAGGCACTTATGGTTGCAATGGCGCTGCACGAAAAAGGAAGATCTGCATTGAAGACAGAGGATTATTCGACAGCTCTAGTAATGTTTTTAGATGCAGACAAGGAGTTTTGGTAGATTTATTAATAAAAAATATTTCAATATACAAGTTTACAGTTAAAATGTTTCCATTTTCAGCCTATGCAATTCGAGTATCTTAGAAAGCGTCGATAATTACGCGCTGTTAAATTTGGATATTGTCTGGTGTTATTTATGTCTGCAAAGCGTTTCACAGGTTCCGGAAGCGGAGGAACGGTTGAAGAAGTGCGAGCAGAGTTTTCATAGGAGTTATGGGCCTAATTTGGAACGGCTTATCGCTCTTAAAGGAACACCCGGTGCGTAATAAAAGAACACTTTTAGTTAAATGATTTTTTATTTCTAAATAAATATATTTTGTAATTACAAAATTCTATCTGGCATGTCATAAATATCTGCAGTGTCATGCACCGAACTTTCTTATCCGCATATGGGTTAAACCATATCGTAGTTACATTATTTTTCTAATTTATAATATTCGTTCTAACATTTAGTTCGCTTTTACAGTAGATATATTTCTTAGAAACAATATAAAATGTCAAACTTCAAATAATTTAAGACTATTTTGTTAAACAATTGACAGGCGCAGATGATACGATTTATGTAAAAATATATATAATAAGCAGAAATTTATTTTGAAGCCATTACTCTTTTTGGAAAAATAATTCAAACAAAAGTTGTGCTAAATATAAAAACCTTTAATTTTTGTTCATGAAATTTTTCTGTAACTGTGACCATTTTTGCGTAATTGCAGAAACTGCAAAGAATGACTAGAGTAAACAGGCACTTCCGAAGAAAGTAAAAATTATTTAATACATACGTCCATATTTATACATACATATCTCTATATACACACATATATACATACATATCTACGCATACAAACATACTTACATACATGCATACATACATACATACATTACCTACATACATACAGTGCATGAATACATATATACAGTACATACAATGATACAAAAATACAGTGCATACATACATACAATGCATGCTTACATACAGTGTGTACATATAGTCGGATTTACGGAACTTGAACATTTTTTTGACTTCGTTTATAGAACACTTTTAAACGGAGTAGATTTAAATAAAATCAAGAAAAATAACAGTTCAATTCTGTTTTTCTCTACTTCAAATAACGCCAAACTACTCAAAATTATGCTTTTGGCCCGTTTTAACAATGTGAAACAATAATGTGACATTAAAACAATAATATATGAAGTATGATGAAATATGATGGAATATAAACGTGGTTGCGTTTGTTGTTATTAATACGGCGTCTGCGTTAAGTAAAGATGTACGTCTATAAGCTTTAAACGACACTATCGCACATATTAAAAAAGACATCTACATTATTTTAATGTCAATACTTATATCTGACTAAGGAATGTAAAGAATGTTCAAGTTCCGTGAATCCTACTATACATGCAGTGCATACATACCTACTTACAGTGCATTTATACATACATACATGCATACTGATGTTTATACATCTTCAATCATGAGTGCCGACATTCAGTCTTTTCTTTCTACTAACCAAGATGCATCCCCTTACTTTGTAATTAGTTGAGGACTAGCAGTTTAAGTTAGCCAAATCATCAACGTGTTAAATTGTCTAATGGCTTCATTGTTTTATATTTTAATAACTAATACAAATAAAAACAAATGTATATTTAATTACTTTAGGTAACGAAGCAGCATTATTTATGCGCTTACATTTACTACAAGCAATTGTCTTATATCATCAAAACCGCAGGGACGAAGCTGTGAAATTACTGACGCGCGCCGAAGAAGAATTCAAAGTGTTAAAAGTTGACGAAACCAGCTTGTTAACCCTTGTAGAATTAGGTATTTAATGTCCACCACTTACCGATTTCCTTTAAAAATAATTATCAAATATTTGTATAAGGTTTTTCAATGGCTGAAGCCCGACTTGGTCTGCGCGCCACTCTTGGAAATGTGAACGCAGCCGCTGAGTACATAAACGAAAACCGCGAACAACGTACGAAGAGCCGCAAGAAAGCGCTAGAAGAATGGATTTTAAATAAAGAGCGAAAGAAATTAGGGAAATGTGCCGACGGCAAGCAGTATGTCGAACCGAAATTTGTAAAAATGTTACAATCGATGGGTTACTCGAGGGAAACGGCGCGACTCGCTTTACAACAAAGTAATAATAACGTGTCAAATTCTGTTCAAATTATTCAAGATAATCCGCAACTGTTAGATGTTTCTGGGAGTAGTTCTACCGACAGTTTTTCGCATTTAATCTCTGATATGATACCACAAGTAAGTAACAACAGTATCCATTCGTAAATAATCATTAATTAATCAACGATATATTTAAAACTCTTAACTGATTTGTATTAGCAAAGTGGCGTCCGTATTAATATATATTTGCATATTTAATAAAACTATTAAAATGAATTTTGATTTTATAGTTAGAAGCAGCGGGTTTTGATTTTCGCATGGCTAAATTAGCGCTTAAAAAGCACAAAGGTGATATAATAGCGGCGATCGAAGAATTGATAAAAAATGGCGGAGTAATTGACGGTGAAGCTTTATCAGATGATGGTAATTATTAATGGTTGTAACTGACTTTAGTAACTAATAAATTATATTGTGGAATAGATGAGAATACTGCTCATTCATCGCGTAAGAAAGACGCAAAACAAAAAGAACTGGAGGCATTGGAAAGACTATCCAGCGCCATTCCGATGGTGGATGATGATCATTTGGATTTAAGTTTGGAACAAGAGGAGATTTTTTTAAATCAGTATATATCTTTGCTCAAACCAGAGTGACATTTATTTAATTATTTTAAACAACTGTGATTTGTAGTGTGCCTTATATCATTACCAATAAAAATTTATAAAGGTTTACAGTGTTGTTACTTCCACAGATTTTTTCTCAGGCGTTGAGTTATCGTTGATTATCATAACTTCCAAAAACATAATATCGTCCACGACAAATTTATGTTTTTCGAGTGTACTATGTGTTATGAAAATATATTGCGATGATGATTCTTGGGGATCTTCGCGTTCTTCATCTCCTTGTTGTCGTTTAGCTGTTATATACTTTATGAAATTTTTTGCCTATGGAATATATTTTTATAATCAAATGCGCAGAAAGTTATTTTGCATAATATGGCATCTTATAACGTTACATTATATACAGATGTTTCAAAAATCGCCCAAAATATATGTATATTTTCAATTTAAGTTAATTTTTATTAAGTAAATATGCAAATAAATTCGTAGACAATCAAACCATTTTAAAAAATGAACGGTGTCTCCGCTGCACTTTCTTATACGTAGAATGTACATTTGTTTAGATAAGATATAACTTTTTAATACATACATATATAATTCAATAAAATATAAATATTTATTACACCATATTGATAATCATTATAATCGGAAATAGATGATTAATACATGTAAAACGTACACAGTGTTTCGTATTGGACTATCTTATCGATAAATCGACTATTAGCAATATATTGTTCAAAATATATTTGTATCATTAATACTGAAGTCAAACCCGATGTTGAGCTTAACTGAAACATCCTGTATACATATAACAAAGGTTGTATGTAATATTAAATACCTGTTTCCCTGTTAAATCTTTTAAAATAACTTTCGCTTCAATCACACAAGGCCACGACAACAAAGGGTCCCAATCTCCTTTCAATACTTGCAAAGACAAAATAATGTGGCGTCCACGCCATTTTTTGATGCCATTCAAGAAAATTTCTACCTAAAATCAATTATTTTATAAACTCTCAAAATTATATAAATGTAAAAATATTACGCGCAATTTATAGCCGTATTGACTACTATAAAAAACAGAACTATGTAATACTGTGTTATGATTTTTGGCGTTCTCCATTTTATTTTTAAATTCATCTATTCTCCAGAGTAATCTTCCTGCAATATAACTTATTAATACCTCTATATACTACATCTATAATAATAGCCAATTTACCGTCATGTATTATGTGATTAGCACTTTTCGATTTTTCCAAATCTTGAACATTTAATTTTAATTGCTCTAGTGAGTTTTTCATCGTTTTTATTTCGTTACTTTGCGATTCTAAATGTTCTGATGCTTCATTCGCGATTTGAGTAACGCTTTTAGTATCGAAAATAACAGTTTGATATTTAGTTTTGAATTCGTTAATACCGGTTTCTTGTACTCTTAGTGCGCTTTTTAAACTTTCTAACTCGTTACGTTGTTCGGTCCATAACGCGCCAATCATTGCGTTTTCTTGAGCGAAAAAATCTTTGAAATCATTTAATTCCCTTCGCCAAGCGATTGTTTCTTCTTGTCTATGAAATTGCTCGTCGTTGATTTTTTGATGTAACATATTTAACTCCATTTCCAAACGATCTAACAGTCCACATCGGGTTTCTTGATTTTTAATGGTATACTCAGTTTCTAATAATTTATTTTCCATTTCTATCAAACTGTTTTTGGTGTATTCGGTACTAGAGTCTATTTGTTTTTTCCATGTATCCAAAACTTGATATTGTAAATGTACTTTATCAAATTCTAATTTCGAGTGTGATGTTGTTGATTTTCTTTTTTCTGAATCTTCAAACCAGTTTCGTTTTAAATTCTCCAGAGTTGAGCTTAATTGTTTGTTATATTCCTCGGTTTTTTGGTATAGTTTCTGTAGCCGTTGCAATTCAACTTGTTGCATTTGCCGATTGCGGCGTTCTTCCGAAAATGCAGAGCGCAACGCTACGATTTCGGTTTCTAAGTATTCGATGCATTGGCTCACCGGGGGTTGTGTTAATTTTAGCGGAAATACATCATGTGTGCTTTTTGGGCGCGGTTTTTTATAATTACAATCATTTATATGCTTATCTTTGTTACTTCTTTGAACGTATACTCCACATTTTTTGGGACAGGGTTCCAGAACCGAGCCGCATTGTATGATGTGATCCTAGTAGCATTTTTATTTATTGTGCTTAATTATTGCAGATTATTTTTTTTAATATTCGAAATTTGAAACTATCTTATCGAATACCGCTGGAATTTTAACCCAGGAACTGGGTTCGAATCCCGAGGGCTACCGATAAATTCTACTCAAATTACGAATATTTAATAAATATATAATCAAAGCATTATAGTATGAAGCTTGTTTTAGACTACACAATAAATTGAACAAAAAATTGTACAATAACTTGTATATAAAACTGTACAAGAAATTGTGCAAACCAATTTACCTACAATCAAACAGCAAATTGTTTGAAACATTACAATATTTCAAACAATAAGACAAATACACAATTTGGGTAGCACAATTTCTTGTATAGTCTAGAACAGACTTTAACTTACTTGCAGATATTTATCATCAACGAACTCATTACAAAAATAGCACGCTACACATCTACCGATAGGGTAATTTTTTGGATCACGTTTTTGGTGATTTTGACTATTCATTTTTTTTTTGTTTTTATTATTATATCACTGACATAAATTTCAGGTGCAACTATCTAGTAAATATAATCAAGCTGATTAGATAAAAATAGTGTAAAGTAAATAAAATGCTTTTGATATGTTATCGTTTTATGTTTGTTGTAATTTTAAATTGTTGATTATAAATATTTCCTGTAACCTTGATTGCAAAATAAATATATAAATATTATATTTCTAACTAATATACATATAAATTATCGAAAAAGTTACGTTTTTCTATGAATGAAAATTTTCCCTCCCTTTGCTAAACCTATCGCTTTTACCATAAACTAATGAAAAATGGAATGACCTTATAAAATTTAAGTATCCTATTTGATCTGTGATTGGTGAATATTTCCGATTCTATCTCAGTCTATTTGATATAACGCATGCGCAATTAATTTATGAATTTATTTAGAGGATGTTGAAGCTTGAACTTTCTCGAGTCTGTCAAATCTTTTAAAATTGAATTCATCGAAAATCTAATCACTTAAATGGTTAATTATCCTGGATTATAATTCAGGTGATTAATACATAATCAGCTAATTATTATATAATAATTGACTGTTGAAAGGACTCTAACCAAACTGTTCATTAAATTTGTTGTTGATGGCTGGAAAACGGACTGCAACTAGTGAATTAAACCACGATAATTGGGAAGAGGAATATGAGCATGAAGATGCAGGTACTTTTAAGCGTGCACCTGAAGACATTTTACAACGCCGGGTGATCAAAACAGCAAAACGAAGAAATCCCATTTCTTCTTCAGATGTAAGATGATTCCTTTTTTTATAAATGAGACTAGTTTTATTATTATTGTTTAATGTTTAGAATGGAAGCGCAGCTAAAAATGCGTTCAGTGGTTTTGGAGGGTTTTCCAAAACACCGAATCCAACTGCAGCAACGTCTCCATTCGCGTTTTTGGCAAATCTGGCAAACAATTCACCAAATAACTCAAATGGAATTAGTAGTACTACTACGACAACATCAACTACCTGTCCAGGTGCATCGACTTTTAAAATGTCAGACAATACTAAACCAGTAAAAGAGGATAACAAGGAAGAGAAATCCTCGGATTATTACGCTAAATTAAAAGGACTAAATGAAAGCGTCACTTCTTGGATTAAAACGCACGTGGATAAAAATCCTCTATGTATTTTGACTCCAATATTTAAAGATTACGAAAAATATTTGGGAGAAATCGATAGTCAAACTAGTAAAGAACAAACGAAATTTAAATTTTCCAGTGACCCCAAGACCAGTGCGGCTTCTGCTCCAATTAGGAGTTCTAGTATCTTAGAACAAGGAAATCCATTTGCATGTGCTGGAGACAAATTAAAAGAACCAGAAAAATCAACGTCATCAAATACATTCTCTTTCACATCTACGCCGAGCTCAGCCATTGCGCCATCGACTGGTTTTAGCTTTGGCACTGGCCAACCATTCCAATTCGCCAACGTAACCAAACCGATAACCGCCGAAGACAAGACAGAAAAAGCCGAGGACGAAGACGATCCGCCAAAAGTCGAATTCAAACCCGTGGTGGAGGATGGGCACGTTTTCTCAAAACGGTGTAAAGTTTTCGTGAAAAAAGACGGAAACTTTGGAGATCGCGGCGTGGGTCAGTTGTTCTTAAAGCCTGTGTCAGGCAGCGAAAAAATACAATTGATCGTTCGCGCTGACACGAATCTTGGCAATTTATTATTGAATTTTATTTTGTCTGAATCGATTCCTATACAGAGAATGGGTAAGAATAACGTGATGTTAGTTTGTATACCAACACCAGATGCGAAACCACCACCCTCGCCGATCCTATTGCGAGTTAAGACAGGCGAAGAAGCGGATGAACTTTTGAACATTTTAGAAAAGCATAAAAAATAATTTTTATTAAATTTTAAGTGACTAAAAGTTTGAACTATTTTACTGTTACATTAATAATGATTTAGTATTGAATTTGACCTGTAATTTTAATATGATTAATTTTGAAATGATTTATATGGTAATTACTGGTAATTTGATTTCTCTAAAAAGGCCTGCAACGAATGTTGTTACCAGTAATTGATTTTAAAAATGTTTTAGAAATAATGTAAATGTACTACACTTTTGATGAAATGCAGGCAATAGAAATACTATATTGTAATTTTTTGGTGAAAAATATATAAAGCAATACTTTGTCAACAATGAGTACTTTTTATTTTTACAAGTACAATAATATATACACAATTCATTACAGATGAACATTAAAATTTATCTTTTGTTTCTTTCATAATTTAACTTATAAAATAGAAAAAGGCATGTCATACAAATAAAGTAAAAACTGTAGAATCTGTATATTTTAAACATATATTGCACAGCTGAAGCATGCTCAAAATATATCTACACTAGCTGTGATAAAATATAAAAAACAAACTTCAATTAGCTTTTAGCGAGCTGGCCGCTGAAAATACGCGATTTTGTCCAAGACCCGACTGTATATGCGACATATGCACTTCCACATTATCCTGAAACACCACTTGATTATCCCCGGATAATTTCCGCTTAATCTGCTCCATCGTTCCTTGCAACACCTGCAGCTCATACGCGTTCTGATCCGAATCCGACAGGCTCTTCACTTGAATCATGAGAGCCGTTAAATCCGTGATTATATCCAGCATCGACGGAGTTGTAACTGTTGGTTTATCATTCAACGCGCCATTATTTCGATGCACCATATCGGATGCCTCTTCTTTACATTTCTCTCTTAAGTAAGACGGCGCCAACATCGCAGCCACACTTGGTTCGGGCGCAATCTCATGGCACAAACTCTGGATATCTTCCAGATATTTCTCCAAATCTTTATTCAGCTTTTCCAATTCTAGTAGAATTTCCGCGTAGCGACGCTCAAAGTCTTCAGGCATCTCTGTGCCAAAGCTCTGAAACCGTTCAGCGTCCGTATTCATTTCTCTTAAACTATTCACTTTAATTTTCTTGATTGTTAAAATCTTATTCACTAAAACCATGTGTTTTAGTAACTTAACCGGGAAGCCACCGATGGTTCCTTCGAAATATGGTCGTTTCGTGGGCAACTCTTTGCCGGATAGTAACGGATCGTTGCGGAATTTAAGCGTCGTTGAATTAATCGGACTTGGCAAACCAGCCGATGCTGCAATGCGCGGTCGGAATTTCTGCTGGAAACTAGAGATTGTTATCGTCTCTGGAGGTTCGTTGGAGAGAACTTCGTAATCAGGTACAGAGTGTGTTCCGAGTCCTTGTCGTTCGAAAGTGATCCTGTAGGTGTTGTTTGAGGTATCAACAGCGTCTATACTTCCAGTGAATAAACCATCTTGCGGTTTCCGTAACCGTGCAGTGACTTTTGTACCGATTACTAGTTGTAGTGGTATTTCTGCTGGTAGGTCTTTATAGTTGGCGACATCCGCAGGTTTTCGTTGTTGTAACGCTCGAATTTTATTTCGTTTCTTCTCCAATTCACCCCGTTCTTCTTGGAAGAATGACTGGGAGCACCGTCTAGGTTTGCCCATCATCCTTCTGATTTTTGTCCACTCAATTCGGGTCAACTCGCGACATTTCAATTCCGGGAACGATTCTTTTAAGCAAATCATAAAATCATTGTCGCCGGAGAAAAGAGTACGATCGATATTACTGTAAAACCACTCGTAGCAAACCCATTTATGTGCTTTGGGGAGTTTTAGTAAGTTTCGCAATCGCATCCCGATCTTTTGGCCGATCTTCCGATCGGGTGATTGTAAGGCGGGAATCGTTTGATTGTCTCCGCTTTTAGAGTCCCTTGTTTTTTTCTGCGGTGTTTTTAACATGTATTCTTTTTTGATCGGTGTCTTAGGTTTTTTCGTCGGTGTACTCGCTTTTGCTAGCTTCTTAGCAGAGGGCGGTCGATGATGAGGGGTGTTCACGATATCGTCATCAAAGAATAACCGATTTTTCTTACGTATCCGAGCGGGCATACCTCTACGGTTTAGTACTTGGGGTGGAGCCGCCGGCGTTGGTTTTGGCGGTGCTGGAGTACCAACGCGTTGCAACCCAAGCGCGGCGGGACCCAGCCTTGGTTCTTCTTCATCCACATCCATACTGATATCATCGTCTTCATCTTCAATTTCTTGTTTGATTTTCACGTCAACGTCCATCCCGCCGTTTTTAAATTGCAGCAGTGCAGCAGCTGATTCATCTAGAAATTGGAAGATTTTAAACTCACTGACTTGAACATTTGTTCAACAACATCGACTTCAGAGTGAGGGTGTACTCACAAACATTCAAAGAGTTATACATTGAAAATAAGGTTTACATCATTTGAAAAAATGACTACAATGTTTATGAATGATAACATGAAGGTTAATCATCATTCAGCATCAAAACGTAAATAGAACCAATACAACACACAAGAACTACAACGGTTATCGTAAACCGTGATAGTAGAGTTTGTTCGTGACATTTTTACAGGCCATGTAGTCTCCCAGTGAATTTCAGTTGCTTGGCGTGTTTGTGATTTAAATTTGGTATTGCACCATTTTCAAATTTGAACCTATCATTCCCTCGTAATTTGTTTGTCTAATGTATGACAGTTCGTACACCAAATGACAGAACTTCAACACTGCGCAATACTACATAAAATCAAGTTTCCACTGCAAACAATTGAAATTCACTGGCTTTGATTTTACGCGGACAAAACAGAAAAATTATTTATAAATTGAACTCACTTTCAAGTTCGTCCGCCATGTTGACGTTGATTGCTGAGAATTCTGGGAGCTGCGTGTGCGCCACTGCGCCCGAAGTTTAAAAATAAATAACCGCCGCGTGACTTTTCCTGCACATTTTGATCACTTTAACACACATTTTCACAATTAACACACACAATTAACACTTAACACCTACTAGAAAATTTAAAATTATTTATTTCTAATCTTCTTTTGACCAACTCATTCGTTTTAAATGCCACGTATTTTACAACAAATAGGCGCGCTTTTTTAAAAATAGGATTTGTTTCAAATAATAAAACATTGCAATTTAATTGTTTTTTGTACATATAAATGAATATGTTTTTATCATTAAAGCATGTAGCTATAATATTAATGGTGTTTAATAATATAAGTAGTGAGGATATTGAAGAAACAACCGAACTGGATAAAATAAGTTGTAGAGAACGAATTCGTTTGATAAGTTCGAATAAATCTGATCATTTTGAGTTGACAGAAGCGTTCATAAACGAAACGATACACCTTGATTGTCATTATTGGTTTGTTATCGCGAAAATGTTTTTGAATATTTATTTTCTTTTTTATTTGTGAAATAGCAACGAAAATGACGAAAATGAACCAAAAGTTTGGTTTAGGATAGAACAAACGAATAGTACGCCACATGAAGTAGTTCTTGATATGAATAAAGATGAAACACTATCGAAAAAATCAGTTTCTGTGGATCATACATTAACAATAATAAATCTTAGCTTAGAAGACGCTGGGATTTATTATTGTCAGGGTACTCAAGGGCAAAAAGCTGAGAATATGTATAATTATATTGTTGATAGTGAGTTATAATTTGAAAAATCATTATAAGTGCTTTATTTAATAAAAATAATGTAATTTCAAGTTGTATCAACAAATTCAACACCACCTGAAAAAGGTAATTTAACAATTTGGAAAGATTATCATAATGAATATGTGGTTCCAATCAATAAACTAATTAAAAATTCGCTCGGAAATGATTTTGTTTTTATTCGTAAAGAAATGAGAACGAAGTTAGAAGTCATTACAGATTGGGATCCTAATTGGGGGCCTTGTGAAATCTGTGGACGCGCCCAAGGAGATGGATTAGAGTATAAATATGGATATTGCCGAATTAAAATAGAAAACGATGATAATTATGTTAAGTAATATGATTTGTTTTATGATCTTCATTTATTTTATTTTATATATATAGACATTAAATATAACTACAAGGGCAAATGTTGAAAAAATAAATTATTTTTTAACGATACCAATATTAGCTTGTGATTCATTATTGCTGGAAGAATTGTTTCCAGATGTTAGTCAAATTACTAAATGGTTACCTGATTATAAATTGGTTAGAAAATGTAATGGAATTTGTAACCCAGGTATTTTATATGTTTTATCAAATTGCGATGGTTGTATTTTTCTATTTTTGTTTTTGATTAAGATGCGGAAGGAATAAATAATGGTTGGAAAACAGGGAAAAGTAAAGGATTTAAATATCGGAAAACAACTGTTTTAGACGAAGGCGCCTATTTAACTGTTATATGCCCAGAGTAAATATTATTTCATTAAAAGAAGATTTCTATTCGCACGTTTACAAAACATATAAATAGCATTCTAGTTCTAGGAATAATTTGAATTTTTAAGGTCAACGTTGGACAACACAGTCACGTGGCGCCGTAACGGTAAACAATTAAAACAAGGCGAAATAATAACTGGAAACGATCCGGAGCAAATGCCGCATTTGATTGTGGATTCATTTAATTCGTTATATTTTATCCATGTTACGACAGAGCAAGATGGAAATTACACGTGCCAAGTCGATAATATACGAATGCAACAGCTTCGTATTTATGTTGTGAAAAAATCACGATTGTTCACCAATAGTAAATTACTTTGATTTAATTTCTGTATAATTTTAGATACATATTTGATTCTTTCAGCGTTTCTAAGGCATATGACGTATTTAGCATTTATTTTAATGCTCACGTGCTCTTGTTACTGCGCGGGCATTGTTGTTGCTTGTAAAAAACGTCATAAGTTTAAAAAATATTCGGAATTAATTACTGATGATGCTTAATTTTTGTTGATTATGTTCAATAAAATATGTTTATTAAACATTTATTTGTGTTATTATTACTATGCATCTTTTCAATCTATAGTCTACACAAGAAATTATCCAAAGCAAATTCTGTAGTATCAAACAGCAAATGTTGGAAATATTTAAATATTTCAAACAATTTGCTATTTGTACAATCTCTTGTTTAATTTATTGTGTAGTCTAAAACTTAAGGAGGTAGTACACTCTGGCAATTTCAAAAATTCTATTTTTTTTTGGGCAAAAAATTTTTTGGAATGTCTTCTTTATGGAAAACTTTATTCGAAGTTCGTCAGACACTCTGTTCCAAAGTTACAGGCCGATAAGTGGACCCGTGTGGCGGCGCTCCAAGCGCGATCAGTCGAGCGTTCGGAAAACCCGTCCGTTTAAAACGCGATTATCTCGAAACGATGTTTTTGAAATTGCCTATTTTTTATTCCTCAACAAATCCTACGTACACTGACGGGAAATATATCTGACAATAACAGAACAAAATTGTTTTGTTATTGCTCCAATGGTGCGACCTCTATCCATCCCGCCGATCAACAACAACCAGATGGAGTTGTCAGGCTGCACTTGGTGTAGCGGCCACAGGAGTTACCCGATTATAACGAAAAAATTCATTTTTGAAATTCAGATTTGAAGCATAAAAACTATGTATTCCATTTTTACCATGGATTGTTATATACCCTCAAAAAAAAAATCGCGAAAATCACCTATTTTTCATGTCGCCAGAGTGTACTACCCCCTTAAACAAACATATACGAACTACTTGAAATAGCTTGGAGCGTGACCTTGAAGTGCTCAGAATATCGCGCGCTTCAAGCTATTCCGAGTAGCCTGAACTTCTCGTATAAGAATAAGAAAGTGCAGTGTCAGCCACTACAGATATCTTCTTTATAATTTAAAATAATCTAGATATATCTCCCAGTAGGCTCACAACACAAAAACTCATATTTAAGTTATATATGTATGCCTTGTTCTCTAAATATAGTTATAGTTTAATAGAATATGCAATTGATTGGAATCCTATCAGGAATCTATAATTGTTTGGTATATACTTGTTTAATAGTATCTGTAAAAGATTTCGATGCATTCACTATTATGAAAAGTTCACTTTTCTGAGAATCATTGTCGTTTTCGAATTCTGTGTCGTTCGTAGCAAGTTACCTGAGTCATACTCAGTAGGTAAGTTAGATATCTTCAAGGTTGTGTACTCCTTGAATTAGAGAAACTGCATTCCGAAAAGTGAATGGATTTGTCTGGTTCATCTGCTCAAGAAAAACAAAACATATGGATTAACAATGGAACTCAAAATAAAGCTAATACATACATTTATAGTGTTACTAGTGTTTAATCTACAATTTAGTGAAGGTGAGTCAACATTTGTTTACTGTTAAAAGAAATGGGTTGGTCTCTTTTGCAAGAATTGAACTCTCTGTACAAGCAAGATACTTCAGACAAGTTTCTAAAAGTTTCCGACTGAATTTACTTTATTTTATAATACATTTGTCTAGTTGTTAAATTGATTTGTTATTTCGTAAAGAAAATAAATAAAAATTTAAAAGTTGCAGTATTTTTATTAGATTCTTATAAAAAAGTATCTCACTTAATAATTATGTTAAAAAAGAAATACCTACGTACTTTCAAAAGTAGTACCAAAATAAATTATAAAAATAGAGATTAATTTACTAGATGTGAATGGACGACCCCATTTGGTGGCAATAGATATAAAATTTCGTACGTGTTTTCAGGTGCTCACAAAAGATGTTTTTCGTGCAGATCAAGAAGTGAATTAGGTAGTTGTAAAGATCCATTTACATTTAACACAACACAAGCAGAACACGAAGCAGGCATTGAGGTACAACCTTGTGCATCTGGTTGGTGCGGGAAAATTCTAGAGACTGAAAATGCGTTGAAAGAAGGTATTAATTTGCTTCTAAAAATATATTTATTGTTTTATGCAATGAACTACAAAAAAAATACAGTTTACATTCTCGTTGGGAAATTATATTTTTGTTTTTGTAGAATATGGAGTAGCAACTCAAAGAATGTGTCTACAAAGAGGACCGTCTGATGGTGAGGATCGGTGTGCTTATACAATGTGGAATCGCAAAAGAGTCTATATGTGTTTCTGTCAAGGGGATATTTGCAATTCTTCAACTCGCTTTACTTTTTCAATATTTACCTTAATTACCAGTTCTGTGTTTTTATTCTGTACCAAATATTTTATTCTAAATAGGTAACACTTTTAAGTTCCTTGGCTTTAACTGTGCAATGATACTCAAATGTTAAATAATGTTTATATATTAAACAAAATAAATTGTATATACGAATGTATGTAAAATAAATTATGACATTTAAACCTATAATTATAAATGTTTTACGAATTTAAGAAATTGTTATATGCAATATACAAATATTTATAAAAAAGTGTAGTAGTAATTTTCGATCTCGAAAATTTAACAGAAATAGAGTTTTTTCCCCTATCTGAGTTGAGTCCGACTATTTTCGGCATGACGTATAGTAGGATTCACGGAATTTGAATATTCTTTACATTCCTTAGTCAGATATAAGTAACGACATAAAAATAATGTAGATGTCTTTTATAATATGTGCGCTAGTGTCGTTTAAAGCTTATAGACGTACATCTTTATTTAACGCAGACGCCGTATTAATAACAACAAACGCAACCACGTTTATATTCCATCATATTTCGTCATACTTCGTATATTATTGTTTTCATGTCACATTATTGTTTCACATTGTTAAAACGGGCCAAAAGCATAATTTTGAGTAGTTTGGCGTTATTTGAAGAAGAGAAAAACAGAATTGAACTGTTATTTTCCTTGATTTTATTTAAATCTGCTCCGTTTAAAAGTGTTGTATAAACGAAGTGGGTGATTCATGCCAAAAAAATATTCAAGTTCCGTGAATCCGACTATATGTG
This sequence comes from Nebria brevicollis, assembly GCA_944738965.1. Classification (NCBI taxonomy): domain Eukaryota; kingdom Metazoa; phylum Arthropoda; class Insecta; order Coleoptera; family Carabidae; genus Nebria; species Nebria brevicollis. The sequence goes on along the minus strand of OX122898.1, from coordinate 6,994,062 downwards.
TGTGTGTGTCTGAACGGTCTGAACGTTCTACAGCCAACTGTTGGAAGGAAAATTATGAAACTTTGAGCTTTTATATGAAGTGCATGTTTACTCATTTCATTTTTTACCATTTTCTACAAAACTGGTTGCACTTACAGCATACATTGTTACAATAAAAATGAATAATATTTCGGACTTATGCTTTATTTTTAAAAGTTATTAAAAAAAAAGTTTAAATTCATATTTTTCAAAAAGAACACATCATATTTGTTAATTTTTAATTAGACTTCTGAGCATCTCTTAAATAAGTATTTATTACGACAATTAATAGTACAATACCCGATCTTCAGTATGTAATTAATATAGAATGATTATAAAAATGTGAATAGGTGTGTAAATTATAATTACGAATCTAAATCATTGCTGGTTTATATACATCATTTTGACTTACACGCAACAGAATGTATTATATATATATATATATATATATATTTAAGGTACCTTTAATTGTAGAATTAGATAATCATACTATAATGATTACTTAGCGAAAACCTAATCATAGAGTATATTATATAGACCTTATCTTGCTGTGTGTCGCACTATTATTTTAAAATTATAGATATTTTATTTATGGGTTGGATGGTGGGCACTTGATGAAACATATTTAAATAAATTTTATTATAAATATATTTTATATTGAAAGTAATATTTGTCTAATTGTAAGGAATAAAATAGAAAAACGAATAAAATATTTATTAAATGAAAAATGGTTTATTAAAAATTATAAATAATTATTCTATGATACAATAATATATATTTAAAAATCTATTAGTAACGTTTCTATTTTTATAATAAAACATGTTTTAAAAATTATGTACAGATGGCAATTTCCTCCTAAGTTTCTCAGTGTCGATAAAACGGCGATGCTGGTCGATTTGAACTCAAATAATTCCCATCTAGACCATTTAATCTACGTTGCTCTTGATTTCGCAATAGAGCTCTCACATGTGGAATTTGATGGTAAAATAATTCACCACGACCGTATAAATATTTCGTCGCTAGAAACGCATCTTTTCCTCTAAGTAATAATGGATCAGGATAATCTAAAATCAAAATTTTATTACATTTCCCTAAAGGTTTCTTTATATTAAGCAACTCAACTAGCATTTATGTTATGTTGAAAATGGTATTTGAAAATGTAATCAAATAAAAATAATAAGAGTATTTACAATAGTTATTTCTACGAATTATATACCAAGGCTTCTTTATTCGCATTTTTGGTAATGTAAATTTTGTAATACTTCTGACGTTACATGGTGGGTGAAAATGTGGGTGGCATTCACTTTTGTCCAAATTGAATTTAGTTATTGACTTTTATGGCGATTTGAAACGTAATGGTTATTATATTATTAAATCATTTTCTCAGATACAAATGGCAAATGACGTAGTGTGTACAAGTCATGAATTAGGCGGATGAGAATTGGTTGCAGTAAGATTTGTCATTTTATTAGTATATTTATAATATATGAAATATTTACCAAGGCCATTGCTATAATCAGGAGAAAAATGCCCTCGCTCAACTGACAAATCAAATAACGTCAATGCAGGTGGTGGAAACAATATTTCTGGCGAAGCCCAAAAATCTGGTACACCGGTAAATGTTAACGGAAATCCAAAGCTTCGTGAGTTTCTGTTTAAATTCGGTAATTTCGATTTGACTTGTTTTGAATTACCCCCAACAACAAATTGCACTTTTTGGTAACTTATTGGATGACAAGAAACCATTACTAGTAATGATGTTACTATAAATATTAGTTGCTGCAACAAAATAATTTAATTAGTAAATGCGTAAAATTATACATAAAAAACAAGCATTAACTGCACCAATTACTAAAGTTTAGCATGGTGAATTATTGTAATATAATTCAAATTATCATAGCAACAATCAAATCAACAACGGCCTAGTAATTAATCTAAAATTTATTTATTAATATATTTAGTATTATATTAAAGAAAATATAATTGTTTTTATTTTATTTATTTTATAACTTTAGATACATCAAACAAATTATAATTTTACACAGATTTTTATGATATACATAAAAACACATATTTGTGCCTGTTTATTTTTGGGACGCTATATTTCCTGAAGTACTTTGCTAATTGCGTTTGAAATACGAGCGGATTCAATTAGGCACCTACACAATATGTGTACTTAATTTGGTTGAAATCAATTAAGTATCTTCAGAGGAGAAGAAGCGACAAAATTTGGTCTTACCACTCGCGAGCGAGCGACCAACACGTTACCACATATACATTTTCTGAAACCGAGATTGTTATAGTCACACATTTCTGTGTTATGTACGGAGAGTTAAAAATCGATCGAGTTAATTTTAGATAGTTAAAAATCATCTATTTCAATGTATTATTTATGAGAGAAAGATGAATGAGTATTCGGCAAATGCAACAATGAGATAACTATTCTAGTTGTTTCAGCTATTGTTTTAAGATATATTTCCTATGTAATTATATGTTGCAAGGTGACCAATTATTGCAGTACTTCCTCATATATCTTCATTTATATTATAATTAATTAAAAATATATTATACATATGATTGTTAGAGAAACAACCGTTTATGTAGCAAAGTTTTTTTATTTGCGCCGATACAAATAATACAATTGATATGTGAACCAGGTACTGGTACTGATGTCGCACTTTGATAAATAAAATAATGCATGTTACTTTCACTAGCAATCGAGGTTAAGATGCTGTAATATATTAAGCACTCTCTGATAATCATCTTTCGTATTGTCTCTAAGATAAACAATAACTCTGTCATCAATAAATATTAGTACATTTAATTCGTGCAACCCGTTATTTTTAATAACGTTTTTAATGCACAAGATATATTGAATTAGCTTTAATTTAGCGAAACATCAAGGTTTTTTCTTTATGCAATTTAAGAGTTAAAAAGCGAGTAATATATTTCTGACTAACATAAGATATATTTCCATGTAAATTTAAAATTGTCATTGACATATTGTAGCTAATAATTTATGTTTTTTTTTTAGTATCGTATAGAAAGTAATCAGATGATCTAAGATCATTTATTAATGTCAGATTTAAAATAAATATATTGTTATATAATTTGCCCACCTACATATTGTTATAAATCATCTTACAAGTTTGTAAGAGTGGTTTTCTATGAAATGTATAATCTTTTGTAATTATTATAATTCATATGACAAAAAAAATGTATTTATTTTAATTTTAACTTTCTTATACCAAGTAATAAATGAGTATTGCATCCGTTTGAATACATATTAACTATTTTCTCAATAATGTCTGTTTGTAAGTCTGTATTTTACTGTAAGCCAGTAAAGTAAGCATTTGAATTTTGTAATTAGGATGACAGCTTAATAATTATCGTATACCAATATTATAATTATTTATAACATATCATTTAAAATTGTTAATTGAATAATTATATTTCCTTGTATTTTAAACTGCTCCTTCGTAGTATAGAAGAACAATGTCGCAATGCTGAGCAAATCTACAATTCTGTAAACAAAATCTGCAAAGTATTGAAGAACCTGTAGTTTTGTAATAAATACAGTTTTAAAACTAATTCATTGCTAAAATTTAGATTTCTATCTAATATATTCTACAGAGAGTGATTGGCAATGAATTAGAAAATTTTTAAAACTTCCAAATTTTCGTTACAGATCTATAAACGTGATCAGAATAGAAACATATGTTTTTATTTGCATATTATATATGTAATATTCTTGGATTTAAACAATTATTTCACATCGTCCTGATTTCGCAATTGTATATATGTATGTTAACATATTCATGGCTCACTCATGAGTCGTAAGACCAAAATTTGTCGACTCTTCTGCTCTGAAAGTTCGTCACCGATTTCAACCAAATTTAGCACACTTATTGTATAGGTACCCCATTGAATCCGTTCGCAATTTTAGTTTAATTGGTAGTACACTTCAGCAGATATAATACAAAACAAATTATAATTGCTTGTAATATATTTCATAATGCCTTTCCAAGTTATAACCGAAAACGATAAAAAGTTATCATTTTAAATATTAATCTAGAAAACTACACTTGTTAAATTTGTATTTAGTATCTTTCTTATCTAATCATATTTACCACTTTTAAGAAAGTTTATAAGTAAATATTTTGATTATTGATTTATATTTCGATAAATATAGAAATTTATTAATGTGTTTCAATGCACAAATTACCAAAATAGTAAAGTATGCTATATTTATAATTAACAAAATTTAAAATCAAGTGAATTTATAACTAAATTTCTCAAACAACTTATATTATCTGTAGATAAAACATATATATTCGTGGAAAACTCTGTAGAAATGTTTGGATTGTAAATGTCAGTCATTACACCGAGTTCACAAAATAATTGTGTTATTTTGTCCATGAAACAAATATGTCAGTAGACAACCTACTTATGATTCACACCATCAATCAGCTACTGATCCGGATCCGGGTTGGGAAAGGCACCAAAGAGGATATAGAACAGGATCATTTTTGACCGAATTAAACCATTATCATCGCTATAAATTTAGCGGAGTTAATATATTCAAAGAATTTGAAAATTATGTTGTGATACATCAAATTCATTCATACGCCATTAAATTTATGTTACGATGTATCAGATTTATGTTTGTTAGTATAAAAAGTCTAGTGAATTTAAAATTTAAATGTACGTAAGTATTGACAGTTTAATGTAAATGCCAATACTTTCAAATATATTAATTTAGATAGTTTCACAAATTACAAAATTGTTAAATTATTGAGCAAATCATGTACCTATCAATTTGAAGGAAAGCTTAACCTTCACTGCCCAGAAAGAGTAATATTAATAAATGGTTTAATTAATTGAATTAAAATTAATTTATTATAAGTGTCTTTTCCATTCTCGTTTCACTATCTTGGAACAATGGGAGCTATATTTCATTATTGTTTACGTCAATAAGCAACAATTACGTGTTTCTAAGTCATACATTACGATATTAATGTTTTGTTATGTTAAAACATGTGGTAATGCTAAATGTGTAATTAGTTTTGCATTTATTACATTTGTTGAAGAAGGTATAATTATTTTATTAAACAAGTGTATGAAAATGGCGCAAAACATCGTAATCTAGATTTTTTTATTCACGTATCTAGTCTTGTGCAATAATTTTACATTCTGCATTTACGATGCAGAGATCTAGCGATATTGTGCGAAAATTGAGAACTACAAGGTAATTTTAAACAAAATATATGTATTTTCATTTATAAGTTATTTTTACTTTCTTATACGAAGTAATAAGTAAGTATTGTAATTATGAAAAAACTCGATCTCGTGATTTTAACGGAAATATATCTTTTGAACTTTCCTGCGTTGATTCCGACTATTTTTGGAATTTTGTCTGTGTGTGTGTAAGTGCTCTACAGCCTAAACGGTTGATGGTAACATTATAAAAGGCATTTAATAATTATTTTAAGTAATATATTTAATGAAAAAGTGTTTCAAAGGTTGGTAAAGTATTATAAATAAGAAAAATAATAAACTTTCTGTTAGGTGCCTATCGATACATTTTGAATAAAATAATTAATAAAACGTAAAAATTTAACATTTTAACTGTTTTATGTAGTGTAGGTAGTAATTTTGTAAAATTAATATGTAATATATACCGAAACAAGCACAAACATATAATTTATAATAATTGAAGGTCACTTCTGCTAGTCCTTCTCTTAGTAGTTTCAAAAAAAATGCGCGTGGGCTTTCCTTGGATTGTTGATAGAAAGTTTATAGAATTTGTTCTTTTAAATTAAAGTAGAAGAAGGCTAAATTTCTTAATTTGAATAAGTGGATAAATATGATTGAGAATAAATGCGAGGAAGAAATATTGTCAGCAAATGGAATAAAATAGCGTGTTTGAAAAACTTGGTGAACCTAAATGAAGCAAATGGATGTAAAGGGTACTAAGCCACCTTAATTGATTGAAATATGTTTATGTTATGTAATTTATGTATGGATATTATCAATTCTATCTACAAAATGTACAAGAAACAACATATAAATAGACATTGTTTTAAATTCAATTGACTCGTTTCGGATTTAATTCAACAAATTTTCTCAATTTTATAGGGCCCATAAAAGCAAAAACGCATTTACTTTTACTTTCATTGTTCTTTGTGAGAATTTCTAACAAACAGATGATGAAATGTAATGTAGATCTTTTTTTCAAGCGCAAACTATAACTATTCCTCTTTGTTTTTATTTTCAAAATTTAATTTTATCAATTTTTTAAAAATTATGTTGCATAAAATCTATCTACAATTTGATTGACCTACGTAGAATTAGTTCTCATTAGTGTCTATTCTATACGGAACGAAATATTTAGATTTAGAAAGAAGATTTGAAATTAGTTGACATCCTATTTGTTCGAATAAGGAACCTTTCGCCATTAATGGCGTAACTAGTAAGTTATGAAATTAAAGTTGATCAGAACTATCATTTAAATAAAATTGTAAATAGTACTTTCTTAAAAAATATTCTTTAGAAATTTTTTTTTTAATTTGTTGACAAATCAGCGAAATGAAATCATGACCTATATATCGTAAATGTATATCAACTAGAAAAACTAGAGCACGTTTAGTTAATAATTATAAATTATATTTAGAAACAATGTCAACAACTGGGTGTACCAGACATTACAAGGTGCAATTGCAATTTATTACCGAATTGACCAGATTTAAAGATTGCGTGTACAGATTTCAAACTAGATCGCACACATGCCACCCATAAGCATTGTCGTGATCATCTAGTCATGGTCTTCTTACTTCACAGAAGCTGCCGTGCAATTCGAGTTACGATGCGATCAAGGTAAACTAATTATTATTTACCATATTACGCCGGACCAAGAAACAATTTATGCGCAAATACCCAACTAGGAGATGCATTTCATTTGAAACAACTATTGCACAAACGATTAACTCCGATAAACAAATTAGAAATTATCTACATTCATACATACTCTTCTCGACGAACCATCTCACTATTCATGACGTCACATTGCGCAATAACTGTTACATATAACAACAAAAGAGATTGTTCATATTTTTACGCAAATACAAAGAAAAAACCATAAAACATACTAGCGATATATAAAAAAAATTATATTCAAAGTCACATTGTATAAAAATTATATTTTATTAATACACTAAATAATTGACCTATAAGCTTTATAGAATACCAAAATACATAAAAATAACGTCACTAAACCAATTAATCAAATATGCACATCGGGTTACATAAGTTACACATTTTATAGCGTACTTTAATATAAAATTTATTATTATTAATAGTAAGTTGAAGCTATGTAATAAATAATAAGATTAAACGCCTAAATCGTGTACAATATAATTACACAATTAGGTAACAAATTGAATTGATTCTCTCCAGTGGAAATCGTTCCAAAGATTTCTAAGTTAAAAGATCAAATTGCAATACGGAAACTATTTCTTAACTCATGCGTTTTTTATTTTCTATATAGAGAAATGTGTGAATACAAACGCGCAATTCATCTTTATATTAGCAAACATTTTGTAACGATTTTTATTGTAAAGTATAGTTGGAGCGTTGTTCATAAAACAAACAAGTATAAGTGCAACCATTTATGTCGACGTGTGTAGTCGTTTGCAAACAAAATATTTATCATGTTCTTGAATGTACAATTAATAAGGAAGATTGTTTAAATGATGATTGGCTATTTTCTCTGTGTCTATGCACTGTGATATACTCAAGGCTGGTTTATGCAAGCAGTAACTTGCAGCACCTTTATACTTTATACGGTTACGTATAGCTATGATCCATTCCTGATCACATAGGCATTTTTAGTCATAAAATGTGCGTATCTCACTTTTAGTCTTGAAAATTATAGATGTTATTTACTTTAATTGGAAATCTTTGGAATATGAACACCATAAAACCGTACATTTACAGAAATAAACGAATTTGGTATATTTAATAGAGATACAAGCATCAGCGGCGTTAAATTAAATTTAGATATGGTCTATTCCTGATCATATAGGTATGATACCATAACGAACATTTTATTCTACGAAAATGTGTATTTTGCGTGTAAGGAACAATTCTGTAGCCTAAGAGAAACATCTGCAGTGTCATGCACCGAACTTTCTTATACGCATTTGGGTTAAATCATATCGTAGTTTCATTATTTTTATAATTTATAATATTTGTTCTAACCTTTGGAACACTTTTACACTAAATATATTTTTTAGAATAAATATAAAATGTCAAACTTCAAATTCTTTAAGTCTATTTTGTTTTTTTTTTGATAAAAAATAGACAGCCGCAGATTATACGATTTATGTAAAAATAAATATAATAAGAAGAAATTTCAAGAGCCATTTACTTGTTTCCAGTACCGTTTGGGAAAAAAGTTTCAAATAAATATAAAAGCGCTTTTTCTAACGTAGTTATAGATCGGTTATAAAATACAATATAAACAGTTTTAGAAGAACAATACTAAAGTCTAATTAAAGTCATTACGATTAATATGTATAAATGACTGGTTGACCTGATGCTAAGACATCCTACGATCACATTGATGGTTATAACGGCGCCTAAGGTTTGGGCGTCGCCTTGGTATCCTTCACACCTGCATTATAAAAATACAACATGTCATACCGATACCACAAGACATTATACAAAGGATTAGGTAGGTTACGGAATATGGAGACAGTGCCTTAAAGCCCTGTACATACTTGTCCACACCAAGTTTATCTACCAACTGGTCCAACCCTGGACCTCTGCCAGGTCCACCCTGAAGGTAGTCTTCCCTTATGGGCATCCCCTAACAGATCCAATCCTGGAGCTACCAGGCACACCCTGTTAGGTGGGCAACCGCCAACTGGTTCAACCCTGGTCCATAGCCAGATACACCCTGAAGGCAGGCTTCCATTTCGGGCATTCCCTAATGGGCATCTCCTAGTGGGTCCAATCCTGGCGCTACCAGGCACACCCCACTAGGTAGGCAACCCCAAGTAGGTCCAACCCTGGACCTCTGCCAGATTCACCCTACTTGGACGGATTTCCCTCAGGTCCAACCCTGGTCGAAGCCAGATCCACCCTTAAGAAGAAACACCTGCACCCACGGTGCAAGTACTGAAATACAGGTCTAATCTTGGAACAAGCCAAGCACGCCCTGATTAGAAGATATAACATTGAGGATAAGGAAATAGGAATATACCTGAATGACAGTGAGAATACTCACTCAACAATTAGCAATCCGCCATCAACATAAAGCATTGGTTTGACCAACAGCATCGCTCGTCCCTTGGACCGCGTCACCCCTCGTATGCACTCACACATGCACAATTCACCCACTCACAACCATAGTGCACAGTCTCACGCATCAACGGTGACTGCTCTACTTAAGAAAGATATAGTTCAACGTCTGTTTACAGTGAAATTTTAAGAACACAGGACCGTAATAAATTAATGCCTTACATAAAAGTTATACAAAATGCTGATATCTATAATTTTTACCATAATAATATATCTGTAACTGCAACCATTTTTAAAAAATTGCAGAAATCACAAAAAATTACTAGAGTAAACAGGCACCTCCGGTTAGAATACGTTTTTCAAAAATAGGACATTTTCTGGCAAGGCATATACAAAGGCGCTCACACACAAACAGACGGACGTCAATCCAAAAATAGTCGGAATCGATTCAGGGAAGTCAAAACGTATATTTCCGTCAAAATCTCGAGATCGAAATTTTTCATGATTACAATATTTACTTATACTGCGTATAAGAAAGTAAAAATGTTCGTTATGATGTGATTAAGAATAGTGTGTAAGGTATGGGTTTTTATATTAGAAACACTACAACGTACACCGTAAACCAGCCTTGAAATCAGGGTATTGACGAGTTGTGTGTGCGTTATGAAAGTGAAATGATGTCGGAAGAACTTGAGTATGATGTATATAATAATTTTAGTAGTTTACTGATTGCAGCAGTACGCTATGGTCATCAGCAATCAATTTATTTTAACTGACGTGAATCATAACTTGCAAACTTCCTCTCAATTTCTATTTTTTTAAATTATTGTTTACATAAGTTGTTAGTTCAATTTGTTTGATTATCACATTACAAGCCGCCGATGAAGAGAAACTCAACCACTCAACACCTAAAAATGCGTTCTTATATTTTACGTAAACGTTATTTCTTACGAGCTTAGATTCGTAAACGTAAATGATACACCTATTCTTTAACTTTTAAGTGTATCAAAATAATAAATAAACAAAAATTGAGAAAACACCACAGTTTTTCTTATTTTTAAATTTTATACGCTACCTATACATGATCACAATGGTGTGACGTTATAACAAACATTTTACACACAAACAACAGAATTGTATAGCATCCTCTCTTTCATGCCAAAATTTGCGAAATGTAGTAACGATTTGGCAATTTATAATAAAATTAACAGACCGCTGATTTTATTATTAAAAACATTTACTTGGCAAATATCATAATGAATGAATAATGAAATCGTTTAGATTGTAAAGATAACAGTTTTATAAGAAAATAGTATAGATACATATTTATGTAAATTTTATTTAAAATTGCTACAACTCGCATCAATGAAATATGCTTATTTGTTTTTTATCTATAAATGTGCGGATTTTTGGTGTATAACGTATAAAACAGTTTATTGTTGGGATTGTTTTTTTTTTGTTAATTCATATTCTAAAGAAAGTATCGTTTATTGAGGAAAGTAGCAGTTAATGCCATCTTTGAAAAATGTTGAATATTAATAGCGCAATTTGATTCATACGTACATTTTATGACGAAATACCTAAGTGATTAGGAATAGACTATAGTAACAGTTCCCTACGGAATTAATCTGAGCATTTATGGCAATTCAATTTAGAACAGTGTTTAATATAGATCATTTTTCGTTTGAGAGGAAAACACTTTATTTTATTTATAATAATCTATTTATTAAAACATGCACACATGTAGATCAGGTTTAATATGTAAATGAATAAACTTCAAAGTTCAATGTAATGTGTCCAATCTGTGACATTTTGTGCTCATTGTTATAGCAAGGAGAGGTCGTTGCAATTTTTTTAATGTTGTGAGAAAGTATAAAAAATTATCTCATTATTTAGATGCTAATTTAAGGAACTGTCGAATTTTATTTTCCGGTTACACAAATATAACAAAAAAGAGCACTTTTATCGTCTGTGCATCAAATTTCACCTGCTTAACAATATTTTTAAAAGTACTCTTCAGAATTTAGAAATTCGCTTTGTATTTGATCTGCATAACCTTTCTCTGGATTGGATCCATGCAAAATCAAACATATTTGGTTATATAATAGACCTTATATAGCTTCCTATGTATACAAATAATAAATTGACTCTTATTTAAAATACCCACAATGGCTTGCACTAAACTTTCTTATATGTATTTTTTTTTTTGGAGAAGAGACATTTTCAAAGATAAATTTTGAAAAGTTCAAGACAATATTATTTTTAATATAAACTAAAAGCCTATCTATGAAACAAACAGATACACACACACACACACAGCCTCGCATGCACGTGCACACACACGGTCCCATAGACAGACAGGCGCGCACACACGCATGCACGTCCTCACACACACACACAGCCATCAAAAAAGTCAAAAAATTATATTTTTCCGTTAAAATCATGAGATTTTCTCATAATACGATTCTTACTTATTTCTTCGTATAAGAAAGTAAGAATACGAGTATATGTATAAAAAAATACAAATTATACTTTTATTTATGGACGTATTAAATTTAAAATGTCATATTTCGAGTGTGTATGTTAAAATATTATGTTTCTTATTAAATAAAATTTTAATTAGGATATTAATTATAGATGATTTATTTTTAGATGTTCAGTTGCATAGAGAAAGATTATTATTGTAAATTATTAGAGAAAGAAAAGGTTTTTGTCCCCATATCACCTTTCTAAAGCAAAACGACTTAATGATAATGGAAACTTCATATTACTTTTAATATGTATAGGGGTTATTCACATAAAATAAACTGACTTGACACAAAAAAAAACATTTCATCACTAACAATTTTCTTCAATGCATTTAAATCCTTTGCGCTTAAACTTATAGGTACTATGTCTGTGGTTGAATAAGTCGTTGAAAGTCGGTTGTAAAATCATTCAAAACGTTTAGTACATAAAAAAACATTTGGTAGACTCATAACTTTAAACAATTGTACTAATTCATATAATTTTATATACAAAAATTTAGATTTGTTTAAAACTGAAATATAAATAGTATTTTATGGTGTGAGCCCGCATAGTATTTTCACAATCAATAATTTTAGCAAGCATTACTTTCAGATTTCATAATATTTATAGACTTTATGTGCAAATAATATATGCACATGGAAAATAAACTATACATTTTATTATACATACACAGCTAGTTTAATTAACTATATAGTAAATAAAACAAAATCAACTCGCATTTATAATTCATATGAATGAAAATATGAATATTGTAAATTTAACTGGCCTTTATAAAACCGGGCATAAATTGATACTTATTTATTTGATCAAATTGATAAATAAATTATAAGAGTAACAAAAATTAGTTTTTTAGTAATAAATTCAATTTTAGATAAATAGTTGTATACAAAATTAATAAATATATATAGATATAATTTTTTATAATCAATAATAAACAAATTATACTTACTGCAACCATTTTTGAATCCAAGTATTAACAACAACAAAACAATCACTTCTTGCAAGAATCACAACATAAACGCAACTGTTGCGCTTTAGGAAGAGTACGGTATATTTATTGTTGAACTATATGCTCTCAATTCAGAGTGGGGAGGTTACAGTTTTACTAGATGCAACGGAAATGCATATATCCCTATGCTATTCCGTAAGAAATTTGCTTCGCACTATAACCTTTATTATTAAACAATTCTATATATTATTGCTTATATTCTAACTATAGTAGGGGAGGCTAGTTACAAAAAGTAGATTTCATTTTTTTTTAGAAAAACTGTAAGTCAGAAAAATTTGTCATTTAGCTATGACCTTCGTTAATCTTTTGCGTTGTGTCTCCTAATTTAATTCTCAATTTATTTAGCAATTTAAAATATAAGTAAACCCTCGTGTAAAATGTAACAACTTGCCGCTCGATTGGACAATTTGTTACAGAACAGGGGCATGTTGTTACAACATTCATAACTTAAGTAAACATGAATCACAAAGACAAATTTATTTTTTATTGATAAGCTTCGATTATAAGCTTAACACTGTTTATTGAAATTAAGAAAAAAAAAATTAAAAACTCTTAGTAACAAAACACTTTAATCGTTGTCTTCATTATTTAAACCGGAACTGCAGTTAACACAAAAAGAAAAAAGCTCATTCGACGAAGTAGCATTATGAGACCACCTTTTACGCTAGATACATAATTTTTGTCAGTAAAATTTAAAAAGTTGGGATATTTCAAGTTATTTACATATAGAGCATTGTAACAACGTGCCCCTTGAGATTTGTAACAACGTGTCCTAACTGATACAATTTCTATTTTTCTCCGATTACCATATTTGAAACAAATTACAAATAGTTACTATTTTGAGCATAGATGGAACAAATATATACTATAGTTACTAAAAGATAAAACACTGACCGCAAACAATGGCAACTTTAAACGGCGAAAATCTAATTTACTTCTTTTAGCTAAAACCAGAAATAAGCTTTAAATTGGACGCCAACTGCAAAAAAAAAAAAATTATCGGTAACTGCAGCATTGTATGGCTGTTCTGTTTAGTGGTTCTAACTTACGCAGGAAATTTAAAAAAGGCTTTGTATGAACTTGCCTCTACAACTACTAGCCCCGCCCTCCCCTACTTTCTGATTTCATCAGAGAAAAAAAATGGTAAAATCATTATCACAACAATGGCAGATTCGGAAATACTTTCAATATAAGCAATAAATCAGCTATCCACTAAATATATACTATATAGAAGTTGACTACAGAAAGTATTCTGATTTTAAACATATTGGACAAGCTACTAAGCTTATATTAACGAAACATTTCACACAAATAGTAGCTTGTCCGTGCTACGGTCTACGGATCTTCATTACTAAGTTGTGATGGATATTGGTTTTTAGTCAAATGTATTCTAGTCATCTTTAAATATCTGCAATGACTTGCACTGAACTTTCGTCCACGTATTTTGTTTCAATATTTTGAATTGTTTATTATCATTTTAAACACTTTATCACTCAAATATATTTCTTACAATAGATAATAAATGTTAAATTCTAAATTATTTGTGTCTATTATGTTTTGCTGTTAAGGGGGAATACCCTGGACGCACGAAAACAAGGCATATCTTCGACGAAGTATATCTGAAGAACTAAAAGTGATAATGACATGGGGTTTTGAGAACTGAAAAGATCAGAATTTTTACTTTTGAGAACATCTGTTTTTATTAAAATATGTTGCGCGATGTGCGCGCCATGAAAACATTTCTTGCGTGCACGAGAACGAGAAAACGGTACGGCCTGGAACAAAAACGATATAGGTTTATAATCTACATTAAATTTAGCACCGTAATATCGTATCCGAATTTTGTATTTCGCATTTTGAAACGAATGGCGGCTATTTGAAATTTGAGATACGATTTTGACGCAAAATTTCGAGCATGAAAGTGGTTCCCAAGCAAAATTAAGAAATAAATTCAAAAATTCCGTACGATATTACGGTGCGTTTTTCAATTGTGCGTTAATGGCACAAAATTTGACGTTAACCCGATGAAAATTGTGGAAGATACTGTGCACGCAAATTTGAAAAATACTGTTTCGGGATAATCGCGTTTAAAGTTTTCACAAGCGCTTTCTAGAAAATCGGCTTTTTCACTTTGAATAAAAGTCCGGTTTGGGTTATAACATACAAAATTATATTCTACACATACAAAAGTATTTTTTAAGCGCAAAATAAAAAAATATTTTTTTTGAAACTACCAGGGTGGTATTCCCCCTTAAACAATTAATAGGCACAGTTGATACGGTTTATGTAATAAAGTTTCCTATACCTACGTAAATCACAGACATACAGACACACAGATATATAGATACACAGCCACACAACATTGAAAAATAGACACACAGGCGCACACACATAGAAACAACACGCACACGAATTAACCAACCAGCTATTGAGGCCGTTTTCAGTTGTTTTTCTAGAAAAACCATGCATTATTTCGAAAATGTACTTATATTTAATGATAGAGAGACAATACAATTTTCTACATTTTTGTTTGAAAAGTATTTTGAAATTGTTTCCAGTTTACGAGCTATGAATATTTTAAATTTCAGGATTTATGCTGCGAAACTGGTACTTACATACATACATACCTAACAGCATGCGTATTCCCATCAAATAGGGAATACAGAAGTGATGCTCTATTACATAGAATATAATTCCGTTTCTATTTCATATATTTGTATTTTAGTACCATGTATATCTAAACAAATATGCCTTACCCATCTACTCATATAAATAAGTCAAGTATTTTTGACGTCATAAATCCTGTGCAATGAGCATATAACAAGCATAAACGTTAATTACTATTTTATAAACATGTTTTATAAAACTCTTGCTTTCGAGGAATTTTAAATTGTGTTTTAACAAAGCCCCATTAGCAATAGAGAAACGGAAGTAATATTCAATGTACGTACATATTTACAATGTGCAACCGTATTTATTAAAAAATGTAAATGAGCTTTGAGTGAAAAAGAAACATAATTATGGGAAAATTAAATTTGCAATTGGAACAAGATCCCAAATTATTTCCAAGGAAATTTCGCCTTTAATATATATAATATTAATATGACCATAAATGTAATTATTTTTAAAACAACATTTGGAATTTAAAAACTAAAATGAATCAATAAAACTTATATTACCAAGATTTAGCCACATGTTACGTCTCCCTTATGTTACTGACACGTAACTGTTACCTCTTTGATACGTTAGATACAACTAAATATTTGCAAAGGTAAAATGGAAATAATCGAAAGAAAATAAACATTAAGAACATTTATTTATTATAAAACGAAATATGCAATTTTTAATTACGCTTATTTTTTATTTATTAATATTAATTAATTACGCAATAACATTTATATAGTGATATATTGAATCATCGTATTAAGGTTTAATTTATGGATCAACAAAATAACCTTATACTCTTAATAGATGGTTATGTAGAATATAGTTTACAACATATTGCAAATATGTTACTCAAACAAGTTTTTATAAGATGAGCATAATTAGTTTATATAGTACGGTAATAAATAACATCAGACACATCCTGTTTTCGTAAATTTATTCAAAATAAATGCAGTTTGTGCAATTCTACCTTTCGTTGCAATCAAAACAATAACGCAATAATTAAAAAATAAAAATCAACATTATTTGAATTGTTTTAACTTTACTGGCGCGAAACTCAACGGATGTTAAGACACGTATAAAATGCTGCCATCTATAATGGATAACCTTAACCAAAAGTATAACCAACTGTATAAAATATTATACTATTTTAATTCAATAATATACAAATATATTTCGTGTATATATTGAATTATTTATTATAAATAAGCTATAAAATGTGTTTTAAGTAAATATGTTTGAGATTTAACAGGAGTTAATTAATTTATTAAAAATAACTTTTGCTAGGATGGGCAACACTTGTGAACTCAAATTGCGTACTTTGACGTGTTGTGTTGTTCTGCGAGATTATGGGTAATTTCCCAAGATTCTTTATTATGTACGAAATTTGGATAACTATTTACAAAGTATGGCTTATTTATTATGCAACACCTGTTGTTGTATATGTGTAAATGATCGTAGAAAATGCGTTTTGAACTGTTGATGATTTTGCAACGGATAATTGATCTTATATGTAGCCATTTTGAAAGAACTATCCAAATATCGTATAAAATATCATAAATTTTATCGTGTTATTAGCAATTCTATTTAATAATGCTTGCCATAATTTAATTTCAACTACAATTGATATCAGTAAATGGTAGAAATCTAACAATAATATAAATAAATATAATAGGATAATTTTATTTATTATTACCGGTATATTAATAAATAAATCTAAATTGTTTATTGTACCTTTATACGTGTTAAACAATGTTTAAAAGCGCACTTGAAATAGTAATAAATAAAAAATAAATATGAACTGTTTTTCATGACGTAGATTTTAGATATTTTTATATATTGTTACTTCCCTGGGATGTTGCAGCAACGTAACTGTGTTATCGCATGATAAAATATTATTAACGAATTTGTAATAATATAGATCTTATTTTAAAAATAGTATTTCGTATTTGTTATTTAATTGTCGATTACAAATTCATTATTAATTATTGTAATACATATCTAAAGATATCAGCGATCCAAACAATTATCTCACTGCGCTAAAATTGGAAGAATCGGACAATATAAATGAAGACGATGAAATATATTATACCATATTGCAAGAAGAAGATGAGAATTATAATGTGGAGACAGTAGATGAAGAATATTTGGATGCAACTGATAATGTGTTCTATTTATCACTTACGAATGAGGAAGAAACGGTTGATACACAAGAAACGAATGAGATTGATGAAAATGGGATAAATATGGCGCTTTTGGAGGAAGTTACATTACCGGATGGAACTCAAGCGTTTTTGACTAGGGATTTGGAAAACGGTATTCATATTGATTTTTTTTACAAAATAGATTGTCATTTTAAAAGAATGTTATCTTTTAAGAAATTGAACATAATAACATCAACGACGAAATGTTTGAATCAAATGATGATTCGCCGATGCTTTTACAAGATATCTCAGAGAGTTTAGAATGCGAAATAAACATGAAAAGCGATGAAGAAGTTGAAGATTTTCAAACAGTTTTATATAAATCAGATGATAGTAATGCAATGTTTGATGGTAATTTTATATTTTACAACAAACATTTAATCTCTCTTAATATTTGTTACCACCCAATAAATATTTAGTCACATGTAATAAATCAAAAACAACAAGCCTATATTATGTAACATGTCACTAAATATTTATTGGGTATTATTAATTAATAAGTAGTGACATTTTGAAATGAAACTATTTAGAAAGCGAGTATGAACACGTCCTTTTGGAAGATGGTGGCGTAGCTATGATTGAAAGAGGATTATATAAATCGATTTTGGGACAAAATAATAAAAACAAGAAAAAAGCGAATGCCAATTTAAAAATGTATGAATGCCCCACTGAGGATTGTAACAAGTCATTTACAACTATGCATTATTTGCGGGTACTTTGAATGGTTTGTTACTTTTGAAATGCGAAAAAATAATATTTGTTTTTTTTTTAAGGTACATATGCGTAAACATTCTGGTTCAAAGCCATATAAGTGCAATGCGAAGGATTGTGATAAGGCTTTTGCGACAGGTTATTCGTTAAAAGCTCACTCACGCACTCATACAGGCGAAAAGCCTTATGGTTGTTCGACGTGCGTGAAATGTTTCAAAACATCCGGAGATTTACAGAAACATATACGTATACATACAGGTAAATAATAAATAAACAATATGTTTTGGTTTGTCATATTGTTGTTGTTTTTTTTAAGGCGAAAAACCATTTTTGTGCCCGGTGGAAGGGTGTGGTCGTTCATTCACAACTTCCAATATCCGAAAAGTGCATATTCGTTCCCATACAGGAGAACGACCTTACCAATGTCCAGAACCCGGTTGTTTGAAAGCGTTTGCATCTGCGACCAACTATAAAAATCATATTCGCATCCATTCTGGCGAGAAGCCATACGTTTGCTCAGTAGAAGTACGTAAAAATGTTTAAAAATACATGCAAATCATATAATGTAATTTATTTATTAGACTTGCGGCAAACGTTTCACCGAATATTCGTCACTCTATAAACACCATATGGTGCATGATAACTCGAAAGAGTTCAAGTGTACGTATTGCGATCGAGTTTTTCGGCAACAATCATCGTTAACGACGCATAAACGCACCGCGCACGATATCATTGCGACCGATAACGGCACTGAGATAATGATCAAAATGATTGAAAATGAAGATGGTAGTTCGTCGCCGAATATTTATACGAAAATATTAATAGTCTAGCAATAAATTTAATAATAACATAGATAAAGTATTATTTGTTCGATTAAATGTACCAACATTCCTCTATTAATATATAACAACTGTATTTAATACATTTTTGTTTTATTTTATATTACAAATAATAATGAAACATCTGCAATGTCATGCACTGAACTTTCTTATACGCATCTCGGTTAGATCATATTTAGACTATTTTTCTAATTTATAATATTTTACTAACCTTTGGACCCCTTCTTACTAAATTATTTTTACTTTCTTATACGCAGTATAAGTATTGTAATAATGAAAAATTTCGAACTCGAGTTTTTAACGGGAATATACGTTTTGACCTTCCCTGAATCGATTCCGACTATTTTTGGAATGACGTCCGTCTGTGTGTGTATGTTCTCTACAACCTAAGCGGTTGAAGCTAAAATTATGAAACTTTAAACTTAACATTTGCATATGCCTGAGGTGTGCACATCCTATTTTTGAAAAAAATATTCAAAGCGGAAGTGCCTGTTTACTCTAGTCATTTTTTGCAGATTCTGCAATTACGCAAAAATGGTTACAGTTACAGAAAATTTTCATGAAAAAAAATTAAAGGTATTTATATTTAGCACAACTTTTGTTTGAAATATTTTTCCAAAAAGAGTACTGGTTTCAAAATAAATTTCTGCTTATTATATATTTTTACATAAATCGTATCATCTGCGCCTGTCAATTGTTTAACAAAATAGACATAAATAATTTGAAGTTTGACATTTTATATTGTTTCTAAGAAATATATTTACTGTAAAAGCGATCTAAAGGTTAGAACAAATATTATAAATTAGAAAAATAATGAAACTACGATGTGGTTTACCCCATATGCGTATAAGAAAGTTCGGTGCATGACACTGCAGATGCTTTATTGTTTTTTATTAAACAATTGACAGGCACAGTTGACACGATTTATGTGAAAATAATTATAAAAACAAATTTTAATGGCCATTTTCTTGTTTCCGGTACCATTTTTGACAAAAATTTTCAAACAAAAGCTATTCGAAGTATTAATACCTTTAATTTTAATCTAAATTTTTTTTCTGTAAGCGCAACCATTTTTGAGCAACTGCATAAACCGCAAAAAATGACTAGAGTAAACAGACACTTCCGGTTTCTTGTCAGGCACATATAAATCTTAAGTTTAAAATTTCATAATTTTCCCTTTAGCAGATTAGGCTGTATTGCTCACATACACACACACGCACACAGACGGACGTCATTCCAAAAATAGTCGGAATCGATAAAGGGAAGGTCAAAACGTATATTTCCGTTAAAATCTAGAGTTCAAAATTTTTCATGATTACAATACTTACTTATACTGCGTACCTATAAGAAAGTAAAAATTGTGAAAAATCAATCTAGGTAGTAGAATCGAATGTTTGTTTCAAGCCTGTCATTTTTGATGACTTGAATATTTTAGCGGTTATGTCCGAAAATTTAAAAATGTTAAATAATGTTTAGACATTGCCAAAGGTTGTGCACAAATATCGAACAATTATTCCTAAAGCAGCAACGCCATAAATTGTTCCCAATAGTTTATAAACGAGTTTTTTGCTCAGATCAACCTTATAACCGTCATAACTATGATAAACTTATAGAATCGCTGATTAACGAACAAATAAATATTGAGTTTTCGGCCGGTTATGCGTATTTAAATATGGCAAGTTATTATGCGAGATCAGACGTGGCCTTACCTGGTTGTTACGGCTATTTTATGAAGATGTACTACGAAGAGCAGGAACACGCACTCAAGTTCTTGAAGTATCAGATATTACGGGGTGGTTGTGTTGATTTATTCAATATATGCGCGCCTGGAAAGTCGGAATGGAGCACGCTTGCTCAATGCTTTAGTACTGCTTTAAAAATGGAGAAAACCGTCAAAGAGGTATGTACATTTGTTTAAATATACCTAATGAATGTTTTCATTTCGTAGATTTGATTTATAAATAAGCAAACTTGTTATTTTATATTTATATATAGATAATATTTCATATATTAAATATCACTGGTGTAAATTTAAATCTATTCTTGTTGAGATATAATTTAATATAAGCACTTAGATACCATTTATTTAATTACAGTAAACATTTATACATTTTTTAAAAGTGTAAAGCAAAAAAATGATAATTTTGTCATCATAAATTTCCCAAAAACCGCTCTACCAAACGAAAAATTGGTAGAATGAGACTTTTGGGGCCTTGTGACCTTGAACAAAAATGTGGTGTAATCGCTAGATTTATAAATCGTACCACTCAAAGTGTTTATTTTATATTTAGAATCATGCGAAAATTTTAACAATTATGTTATATATGATATGATAAATAAGGTCCAAATATAACCATCCTGGGCTTTACCCATCACATGAAGAAAAGCCTCGTTATTTTGTGCTATAAATGCTTGATTTATCTTAAATTTTCGTACATTTTGCATTTTAAAGGCCTATTTTTACACTATTGATGTTTTGATATTTCATTTATATTATAAATCAGCAACTATCGCCACTTTAAATTAGCGTGTAAGCAACATTTTTTTTCAAGGCCCCTAAAGCTTTAGTTTACCTGAAAAATTATTTGATGTAAAGCGCAATACAGTCTCATGAATACTAAATTATAAATTATGAATTATATAAACTAATGCGTGTTTCGCGGTATTGACAATAAAATTATATGAAACCAAATTAAAATAATTCGTATTTCATGGCGCTATTTATAAGTATTAAAAATTACATTTAATTTTTCCGAAAATTATGCTAATATGAGTTATTATTGTTTGCTATAATTAACAAATGCAATAATAGTGAATCATGCATGAGCAATTAAATTTTAATCATTGCATGCTTTTTGTTTTTAGTACAGACGATTATTAAAATGATGAAATAAAAAAGTGATACTTTATGCTAAATTTGACAAATAAAATATATTTATATCTAATGCCTACTATTATATGTTGTAATTTTTTTTTTTAATTATGTAATATTTCCTGTTATTATTTAATGAATTGTTTAGAAAATAGTAGCGATACATAAAGCAGCAGAAAAACTTGGTGACTCGAATGTTACGGATATGCTCGACACGTTCATAGAAGTACAGGTAAAATAAACAATTCCGCTATTTTTGTTTATTTCACAATGCTTAATTTATTTCGTAATTGACCTTCTTTAACAGTTGTTTATTTTTGTGTGTTGTCGTTAAGGAACAATCAATTTACGAACTCTCTCGATTGGTCACCCGCGCGAACGAACTCACATGCAATGAGATCGGCCGATATCTATTTGATCGCGAATTACACGAAACCCACGTGAAACACAAACCAGCCACATGCATACCAGAAACAGCCGAGAAATTTTATACTTGATATTTTATATTTATTTACTTGTATTTACAAAGTAGTTGTGCGTACATATGTAAAAACATTTAAAATTGAAAGAAAATATATTATATATGTATATATTGACTAAAGCTAAGCACCCATAGAATATGTATTATATTATCGCCTTATTATTAATCACTCATGTTTCAATTCCTTATCGAAGACATAAGTACCCAATCCATCCCCGACTAGTTTCAAATTCGAAACATAATCAGCGATTTCTTTAATCGCGTCGACTTGTTCCTGTAAAAATTCCGTTTCCAAAAAGTCGCACAAATTAGCGTCATTGTGTCCTGATGCAATACCATGCAATTCTAATAAACTCTAAATAAGTATATTAAGTGTTAAAATAATTGTTTACCGATAACATGTATGAATATTACCTCATTTACATTGCGCTCTAAAGTTAGAGCAGTGTTCATTGCTTCTTCAGCAGTACCCCACTCTTTCTTCTCAGGAGTGGTGATATCTTTCAAAATAATACGACCCCCTCGTTTATTTTGATATTTTAAAAATTTCATTGCATGTTCACGTTCTTCATCAGACGCTTTCTTGAAATACCAATGCATTCCAGGCAGCGCAATATCATCCCGATCGAAATAATATGCCTTTAATAACAATAAATCACTAATATTTATACGAATTGCTCAATAGAAAACATTTATTAGTGATTTCATTCATAAATTCATGATGCGGTGTTTGTATGCAATTCTATTGATTTTTTAATATTTCGTCATTTTTCTACGTACCATTGAAAGATATACGTAACTGGCGTATAGTTCCATGTTTATTTGTTTATTAATAGCTTCTTCACAATCTTTGTGGAAATTCTGTCGTATTTGAGCCATTATTCACGATTTATTTAAACGAACTAGTATTTTAACGCTTCAACGAACGCGCGGTGTATTACGCCTTGCGACGATCACTCGCGTTGCACTTTATGCTTGAATGGTAACGGTGGTGGTGGTGGTAGATTTCGTAACATGCGCGATTCAAACATCAAGCCAATCGTAAAATGAAAACATGAAAAATGGTGAAACCAAAGAATTGGAAAATTTATTTAATTTTAGTGCAAATCAGCGTCGGTATATCGGCTTCCACACACTGGATTGTTACAGAAAACGGTCGAATACAATCGCACGTAAGTACATCTCGAAAACATATAGGTTAATATATGTTGTTGTAAATATTATCTTTATGTTTGTATGTATTCACGATTTTAATTTATTATAAATAAACGCGTTGCGATGTTTTGCCTGTTGTTTTATGTGCTAGATATTTATTTCCGTATACAATTGCTTGTTTTGGCAATCAATAAACAGCTGACCTCTTTGGACACATGTTGAATCGAAAATATTTCACAGTTGGATTCACCATTTCATTTGCGACGTCCGTACGATCTATTAGGATTGCTCGATCAAGAACATCGGATTTCTAAAATAGATACGCTCTACCAAGACTTGGTGGCCCGTAAAAGTGTAATAGATAAAAAATGGTCCGTCATGGAGGGTGCCTCCGACTTCGAGTCTCGAATATATTCGCAAGATTTGGATTGTTTGAAAGCAGGAAAGCTGTTGAGCGAGATCGATTTATATGCGAGTATTGCCGTGGACGGGAGCGATAGGGACGGGATACGCTTAGCAGATTTTCTTATCGAAGACGCTGTAATTGATGGCACGGTTGTGCCCGATTGTCGTCGGGCGATCCAACTCGACTTTACGATGTTCGCTTTTGAGCATTTGTCAGCGATGGTTAATCGGGCGAATTTAAGCATTTCACCCGAACAATTATTGGAGCAGTGGTTGCAACCGGGCACTACTGTTGCTCTGTTCGGGCATCAAATCGCGTTGGGATTGCTTCGGAATAATACGTCATGGTTGCATCATAATCTCGCCGCTATTTATTGGAGGATTAAAGGAGATGCTTTTGAGGCGATTGAATGCGGGAGAAGAGCAGTTCATTTCGCTCCCAGGTATACATTGATGACCGACCTCCTACTACCTACATGCCATTAGCATTAACTTAAAACAAATATTTGCAGGGAATTCCGTGATATAGCGTTACTGAATCTAGCAAGTATTTTTCACCAGGCGAAATATCCTGGTGAAGCAGCAATCATTCTTCATGCCGCGATCGATCATGCACCTCATCAACCTGCGAACCATTTTGCTCTCGGGAATGTTTATGCTGTTTTAGCCGACTACAATAGGTCCATAGCATGTTATGATAATTTTTTAAAACTACGACCTGGCGTAACGGAAGCTCTAACCACAAAACATGCAACTTTATGCCATAAAAAATTGGAGAAAGGGTTGATGGATTTGCATGATTCTCTTCAAGGAATTTTAACTGAGTTGCACGATTACCATAGTCAACAAGAACAATGGCTTCGATTACAGGTAATTACGAAATCTATCTTTTTTACTTTATTACACGGAATAATAATTATAATCACGAAAAAATCTATCTTGAACTACCCTACATCTGTCTGTCTGTGTGTGTGAGAGAGAAAGCGCTCTACAGCCTAAACGGTTGAAGTTAAAATTAAGAAATTTTAAATATCTATATTTTTGAAAAGAATATTCAAACCGTAAGTACTTGTTTACTAATTGTAAGTGAGTAAGTTGGTTTTTAGTCTAATTGAAATCGTATAAAAAGTTAGCATAAGAAATAATTTGTATTTTATTATCTCTTATCCAAACAACATACGTATAAGAAAGTTGAGTGATAGGCAGTGCGGATATTTATTAGTAATATTGCATATTTATGTGCATAGGAACGATTGATGTGGGAACAAGCTCCATTAGAGGCAAAACTAGTTGCTTACAACCCTGAAACTTTTAGTGCAATGCTGGCAAATCGCGGACAAAGTTGCATGCAACGCACTGGCGACGATGGCAAACCATCGGTTTTAAGTTGTGATTTAAATAGTGATAGTCAAATGATGGCTCATAATTTACAAATTGATATAACGCTTAGTTTACAAATGTTGCTCAGAAACGTCGAGACACAAGCGCAAAAAATTAGCGAACAAATGGCCAAAGGGAAACGCTACCCAAACAAAATCATCACACACAAAACCAAAAAAGATACACCTTCAACTCTACCGAAAATCGTTTCCAATTGCAACACATTAAATGTTGATGAAGAAGAATTAAAAATTCCTGCTACTCGACACCCAAGCTATCCGCCCTACATGAAGATACCACTCGGCAATGTTGATTTTGATAGCAGCGATTGGCCCACAAAGCAACAATGTTTACAATGGAAATTGTATTCGCACAATAAAGATAGTTTTTTACCAATTTTTCTACCTCCAGACAATAAAGGATACGAGTAAGTATTATATTATTAACGATGATCATCAATTGCATTTTTTTTGTTTTATGTATATAATTTTAGAGTAACTAAAATCTTATCAGAATCGATTGGTTTGACTCCAAATACCGAACATGCCTTACCATGGTATCCACCGGTGTGTCAAGTACCTGATCAGTCTAATCTACAAGATAAAAAATATTTTCCTACTTCACTACTCCGAAATAGCTTAAACACCCCTCTAACCCCTCACCCATACCTAAACCTACAATTAATAAACTACGTAAACGAAGGAAAAGTTAGTGAAGCTGAGATTGGACAACGCATAATCACAGCTATACAAAAGGTATCTAACTGTTAGTCAAACTATATTTGAGGTGATTAATTTAGTGATTTATGTGTGTAGAAAGCAGGACCTGGATGGTTGTTGGCAACCCTGGCTAGCTTATACTGGCGCGTCAGGACCAACACTCGAAATACAGTCGACTGTTTAACCCTTGCCATACACTCAGTACCAGAAGAGTATAAAGATGTAGTTCTTATATCAATTAGTTCTGTTTTGCAAGAGTTGGGTTATATAGATGACGCACTAAAAGTGACTCTTGAAGCCTATAGTGTTAATTCTATGGAACCATCTACGAATTTTTTATTAGCAATGCTATATAATATGAAAAATAATTTACGCATGGCTAAATATCAATTAAGGCAAACTTTGCGGATTGATTCAAGATTTTACGATGGTCAAGCTGAATTAATATTAAAAACGTGGTGTTGTCGTTCACACTTAATGAAGGATAGCGGGATTAAAGGGGAACAAAAGGAAGGAATGTGCGCGGAAAAGGAAGCTGCAATGACCGGCGAAGGGGTGATTTGTAGCGCGGGAGGGGAGCAATGTAAAGCTGCAGCGATTCAATGTTACCGAGCTGAGAACATACCAGATGATTCTGGTAAACATTTTACTTATAAATATATTTTTAAACAAATAGATAAATAGAATATTTATTTCAAATATTCCATACGAGTTTCCATACTAGCTTTGTCTAAAATAAGCGAGTAAAGTCCCTGCGCTGGTTTATATTTCTTGATTGAAAAATTAAAAAATCAAATTTCAGAAATACAATCAATCTCAAAATTATTAGCAAGCGACCACTGTACACAAAAAAAAATCGGCTTGGGTCATTCGCTAATATCAACTCTACTAGCTGCGAATAATGGCGGTGAAGGTTCGTCCGGGTCTCTGGAAGGCTCTGGAAGCATAGAACCAGATCAGTCGCAACTGGAATCTATGTCCGATGGGCAACAACAAGCGTTTCATATGCGAATTTCACTAGGAGATGAAAATGCACCAGTTAGTGCTAGCACATTAGGAGATTTTTATGGTTGGTGTAATTTAAGTTGATTTTATTGTATTTTATTGTGGGCTTTTGTGGCATTTTAGTGTCGGTTTCCCTGACCGATGATCCTACACCTGAGGCTATGCTGTATGTGTATGATAAATCTGGGACTTATCCGCTTTCGCCCAAAGGATGTAGAACGATCAAAGAAGCTGATTGGTTGCAGTTTAGCTCGATGTGGCAAAGTATTTCTACTCGAAATATGGAGTAAGAATAATTTAATTTTAGTTATTATTTTTCAAAAAATATTCAACTAAAGGTGTGCGAAACGACTCAATGCACGCAAATATTATTTTATATCAGTTCGTTTGTAAAACTATTCAATTCGAAATTAGTAGGGCTATTTTATATTTTATTAACTGCAGTTGCGTTTATTTCACAGAATGAATTTAATTTTAAACTTTCATAAGATATAACTTTAAAATGCGCAATTAAATACTAACATGGTGGCTTGGCTTGGCTTGTATTGCAATAATATTATGATGATTTTTATTTGTTGAGTACCCTTGTATTATATTCCCGTTATACGTTTTCTATTCAATTATTTTTTTTTGTTTTTCACCACTTTGTAATTTCATTCTTTTGCATATACATTTCTCACAATATTTTTGTATATTATAGAGTTTAGGTAAGCATAGTTATTTTAAACGGTTGCAGAATTTGAAATGATTTAATTCAAACCAAAGATCATTAATTAGAGGAAATTTATGATTGTGAATATAATTAGAATATTTTTAATTTATGTTCATTTTTGTTTATAAATTTTCATCCCAAGTAAAAACTTATTTGTTAATTTAGAAAATATTCCTACTTGATACTAAATGAGTTCAGAATCACGGAATGATTCGTATATCTTTATTTGATTATATGTGAAAAGCTAGAAAATATTAACAATAATGCAGCTTTCGGATTTCAGTGTACTGTTGACAAAATAATTTTCTGGTATTGGTTCCTTATTCAAATATGAATAACAAAAATAAAGCTACTTTCACATAATTTATTTTTCCAAACATTTAAAATTAATTCTACTATACTTATTTATTTATATTTAAGGAAGTTGTGGTTGGTGTTTGGTGAAACATTTTATTAATAATAAATATTTTAAATATATTGTTAAGTTTCACAAAGGTTATTTATTTTTTGAAATTCGTTCACGTTTCATAAAAATCGATTTGACTGAATAACAAAAACAACAAAATTCATATAAATAATATTTATTTAAGTTAAATACAATAATTACTTAAACATAGTTTCTCATGATTACAAAATTATGTTCAAGTATTGGTCCCTTCTTAAAACCTCTATCACCGGGCCAAGAAGCTCAGAAACCGCACTGTGATATTAGTCTACCACCATCGCCTACAACTTTAGATCATTTAACCGCCATGAGATTGCGTTACCATCGGTTAATATCTAATGCTGAACCAACGCTAGTGGAATGGCTAGGGCTTATGGCTGGTGATCAACGTGCAAGTTTAAGGGACCTTGGCACTCGAATTGCTATCGCTCTGCAAGAGGTACAATTATAAATAATTTCTATTTAACTTATATGTGTTTCATAAGTAAATCTACTTTTTATATTTTATTTACCAAGTAATTTGTTTGTTTCAGAACACAACTTCCTGGATCTTGGCGACGGCTGCCGCTTTGTATTGGCGTTCTTTAGGCCAAACAGACGAGGCGGTTACCTGTTTACGTCAAGCACTTACTTACGCACCGACAGACGTTCGCGATATCCCTCTCATTAACTTAGCAAACGTGCTCCATCGGTAATTTCTCTGCAATCTGTAAACGTATAAAACAATTATTAGATTATCTTTCTCTATAGGGTGGGCTTCCACAGTGACGCACTAGAGGTGGCGTATATGGCTCTGGATACAAGGCCTAATTTCGTTGTCAATCACTTTACAGTTGGCAATATCCATACGTCTTTGGGCGACCTTGAGAAAGCGATTTCTTTTTATAGATCTTCGTTGTCGTTGGACGTGAATTTCGAGCCGGCACGAAATCGATTGCAGGCGATCTTGTGCACGTTGTTATTTGACGAAACCGGCTCGTTACGAGAATCTACGGATATTCCTGAAAACTAACATTTTCATGAATTACTATTTATCGGGTTGAAGAGCATTCATCAAAAGACAATTCATCTAAGCTAAACCTAATATAAACTACGTAACTTTACATAATCTATCATTCGATATTTGTTTTTTGGCGAATATTCCGAAAACCCGTATTATTATTTTTGGTAAAGTACAAAAATAAAGGAGAGTTTTTTTTTTTGTAATTGTGTTCAATATTTTAATGAAATTGTTTTGTACTACGACTTTCAACATGGCTACTTGTGGCGCCATTTTGTAAGCTTGGATTTTTTATTGTGTTTTTAATTCGAAGAACAATTTTGAGGTTGAAACTGGCAAATTTTATATTAAATGCCAAAGATTATATTATTATTATTATTATAGTTTATAACATTCCGATATATTCACATATTTTTCTGAGTTTGAAGTGCGACTTTTATTAATTATTTGTTTTAAAGTGACCAACAAATTCAAGAAAAGTACCTTACATTTTTTCATCATATTATCTATATTATAGATGTATGTATTTACTGGTAATAATAAATTTATATAAATGTGTAGATCAAATTTATTTTCAAAGAAATAAAGACTGCATAAAAAAATAATTTTTTTAGTGCAAATCAAATATTTCATCTTTCATTTCATTTTTTACAGATTCGATTACATTATTTACGCAGAAATATTCTCTCAATTACCAAACAAGGATACATTTAAGATACGTCATGCGCTGTTGGAACTATTGGACAAAATTAATTTAAAAAAAATTAAATTCTACTTGTTTATAAAACAAATAATTAGTATTAACAATAAATCTGGGAACAATAATAGAAATTTTAGCTAGGGAAAATAATTGTTTCAATGTCCTTTTTAGTTCGCAATTTAACGTACATTTTATTGCACTTATTGATCTTGATGAACTTTGACATTTAAAATTCGCAGGAGGCCCTTAAATTCAAAACGTAACGGCGCATTTTGTGAATCATGATGAATTTAATAAAAACCACTACCTACTTGATTCTTTTCAATAACTAAATTTATGTTTTCACTTGATATGACTGGAAACATTTACATAAGAGCGACTCTTCGTTTGTTTTGCGTTTGCAATAAATTCTATATAACTTTATTTATAACAATTTTTTGTTTGTTTTTTACTTTCTTATACGCAGTATAAGTAAGTATTGTAATCATGAAAAATTTCGATCTCGAGATTTTAACGGAAATATACGTTTTGACCTTCCCTGAATCGATTCCAACTATTTTCGGAATGACGTCCGTCTGTGTGTGTGTGTGTATGTTCTCTACAGCCTAAACGGTTGAAGCTAAAATTATGAAACTTTAAACTTAAGATTTGCATAGGCCTGAGGTGTGCACCTCCTATTTTTGAAAAAAATATTCAAAGCGGAAGTGCCTGTTTACTTTAGTCAATTTTTGCATTTTCTGCAATTACTCAAAAATGGTTACAGTTACAGAAAAATTTCATGAACAAAAATTAAAGGTATTTATATTTAGCACAACTTTTGTTTGAATTATTTTTCCAAAAAGAGTACTGGTTTCAAAATAAATTTCTGTTTTATTATATATATTTTTACTTAAATCGTATCATCTGCGCCTGTCAATTGTTTAACAAAATAGACTTAAATAATTTGAAGTTTGACATTTTATATTGTTTCTAAGAAATATATTTACTGTAAAAGCGATCTAAAGGGTAGAACAAATATTATAAATTAGAAAAATAAGATAACTACGATTTGGTTTAACCCATATGCGTATAAGAAAGTTCGGTGCATGACACTGCAGATATTTTGAATAGTTCTAATAACGGGGATTATTTTGATTGAATGCCTTCATATATATTATATAAATGAGTTTTCAACGTGCGAATATTAAATTTGTGGTTTTTAGTTTGTAATTTAAATATTATAGCTATAAATAATGGAAATAATATTTAAGTAATTTATGCTGTGTGATTTTGATAAGGGTGCTAAAATATTAAACAAAATATTGTATATTGTGTTGTGTGGTTTAATTTCAAGAGATAGTTTTTCTGATTCGAGGAATCCTCAGTAAAGGTTGGAGAAATAGATTTATTAGTGCGTAGTTCTTAAAATAATTGCTCGCCTACTCTGAACTCGGGCACTTCTTAGAAGATATTATTTTATAGGAAATACTTGTTTAAAAATAGTATGTATAACTATGAACAATAAATATATAGGTATATATTGAAAATCTTTATAAACTCAAGAATCGAGTAAAGTTTCGTATTGTTACATGGTCGGTAGTGGGATGATGCGACATCGTAACAGACGAATTACAAAAGATTCATAATTCTCTAGCTGTTAAAACATTTAAAAAGTCTCATCAAAATCGTGTTTTCCAAAGAGAATAAAGCAAAATACGTCGACATTCGTTGCTTCATTTTAAAAGCTTCGCAATTACATGAAACTATGAATATTTTAGTTTACCAAATAATAGAAAACATACTTTTTGCTATAATTTTCACAAAAATGGCTCAACTAAATACAAAACTACTACGCATTTAGCTTAATTTTTATTTCTAGATTATTATGAGTATACAATCTTAAATAAAAAACAATTTGTTTAAAAGTTACACACAAATACGTGTCTTGAGCGTTTAAAAAAAATTGACAACAAATTAATATGTTAAATTAATTATCCTTAGCTATTTAGGTATTTGTGGTAGGATTAAAAAAAATTATAGGATTATACAAATTATCGTTCAATTTATTTTTGATGAATAGTCTTTATTTTTGAAAAACAAAAGTTATTTTTGCCAACTATAATTAAATGTCTTATACAGCAATTTTAATCATTCTTTTGCTTTATAGCGAATATCGTAATTAAACAAATTGTACAATTTTATTAAATAATAAATAATTTCAACTAACATTTGCACAGACAATAAATAAATTTAAACAAATTAATTCTTAGCTCTATTTTGACTTACCATTTTACTTAGACATTTAACAATTGCAGACTTTACTGCAACAAAAAAATAACAGCTATTTCATGGAAAAATGAGATGTCTACGTGTTGGCGCAACAATTGTTTTTAAAATCTCAATATATAGTACTTATGTAAAGCTATGCTATTAAGATGAAGCTATTTTTATTAAAAGATATGTAATATTGATTATTTCCTGTAAAATATTAAAAATCGTAGATATTTTATCGTTGTTCCAGGGTTTATAATTTTAATATATAATATTGCTCAAATGAGTGGTGATTGATTGTTGAAAGAGCAAATCTACTATAGCCGCTGTCACACGCACAAGAGTTCAAAAGATTCTAATCTTGAGCAGTGTCCAGCAGCTGCAGTTGATCTCTGTCGATGACTCCAAGATTTGTTAGAATTTCAGCAGTCGATAATCCATCCGTTGATGAGCAGTTGAACTTATTTTGCCATTACATACTGTATTATTTAATGCATAAATAATTCCTAACAAAGACAAGAAGTATATTTGTCTAGATCGATAAAATCACTATTATTGAAGCCTATTCAGAGACAATTCAATATTAAAGGTTACGTATGTTGGCTGAAATATTAATATGCAAAAGGGTTTAAAACATCCAGGATTTCATTAATTTGAATCCTTTTTCGCATTAGAATAAAAGAAATATAACAATTAAAAATCATCGAATACAATATTTTGATACGTATGGATCTAAGATCTATAATCTTAATTTTTATAAAATTATTTAAAATAAATTCTTAAAACTATTTAATAGTTGCTGTCTTATAAAAACCAGTTAAATATTCGTAAGTAAATGAAAAATTAATCGACATTTTGATAGTACATATAAATTCGATTCGATTTTATTTACTAGTATAGTAAATTTATCTGGTTTTTATATCAGCAAAATAGAATTATAATTTAAAATAACAACCACAATCATAGAATTGAAAACTCAACAATTAAACCACCTTTAATTTCCATAAAAACAATTGACAATTCTGATTTATTGCCAAATAATGTTCGATTGTTATTTTAAAATTACTTTAAGCTTTTCTATGAATACGTTTACAAATACAAATTGCAGGGGTACCACATTGGATAAATAAAATTACAATTAGTGAAGAAAATATTTAAAATTAAAATATTAAAAACCCCAAAAAAAAAATTGTATTATTTTGTTTTGGTTTAATTAAATAAAATTAATAAAATAAAATTTAAAGTTCCAGAGGAACCAAATCTTTAGTACCTATAAATATTATATTATGGTTACTAAATACTTGGACTAACATTTATAGTAAGATAAAAAAATAAAACAAATTAATCCAAAATTATTTAATATATTTTTCGTTTCGGTTTTGAATTTTGAATAATTAAAATTTAAAATCCTAGGTGCCTTTCTAGAAATGGTGTTTTGAGGGAAAAATGTGTAAAATAATAAATATTATTGACAAAAAAAATAATTAATACTCAAAATCTGTTTTTGTTTTGAATAGAAAACAATAATAACATTTAAGAATCTATTGTAAATATTATAAAAAGGTACGATAATAATAAATAATAATATTTAGAATATAATTTATAATAAAGTTAGCGATGGATATTCTAGGATGCATTTGCAGTTGCATCCGACGGTAGGCTTAAATAATGGTCTTTCATAATATTTGAAATATCCAAAAACAACCAAAAATGTACATATAATCTATTTCACATGCAAAAATTATGGAAAAGGTGCAATTTATACCACAAAATTAATTTTTTTAGTGTAAACTTAAGCAATAAACACTAAAAAATACATAAAATACTAGCTAAATTGTCACAATTCTTAAACAATCAATTCTAAACTAATGTTTTTAATATATTGTAAAAATGGTACTACTTTTGGGCAACGCTTTCACTTGATTTAAACCATAACTCATATATTGTACACTGTAGAATTGTAGTTTTATGATAGCCCAGTTAATAAATGATAGTTTGGACTGTTTCACAGTTCGTTTGTATTTAAATTTTGATAGTTTTTGATTTATTTTGATATAAACGCGCCACAATTTTCGAGCGTGCAAGCGTTGCACACGGTATTCAAGTAACTGAGCTTTTTCCAAACTTAACATGACGACCTGCGCATTACGTTGACAGTCAATTTTGAGTATTCTATTTCAAATTAATCAATTTTAATTGATATTACTGTTCGGTATATGATTGATTTTATAAAATAAAATCAATCATAGAAAATATAGAATTTACTTTTAAATAAAATATAGGTACTATATTCCAAAATATTAGCACTTGATATTCACTTCAAAAGTGTCATAGCCAAGAGAAGGGCATTATCAAGGTTATTTGAAGACCTTCGTAGGTCCAAAAGTACACTTTTACTTTTTAGAAGTGCCTAAATTATTTTTTTAATTTGGATTCATGTGAAGTACTTTTGTTGTAAATCTCAAAACCATTTATTCATAGTCAAGGATTAATTTTATACCAAGACTAAACTTGATAAAAAAAGATAAACTTATGTAGTTGTATATGAATTAAAAGATAATGGAAATGTAATGCTTTTAGTATAGGATTATTTTCTTTAGACATATGGACGTTAGAGTTTTAAAATGTTATTTCTGAGTGTATGTTGTTTTCGAAAATAAATTTGATTAACATATTTTAAATATCTAATCATTAAAATAATTATATTTTTAATTGTTCAGGTATGACTAAATAAAAATTTAATTTTCTGCAAATCTATCAGTATGCAATCTTAAGATTGACTGAAATTGACATATTTTACGTAAAATTAATTAGTGGCTTACTATTAATTAGCATTCAATCAATCTAGCAATAAAGATAAACCTGCTGCTGACAAGAAATACCTACGTACATTTTTTTGAAAGCACTCAATCCAAATTTAGGACACCAAATTTAATCATTTTATCTATAAAATATATTTGGAATACGTATTGAAATGTTTCATCATTCCAGTTAGATATTTGTCGCATATAATTACCTAAAATGTCAACCCGGATGCAACAAAAAACAGTACTTTTTAAAAAGTCCTTTCTTCATCATAATATTACAGCACTTATCCGTAAATGTTTGATAATTCATTGTGGGAAGCAACACATCGCATCCGTAAATATCGGGGGATACAAAAGGGGGCAGTGTCTTACTTATACACGCGATCCACGTCAACGGGTCAATGGGGGGCTGCAAAATATATATATAATATTCTACCTGTATCAACCCCATTATTTTATTGGTAATTAAAGAGTGGAGGGGGCAGGTGAATTATTTAAATATTTCAAGCACTGTAACAGATGGATTGAGTTCGACAGCTGTTTGTATTTCTAATGTCTACTTAGATATTTTAATTTTTATATATGCGTGATTGTCAATATTTTGTAGGCATAAAAGTTTCGAAATTGGTTGATCATTTTAGGGGGCATTTATAAGTATTTCAATAATTTAATAACTATCATTTACTGATAAGTTATAATTATTTTAATTTAGTGGACACAAATAACGTATAAATTAAATACAATCAAGTATTCATTTATTTGTCGCTATTTAGTGTTATTGTGAATAATATACACCAAAAATCTTTATACAATTCGACAATTTTGTCTTACGGATTGAATTTTAATTCAAGTAATTCGTTTAACTAATTCAAACTATAATTCGAGATCACAATTGTCTCTAAAGTATTTTTTATAAAAACATAAACAATTTTTGCTGCCAAAGCACTAAATTTAATTTTGAACCAATTTCAAATACTGAATATCCTACAAATGTACAATTAATATACGTAGACTTATATTTAGAGTTGGAAAGATATCATGATGTGGTTATCTATTTAAAGGTGAATAAATCTGTTAGATAACTATTCGGAGCTTTATACTTGTTTAAATATTTCGCCATTATTTACATGCTACTTTGAACGCGTATTTATATGTCTTGTTTAGATTTTCAAAATACGACAGTAGAAATATATTTTATATAAAATAAAAATTGTGGTATATAAAATGTAAATCTCTGAATCGTGATCGTGGTTGACAAAAAAATATTTTTAATTTATCAGAAATTGCGTATAGTTGTTAAAAAGAAACTATTTTATTGGCAAAATGCGTTTCAATTTTCGTGGATTTTAAGGATAAAAATGTTAGATTTTTGTGTGCAAAAGTAATGAATTACAAATATAATTATAACAATTTTAATTTTAAACCATAAGTATACAATAAAAAATATTTCGGAGACGTAATAAGAATATTATCACATTGTTCTAGAACGGAAGAGCTAGAATTGATGATGAACACGATATATTAGAGGGTAAAAAAATTTACCAAATTAAATGTGAAGCAATTTAACTGAGAATTAACTTAGATTTCGGATGAAATCAAAATAGAATTTAACAGAATGTTTTTCTTTTCTTACTATTCCAAAAGTGTAGATATATTATTATTTATAAAAAAGTGATTATTTGCTATGGAATAAACATAATTACGTTTTAAATTAAAGTATTTGGTTGGATAAAAACTTACAGATTTTGAAACATAAAAATAATTATTTAAATAAAACTCAAACTAAAACACAAAATAACATGTTATCACCTGTGTACCACACAAGAAGTATACCACTGTATTAACTGACAAGAGCAGGCTTCACCCCCTTTATAAACTACTTACCCCCACCGTAAAAACTATTTATAATTTATTTAACAGGGCTGGAATCTACTTTTTTTTTTTTTAACGAGTATATGAATTTTTATTTTGTAGTTTATATGTTTTTAATAGTTTTTCAATTATTTTAACTTAACTATTATGTTAAAAATTTAAGTTTCAAATAATATCTTGAGATACCATTTAACTTATGGTGCAATTTAGAATTATAGAATGTCTGTAGGTTTATAAGATGAGTCTATAATTTAAATGAATTATTTTTGCCATATTTAGTAAATTCAATATATGTTTAATTAGTTTCAAATCTTTATAGATTCTCATTACAGAATAATAGATTTTTCTTTTAGTATAATTCATTGCATAAATCAAGAATTATCTTAAATACATTTAGTAAATTTAACAGATGATTTATTTGTATGCAATACAATTAAATATTGGTTTCAAATTTCTACAGATTCTCCTTATGGAATAATAGACATTACCGGAATACATTTTTATGATTTTACATACTTTAAATATGTTTAAATGCAAATTTAAATATGGTTTATTGCTTAAATTAAGAATTCTCTTAAACACATTTAGTAAATTCAATCGATGTTTTATTTATATGTAATGCATTGTTTATATACAAATTTAAGTATGGTTTATAGCTTAAATCAAGTATAATATTATATACATTTAATAAATTTAATAGGTTGATAATACGATTAAATAATAGTTAAAAATTCTCCTTACAGAATAATAGATATTTCCGGAATAGTTTTTTATGATTTTACAGATCTTGAATTTGTTTAAATGCAAATTTAAATATGGTTTAATCGTTAACATCTTACAATTAGATACATTTAATAGATTTGTAATACAAGTTAAAATTGGTTTCAAATATTTATAGATTGTCTTTATAAAATTACAGACTTTTCCAAAATAAATGATTTTACGTATTTTGAACATATTTCTCAGTCTAGAATTATACATTTAATTAATTCGATAGTACAATAAATAATATATTCTTCTAACAATATTACAGAAAAGTCTTTAGGCTTTAAATATTTTTGTGTTTTAAATATATCAATTTAGTTATTATTTGAATAGGCCTTAAATGCTCAATTTTTTGATCTTTTACGGTCATATTATTAATTCTTTATAGCATTCATCCTTATATTGATGAAACAAATTGACAAATATAAACATACATCAATAAAATAATCCCTTTATTAGATTATTACGTTGTAATTCGCAATTTTCCACCACTGAAATTATCTTTCAGCCCCCATTCTGATTGGTCGGCGAAAATTCCAATATATCCCACACCCGTTTCGCATTGGTCGACGTACAATTCGACCAGTTTACACGATACAAGAAATGTTCCGATTCGTCTACATGAAAATTTTATGTCAAACTTCAAAAATTAAATATTTAACGTAATTGTTAGGTTGTTAGCAGGATAAAAAAAAAGTTCTTTTTAACAGCTATATATTTTTCTTGTTACAGAAATGTTCGATTTCAATGAATATATCTTACATAAATTGTATATTGAATTATATTATTTTTTATAATATACGATTTATTTATTGATTTAATTCATATTTTTAATTACTTTTATAGTTTTCTATTTTTATAAGTATAGTTTACGCATTTAGATATTATATTTACCTTTAATAACAAATAATTTTATTTAAAATGTATAAAACATAAATAAATTGTTAGATTTTTTATTAGTTTAGTTGCAATAATTTTATTTGGATATATGTTTGTATAATTTAGATAAAAACGTCGAAATTTGAATATTTTTGTTATAACAAATTTAATGTATTGTTTTCAGATATTTATAAATTGAAACTTAAATTAATGTGTATATTAATTTAGTTAAATGCATATATATTTTATTTTAGTTAAAAAGTAAGCGACGCTTAGACATGGCGTCAGGAAAATAAGGCCTAGACCACACTATAAGTTTTAATATATATTTAATAGTATTTTCATTAAATATATATTTGTCAATACAAGTTAAATGACTGTTACGACTGCAAAGAATGTTATTTTTAGTAAATGTGCACTTTACTTCTTGTGAAAGTAAATTTCGTTCTAATTTATAATTTTTATAGTAATTGGATTTAAGTTATCGTGGATAAACGCAAAAATGACTAATTTTACCCTTACGTATCTGTAACTAGCAAAGCTACTCAATTTATTTGATTTATATTGGTTATTTTAACAGTTTTCAAATGATAACAGTTATTCTGTCTCGTATTTATTTAGGTACTTTTTTAGTTAACTTGTTATGCCACCGATTAAGGAGTAATTCTTCTTCTTAAATCAACAAATTTTCTAATATAATATTCCGCGTAAAGAACATTAAATTGCTTTTTCTGTTAATCCTTAATCGGAGGCAGAAGCCAGGTATCAGTATTAATCAATCAAACAATTATGGAAATTAATTTATTTTTCCTAAGCAAGTAATAAAACAATTTTATTTATTATTTTTAAAATGAATCCATTCCAAGAAGTATCAAATATTCTCTTTTTTCATACATAATTTAATTACAATTTCGAATATGTTTTACGAAAGTCTTTAAGTTGTTTTAATTGGTAATAAATCAGTTTTGGTGTATCATTAATATTTATTTTTAATTGATACGGTTAAATAATTGAAAAAAATCAGTTTAAATTTCGAGTAACCAACAATTCTATATATCCGGGGTGTTTGTTCATGGACGGAAGTGATCTGCATGTGTCCCCTGTGCCCCCGTTTTTGTATTTTTCCTGTGATACTAAACCTTGTTAGTCAGTGTCGTTTCCTGGCTAGGGGTCTCTCGTGTACAAAGCCATATATGTGTGGCCTATAGCCGTATATAATGTTACATGTTCAGAGGATTCCTGCAGAAAACTTAGAAATGTTACTAGCTGCTACCAGTGGTCACTCGTCAATTTGGATTTTATTTATTTAAAATACAAATATATAATCTTTTTTACGCTAGGAAATACAATTGTCAAAGTCCTTCAGTTACAGATATCATATTCAGTATTTATAATGGCTAAAAAGAAATTCAATAAATCAATTTTTGTTGTAGAGAAATTAAAAACGTTATATTCTGGTAGTTAATTGCAAATATGTATTCCAAAAATATTTTTTATAAATACAAAGCGAAATATTTTGAGACAAAAATATTAATAAAAGCCACACATATTAAAATATTTGAAGCTGTAGCAAATATATTTAATGTATCAATATGAAATATTAGAGAAACAAGGAAATATTGTACTTTTAATATTGGTTAATGGCGCATTTCTTCTAATGTATTTTTTATCCTGAAGTGTATAGTGTATACCATACATAAGCGACGATTTTTAATTATATGGTTTTTGAATTACAT
Source organism: Nebria brevicollis (assembly GCA_944738965.1). NCBI lineage: Eukaryota > Metazoa > Arthropoda > Insecta > Coleoptera > Carabidae > Nebria > Nebria brevicollis. Next base: position 6,953,602 of record OX122898.1, on the reverse strand, counting down.
GGCAGGCAAACCTTTTATTTTTGATAGAAATATTCAAACCGAAAGTGCTTGTTTACTTCAGTCATTTTTTGCAGTTTCTGCAATATCACCGAAAGGCTGCACTTACAGTAAAATAGTTACAATTAAAACACAACTATTGTTTCCATATTTTTTTCAGAAATGTATTGGTTATATAAAAATGGTTATTGAAATTATTTCTTATTTTATTTATTTTTATATAAATCGTGTCAATTATGCCTGTCAATTGTTTAACAGAAAGAAAAATAGACTCAAATCAATTAGAATTTGACATTTAAGATCTATTGTAATTTAGTGATAAATTAAAACTAAAAAGCTAAGCCAAATATTTTAAATTAGTAAAATTATAAAAATATAATAATAATATAAGTGGGTTAAAAATAAAATTTATTTATAGTTTTTAATTTAATTTATCGATAATTTCAATTGTAATTTAAATAATTACAAGGAAAATATGTAGTGGTAATTTTAATGATTATACCAAGAAAATCTACAAATCTTTTATAAAGTGAAATTAAAGTCCACAAATACTATTTGAATTTAGAAATAATTCATATAAATAGGTGCACACCCCAGGCATATGCAAATCTTAAGTTTAAAGTTTCAAATTTTTAACTTCAACCATTTAAGCTGTATAGAGCACACACACACACACACACACACAGACAGACGTCATTCCAAAAATAGTCGGAATCGATTCAGGGAAGGACAAAACGTATATTTCCGTTAAAATTACAATACATACTTATACAGGGTATAAGAAAGTAAAAAGCACTCTTAAAATACACTCTTAAATATCTTGAACTGGTACTGAAATACAAATATATCATCATCTACCAAAATATTTAAATAGTAATACTATTAAACGTTATTTGCGATTCAAAATAACGCGATAAAATTTAAGAACTAAATCTTGAAGGCAGTTATAAACAAAAAACAGCTTATTTTACATTTATCGGTTATTCCACATTGTTCCATGAGAAGTGTATCATTATATGAAATATTTAACATTTTTATGCTAATATTAAAAACTAATAATGAAATTTTACCCAAATAAATTAACGAAAAAAAAAATCGTACATTCTGTTGTGCCAAGACGTTAGAGTTGATTTATCAGTAAAACGTTAAGTTTTAACAAACTTACGAGCTTTATTTTCTGTGGTTTGTTAAATTAATATATTAATATACAATAAACAAATGCATAAATTAACAAGTACAATTTATAAGTGAAGGTCAGATCTGATAGTCCTTCTTTAGATGGTAGTAGTAAAAGTGTGTAGTGATCCATAGCTTGAATTACGAATATTGTTGGCATGCATTTTAGGCTCGATGCAGAGTTAGATTATTAGTCATGTAAGTTTATCCTAAGATGAACATAATTCATGACTCCATTTCAGCATGTGGGATGTCCCTGAAATAATGTTGGTAAATATATCTTAACGTAAATATAATAAATATAGCGAAATTACAAACTGGTAAAAGAATAATTTTGTATTTATTTATAATAAAATAAATGGTAATGTCACTAATGTTATTTGGAAACAAATTCGCACTTTAGAACCAAATGTAATTATACAACATTGTTGTAAAATATTTTCAAAAATTAAGTAATAATCATAAATTAAAATAATTTTTACGATTTTAATAAAAAATAAAACAAAATGACACCTATTGTCATACCTTATATATAAAATATGGAGAATTAGTAAATATATTATTTATAATTCGATTAGTTTATAAAAATAGTTTTAGTTAAAATGTGAGCTTAACATAAATTTTCACGATTATATTTGATATAAATTAATGGGTTATGCGCTTGTCTATGCATCGAAACCTCCCGGTTCCAACGCAAAAGAAATTCGATATGGCGTATAAGTCAGCGAAATTTTTGATTCGCTAATACTTATTTCGATTAATTGGTTTAGATTTATCTATTATATAATAATGTCATCCAATTTACTTCTTAATATTCTTCTATAAGCATATTACGTTACACAAAAAAAATATAAGATAATTTTGTGACAAAATAAAAAAGATAAAGTTATTAAAATATTAAAAAAAAATTATAGTCATAAATTGCCTCATTGAAAAACGATACTCAGATATGTAAATAAATTTAGTTTAAATTAATATATAATAAAACGTTAATTACATATATTATATGTAAAAGGTATTCAAGACCGCGAATTTAATTAATATTTAGGTATCATTGACCGTTTCTGATTTTCTGAATTTAATAATATTCTACCGTTTTTAAATAGATTATATAACTGATATATACCAATTATCAGTTATTTCTGATTCCCCGGTTGTTTGTAATAAAAATAATTTCTAATTAGCAATATTTATAAAAATAAATATTTACTGAGGTTTTTTTATTATATTGACCGGACGAGTCGCCTCTGTTTGGATTATAGCAAACTAATTGGATAAAAGAAACGTCGCATGACTTTCCAAACAAAATTGGAACTCAATCTGTGTTGACTTGAGTCTTATGGAAATACTACATTACATAATGCACATGTTTCAATGCCGATTTGGTCACCAACCTAACCTTAACTCAACTAGCTTTTTAACCATTCCATAATGAAAATTTATTTTCATAATAAATCTACTTTATCTACACTCTTTCCCATATAATTGTTTAAGTATATCTGTTTCTATCTTACAAAAATTTAAAACCAGACAAATATAATCAATTGTTTATAAACAAACATAATTCTATTATTTATAATAATATAATTTTTTTAGGAACAAAATAGGTCACTACTTGTTTCAAAGCATATTTGAATAAATAAATTTTTCTGAGTTTCTTGCACTGAATTTCTTTTTATAGTTATTTTGTTTTATAAATAATAATATTTCTCAAAAGTTGTGGGAAATATTGATATCTTTCATTTTTATAAAAACTATTTTACCGTAAGTGCAGCCGTTTCGGCAATATTGCAGAAACTACAAAATATGAGCATAGTAAACAAACACTTCCGGTTTGAATATTACTAAATTATATAGAAAGTTTTATTTCCAAGCATATACAAATCTTAAGTTTAAATATTCATAATTTTACCTTTAACCGTTTAGACACAATTATTTAAATTATTGTAAAACACAGATCAATACTTTTAAATCTAATAAAATTCTTAATTAATATAGATTAATAGAAACTTAAAACGAATAATTTCGCTAAAATCACAGCTTCAAAATACAATACTTATTAATATAAGTAATAAAAGATATATACTGTTACAAAAGAAGTCACATTTATATTTCTTGTATTTATAATATAGAAATAAACTTGCAATACGATGATTAACACTGTCTTTTTCCATTCAGTAAAATTACGTTATATTTCGTATTATAAATTAGCGCGCATTTTCTACAGTGTGATTCAGAAATATTTAATTACTGGCTAAATATTCAAAAAAATATTTTTTATTGTAATTATTTGAACAGTGTGTTTAATATAGATGTAGTAAAAGTATGAGATCAAATGTATTCGAAACGAAATCTGTTTGAGACAAATGAGATGTATTTAAAGCAAATATTTCAGTAAAATTAACATATTTGAATCAAACATATTTTATGGTGGAGTTGCCATAGAAATAAGTTTAATTGCGAAATATATTTTATTAATTCGCTAAAATAGAATAACAGTAGAACGATTCGAAAAATTATAATCAAAACGAATTAAAAACAAAATAAATTTATATTGCGCAGTTAGTAATGCAAATTATTTCAGGATTTTCTGAAACTGTGCGCCCGTGCCATCTCACCAAAGCGACATGAACTAGAAGCGTTCGATACGAACGCGGTTGAAATTATTCAGGTTTGAAGCTGCAATAAAAAACTTCGAAAACGGTTCTATTTACGTTTAAATTATTTTTATGGGAAATAAACAATTTTAACTAAATGAATTTTGTTTTACAATATTAAATGAATAAAATGAATGCATTATTTATTCCATTTATCCTTTTTTTCACTGTGAAATATCGATCCAAACTTAATACGTTTGTTTAATAAATCTTAATATTCATTACTTTAAGTACATAAATTATAAGGACTTAATTATATTGCTTGAATGTATTATATGCTGTCATGAATCTATTTGCCTATTGTAAAGTTTATCTCGAAAATCTAGTTGGCTATGCCAATAAAGGAATATTATTTTATATTTCTGTTTGTTGAAAACGGGCGTCGTCACTGATGACATGTCCCCGCGCTTTTCTCTTGTTCTGCAATGACGTCAGCAAAGCTCGAAGCTGGAAGGGGACTATGTGACGTCAACGATTCAGGCATGCGCAACAGCGGAAAGCTCGTGAATTGACAACTATGTACACAAAGCACGTGGTGCTACGTGCGATGTTGCAAATTATATTTATAGTTTTAGAATTACAATTTGAAGCTTTACTGAATTGAAAGTTGATTAAGATAATTTATATCATAATTACTAATTTTTGCATTCTTATACGAAGTAAAAATAAGTATTTGATTTCGAGATTTTAATGGAAATACAGCTTTTGACCTTCCCTGAATAAACTATTTTTAGACTGGCATCTGTGTGAGTCTACACGCGCAAGCGCGCCCCTGTGTGTGTTCCTGTGTGTGTGTTAGTGTGTGTGTGTCTATTCTATGCGTGCATGCGTGTTTGTGTGAGTGTGTGTGTGCGTGTGTGTGTCAGCGCATTACAGCCTAAATGGTTGAAAGTATACCTATAAAGCTTTAAATTTGTATATGTCTGAAAATAAAGTTTCATATTTTTGAGAAGAATATTTAAACCGGGGGTATATGTTAGTATAGTAATCTTTTGTGGTTTTTGTCGTTTTATCAAAATTGTATCAATGAAAATATGAAAAGTGGTTGTAACTACTAATTTGAAAGATAAACAGATTTTAAACATGTTAGGATAGTTTACTACAAATATCCTCAACGAGAAACAAATACAATATTTATTATTAAAGCGTGGAAAATTAATTAAATGTTTAAAATGTTAATTTTTGTTTGTTAAAATTAATTTGAATGTAAGTAATATACGCTAGGATATTAAAAACTAATTGCTTATTGCATTTAATTTTAAAGAAAATACTTGAATGGTTCCATATTTTAAATAAATATTGAAAAATCTCGAAAAAAAAATCTTATGAAAAGAAATATACTATATCCACTATAAATGATATAAATCCCCAAAACATGGAAGCAAGGTCCTCCACCCTGCGTATTCCTTTACGTTGTATTGACTCAATATATTTGTTTATTTTCCCTTAAACAAACGGTTCATGGCAAAGTAGGTCATGCCTTCCCCCACCATTGGTGTTGGTGTCGGCCGCTATAGCTCAATGGGTCATTCAATATTACCCAAGGATCTCTATCCAGTCATCCATTCGACCAAGGCACATCACACGATTAATTCATCGTTTTATTTCACCAACCAAAACATACCATACCATATATATGTAGTACATACATACATACTATAGTTTTCGTGAATAACTTAATTTTCAATATACATTTATATATATATATACATTAGAAAATAATTAGGATTATTTTAGAAATAAATCCTAAAATACATAATCTCGAGATTTTAACGGAAATATACAATTTGAATCGAATCTAATTATTTTTGGAATGACGTCAGTCTCTCTCTCTCTGTGTGTGAGGACTCTACAGCCTAAACGGTTGAATGTAAAATTATGAAACTTTACATTTGTACATGCACTTCTTATTTTTGAAAAGATTATTCAAACCGGTAGTGCATGCTTTCTCTACTCAATTTTAGTGGTTTCTACAATATATCAGAAACGGCCGCACTTACAGTAAAAATAGTTAGAATAAAACCGAAAGATATTAAGATTTAGCCCAACTTTTGATTGAAAAGTTTCTGCAAAAAATATACAAGTAAAAAATTCATTTTGTAAAAGTACCAATACACGTTTTAAATGTAGAATATAGAAATATTATCCGCATACTCATATATGTATGTACCGATGTTTGTGGTAAGTTTCGCGGAGGAGATGCATTTCGCGCGCTCTCCTCGACATCAATGTGCCTGCTCCTGCTGAACCGCTCACATCTCTCTCGGTGCTCCCTCTGCCCCGCGCCACCGCCGCCGCGACGCCTGTTCTATTATTAGTTCGAGGCCGTGCTATTTTTAGCCCGCGCCGTATGTAGGTTAATGTGGTGTGATGCGACGAGAGGAACAGAGAACACACCATGAACACTTGCATTGCGCTTGCGTCGCATTCAGGGATCGGATGACGTCATTACTGCTCCAAATATTGCCAGGGTGACGAAAGAGAATTATCTCCTGATTCTTTTTTTTTTCTACTGCGGTGTGGGGTCAACTCATTAGGAACTCACTGTTTTTTATTTTCTTATACGATGCAATATAAAAATATTCTCGGGATTTTTACAAAAATACACCTTCTGCCGCTCTTGAATTGCGTCTGACTATTTTTGAAATTACGTATATACCTGTTTTTTTTATCCTGTCTATCTAAACAAGTGTGCTTCCCTACTACTACGTATAAGAAAGTTTAGTTTGGAACACGATAGATACTTTATACTTATTTATGCTTGGCTTAGCTATTATAGACAGAAACATCTATTTTGTGTTCGTTAGAATAGAATTATCATTATTGCAATTGACCAATCAGTGATTAATTATTTGTGTCTCTAAATTCTTAATCGTACACAATTTATTGTATCTAATTGGTTTGACGTTGAATAAAATCATGGATCTATAATTCACCAATAACAATTATATATTCGTTTGCTGGTGCTGGGGTGAGCGGATATTATAGACTTTTATCCGGATGACGTCAGAAGCCGTCCGTGATTTGGGCCATTGCGCCTCTTGTACCGTCACTAGTGACGTCACCGCGCCTAGAAGTTCGATAACCTACTGTGTGCGCGAATAGTGCCTACATCCTACCCCGCAACACCCCTTACCATCCGAATTCTATGCTACGGCAAATTGTCTATGATGTTCAATTTTTATCTAGTTACTAAAATAATTCAGTAATTTACTAATACTACTTAGAAAAGCTTTAAAGTTTCCGAATATATACATACTTCTATTCGATACACGTAGAAAAGTTTGTTTTCAATAATAATATTTCATATATTTAAATGTAATTTTAACTAGACAATAAAGTAATTATGAAAATCATGACTGTGTGTGTGTGTGAGAGAGAGAGAGAGCGTTTTGCAGCCTAAAAGGTAAAATTATAAAACTATGAACTGAAGATTTGTATATGCCTGATAAGAATACCTCTTATTTTTGAAAAAAATATTCAAACCAGATGTGCATGTTTAATCAGTCATTTCTTTCGGTTTCTGCAAAAACGGCTGCATTTACGGCAAAAAACGTTGGAAGAAAAATTAGTGATATTAATATTTTGTTCAACTTTTGTTTGAATTTATTTTAATGGTCCCGGTTATTAGATAATGGCTCTTGAAAATTTATATTTTATTTAATTTTATTTAAATCGTATCAACTGTAGTTGTGTATTGTTTAACAGAAAAACAAAATAAACTCAAATAAATCGGCATTCGATATTTGATCTTGTAAGAAATATATATAGTGAAGAAGTGTTGCCATATATAGTCAAATATTATAAATTAGTTAAATAATAACTATGATGAGTTTATTTACGTAGCAATAGCATTGATTTATGCAATTAAAGATAGAGGTTTAGATATTTTTATTCCATAATACAGTGAAGTCCGGATATAACGAATGCCTATTTTGCATTCAACAAGGGTCGCTATATCCGAGGTTCGCTATGAAAGACAAGGTGCAAAGGATATTATACATATAAGATATCATTAGTATTTTCTTGAAGGGTTCGTTATAACCGAGAGTTCACTATAAACGAGTTCGTTATAAGTGAACACTACTGTATATAACATATGGTGTCGCAAGTATAGATAGCATAAAATGTTAAACTTAGTTTTTTAATTTCGGAGCTTCTGCAAACATATTTTGTAATCGGGTGAAAGTTGTCGACGATGACCTGCCCCAAGTAACGAGTGGTACTCGCTGTTGGGAGTGCGTGGGATGCCCCATCGTATACTACAAACTCGCCCACGACAATCAGCTGCTAGCGAGAGCTTTTCAAACACACTGACTGCGGCAATATTGAAAAATACAACGTGTATACAAATAGCACAACACAGCACAGCGTCTCTTCAAAATCTAAACAACCCCTATTTTAATTGCAACTTCCATGACATTTAAAATAACGCTATACTCATGCGTATTAATAGAATTACGATCTAATGCATCAGCTTATTCAGACAGGAGGCGTTTTATATACCATATCTACGTCAAACGGTATGTGCTGAGCCCGAAAGCAACATAATGACTGACGAATCGATTATATTATGCCACTGGAAAACTATATCTTTAGGAGAATTTACAATCAAATCATTCATACATAATTCATTTTTATTCCCAATCAAATGACTTGGCAGAAAATCTTTTCACAGCTATACAATATTTCGCTATTTCACCCTAACAAACTTCTTTTACCTCATTCAGATTTTTATAGATTAATATTATTTTGCTCGTATTATTTTTTATATTATTAATTTTTAGTATAAAACTTGAATACGTAACATATGTATTAATTGAGAATGACGTGACGTCATGTAATGAAATATATAGTTTAATAAACAATAAATTATTTTCAAAATTGTATTTAAAAGAAGAATATATATATACGATCAATAATAATTGTTTTATAATGAATACAATACAGATTGTATTTAATACAATACATATTGTAATACTTAGTATATGGATTTTATAATATATGATACATATTGTATTAAAATTGTTCATAAGAAGAATTGCTTCTTATTTAAGTCATGTTCAAAATTGTAGGATTTATTGTTGTATTGAGAAAAATAAAATGTAGAAATGAGGACGACATAAATAATTTATTACAGAATATAATACAAATTGCGAATGATACAATATAAATATATTATAGATTTAGAAATATTGTTGACAGTATAGTTTTATTTTTATTGATTGGCAAAAAAATGCAGGTTGTCTAACGTTACGTGAATTCAGTTTTAATGATTTCGTGATAAATATCTGAACGTTGAATGTCATGTGAGGATAGATTACCATAGATAATTATAAAAAGTAGATTGGGTATTACATGAAAAACACATAAGGCATAACGACCAATATGTTGGTGTACGTGCACGCAATTCCTCTTTTAATGGCCTATAACCCATCTACAGTAGAGCATACACTTATTTTGCTTTCAAATCAGTCGAAAACACCGAAATATACACACCAGCCAATCTTACAAAGTATTATGATGTCATCTTTCAATTATGCTAAATGCACCACTCAACTTTCAGTGAATATTCATTTCATTCATAAAATACTAAATATGTTGGACAAGCTAACAGTGAAATTTATTTTTCAAAAAAGTTACACAATTATAAATTAATATTCTATTCGTACGTAAATTTAAAAAAATATTATTTATATATTTAGATCAATTAACTAATTGTAGTAAAAATTGAAACCAAACTCACAATCAGATAAATTATTTAACTGATCTAAAGTTAGTAATTACTCTAAAATTAAATATGTTTCTTATGCATAACAGTGGTCTTTGTTTGAGTTGGTCAAAATATGATTTAATGAATAAAACATACCTGTATCTAGTAGGTAAAAATAAGCACAATTAAATAAATTGTTGCCTCTCGGAACCACTTGAAGAACTTAAAAATGCCAACCACAATGATCGCTGTTTCCTTCAGAGAGGTAGAGCCCCAGGAGTGCGACCAGTCATGACCGCATGTACTGCGGTACTGCCTGCCGTTCAGGATGAATCTGACCAAGATGTGTTGGCCCACAGCGGCAACAGCGCACATGCCTGCCTGAATGGATGTCGTCGCTGATTGGTCAACAGTGACTCTGACGTCATCACATTGATTGTCAGCTCTCACGTGCCGCAGAGGAGATAACTGCTGTTGCAATATATTTGTAGTTGCTTCTACCTGACTTGAATTTGATTCGACACGATATCATCGGGGACCCTTATTGTTATATGTAGTATTTCTTCTTCACCAATTATTTTAATAATGTTCCAAAAGGAGAGTAGGGAATTTTGGATGACCTTGAAGGGCGAGAGGGGATGGGGTTGGTCTTAATAAACAATTATCAAATATAGGATGCACTATTTTGGTTTCTATTATCAGAATATAATAATATCATTATTTTTGAATATGACGCGCACATGATTATTTTTGTTATTAAATTGTTGCCAACTGTTATTTTACTAAAGTTGTTATAAGCAGTTATAGGGATAAAAAGGAAAATAATAATTAATTGTTATAAGAATGTTCATAGAACAAAAAATCCAATTCATTTAAAATTAATGATTTTCTGAATCAGGTTATTTTTTGAACGGGGCGACGTGGTTACTGGTCCCAAATACCAGTGCATCCACCTATACTTGAGGGTGTATACAGTCGACTCTGTCAAACTCACCTTCTAGTCCACATTACAATAATAATATGGATACGCCATCAAGCACTGGCTGCACTAAGCTGCAAAACTGAATGACGTAGATGCAGCAGCTTCGATCTACTGGTACGCCAATTCAGAAACTTTGCCCCATACACACACACACACACACACACACGTCCATCGACCTGATTCACACCATCCGACAGAGATAGAAAAATTTCTGTTTTATTTTCGAAATTCTATTTTTAATTTGGGTAATTTATTTATACTGACTTCAATGAAATTAAAAATATGTTTTCTATGTTAAGGGTTTAGTTTTTTGAAATAAATCTAATTTTAAAACAAATTCTTTAAAATAAATTGTGCGACACCACGTCACTATCTGCAGGGAAATTAAGTAGCATAGTTTAAGTTGCAATGTATTCTACTTATTAGGATTAGAATAAAAATAAATAATAATAATTATAAGAGTTTTGAATCTAATATACATTTTACATGCAAGTGGAACAAAGACAGAAGTATGTTGAGTAGTGAACTGTAGGTCATAGACCTGGGTATGCACCCCCTACCCGTCCCGGTTGTTCCTGCAGGCAGCCGTTCACTCTTCTGCAACGGAACACCCCTCCGCCTCTACTCCTGCTCCAGCAAAGCATGCTTCTCTACATGCGCTGTCCTTTACTCTGGCCTACTTGTGCTTCTGTTTGACACACTTTGCAACAAGTATTGACGCGTCCCCACCCCGACCCCTTTTTGGTTATGACGTCATTGAAATATTAACCCTCTCACCCCAACACCCGCTTCGCGAACTCTCTTACTTCCTCTCCCCGGCCCCGACCACCGATACAGTCTCCTCTTCATCTGGGTCTCTCGATAAAGTAGATTTACCTTGTTGGTTATACATTTTTACAATCCGCCAATATCTCGGACATTTTTGATACAACATTTACAAACAGAAGCAAACAATGTATCACATCACTTATTTTCTCATGAATTAGATGTGCAACACTTATTCGATTCATCGTCAGACCATGCTCAGACAATGCATTAAGTTTGTTTTAAATAAGGTTTTGCTAAAATGTTTATTTAATCGATTTAACCAAACCTAGGCATCGATTAATATTGTCGTCATTGGGTTGAATCTCGGAAACTATTAAAATATCGTAATTATCGCAACCGCGTCATTGAAATATGAACCAGATGAGATCACGTCCAAAGAACGTCGAATGAAAGATTAACGAAGAAAATTATATGGGCCGAATACGTGGATAAATATGATTTAGAATAAATACGCGAAAGAAAAGTTGTGAGCAAACAGAATAGAAGAGTATGCATTCAGAACTTGATGAGTCTAAATGTAGCAAAATAGTATTTTTGAATGGATTGAATGAGTTTTTTGCCACCTTAAATTATGGGAATGTATGTATATGTGTGTGTGTGTGTGTGTGTGTGTGTGTGTGTGTGTGTGTGTGTGTGTGTGTGTATGTGCACGTGTGTGTGTATGTGTGTGAGTTTGTGTGTGTATGTGTGTGTGTACGCGCGTGTGTGTGTGTGTGTGTGTGAGTTTGTGTGTGTGTGTGTGTATGAGTATATGTATGTACATATACATGTATGAATGTATAAATGAATGTATGTATGAATGTATGTGCGTGTATATATTTGTATGTATGTAAGTGTATGTACGTATGCATGTACATATGTATGTATGAATGTATATGTAAATGTGGGTATGCATGTATTTATAATGTATGTATAAATGTATGTATGTGTATCTGTGTGTGTGTGTGTCTGTGTGTGTGGCTGTGTGTATGTATATGTGTGTGAGTGTTTGTGTGTGCATGCATGTATGTACCTTTAGACCTTCCCTGAATCGCGTCTGACAATTTTTCACATGACGCATGTCCGTCTCTCTGTTTTGATGTCTGGCTGTAGTCTGTCTCTATGTGTGTGTGTGTTTCTGTTTTCTGTGTATGTATGTAAATCTGCTGAGATACACTGCGTTTATTTTTAATATAAATCGTAATTTACAAAAAATGTAAAAACATTTTTGGAATAACATCATAGGAAAAATAAGAACTAATACGTTTGCACAAAACGTCGTTATTAAGTAAGTGTTGCAGTATTTTGGTAATTTTTGATCAGAATTCGTGCGTATTAATAAATAAATAAGTTTATTAATAAGTAAACAAAACATGAATAGAATAAAATCGTCATCGATTGCATACAGGGTTGGTGAACCAGGTATGTATGTATGTACGTAGGACAGTAATGATAGACTGCACCCCTTTTCGTTATGGACCGAACCTCTGCAGAACAAGAACTCATTCATATCTTCGCAATGAATGGTCTCCCGGTAACGAATCCTGATTATTTTTTAGCTCTAAACCCGTACTAGTTTCCAGCTATATCTGCCCAACATTTTCCTAACCAAATTAAAAAATATACCTTATCGTTATTCAAAATTAAATTTACTGCGCTTTTATAGAATTTGAAGCACTGTTTTCCATTTTATGCATTACATGAATGAAATTGATTAATAAAATTTAACAAACATTTTTACTTCGAAAATCTATTTCAATTTCACATAGATTTTATCACAATTTTACATACACGCGATTCAATCTTACTAAAATTGATGCTTAATCTTGTCACAAACCCCAAATGGTAACAGTATTTAAGGAAATATTCAATGACTGAACTTCGCCTATTTTATTGTATCAACAGTATCGTTTTTTAAAAATATTTTACGGACTCTAGACTAGAACTTTTGGGTATATTATGATGGGTTAAAGCGCCTAAAAATTATAATTTATTTAGTCGCAAAAAGGTCTTAATATTAGTTATAAATTGCAATTAAGTAACATATATTATCCTAAAAACCGTATGTGTGTATCTGTCAGGTTGTGAATGCATGAAGTTAGCTATAAGTTGCTGGCAACTAGTGAAGCAAGCTTTAAGCTTGCTTTAAGAAATACTAGAATAATTATTTTTAATCTATGACGAAATAATGCAATAATTCATTGAGGGGAAAGTAAATCAGGGACTAAAATAATTAGGGAAATAATAATAAAAGTGATGAAAATACAAAAGATGTTTTATTTATTAGAATTATAAATATATCTGTGTTACATACATTGGTGTAAATTTGCAATGAACTTAGAAATGCAAATAACGTTATGTTACCAAATGTAAATCTATTTTGTGTATAAAAAAGACAATTATTTAATAATAAATATTCTTAAAAACGTAATTTCTCGTAATTATTGTATTAAAGCAAGTTTATAATCAGTAATATAAATAAAAATCCGTGCAGTTAATTCATGATATAGGTAAACTATATAAGTAATTTTTTTCACTGTGCGACTTTACAGTCATTGATGCTTGATTCCAAGTGTCTTTGCCGTTGGTTGGTGTGCAGGAAAGCGATTCGGAATAGGGTGCACCGTGCGGCGGCTTGCAGCGTCCTCGAACCCAGCGAAACCAGGCCATCGCACCCTGAATAACCTAGTTCCGTGTTCCCTCCGCACGGATGCTGAGCCGCCCCTCGTCCAGGTTTGGCCCCACTTCTTGCCCCGGCGGCCAGCGCTGCAAAAGCATGTGTGATGTCACACTGGAAACCTTGACGTCATTGCTAACCTAAATGTAGGACAATTTCATTCTAAAATATCGGGTCGTTATTCCCCCTGATGTATAGAGAGAGATTGTATATACATTTACCGCTGCCACTGGTATAGGTACAGAATTAATTATTACTTGGGTGGAATAAGGTTTAGAGGGCGTTGGTAGAAACCAGTCTGAACCATACTTAAGGCTTAAACCAAAACACCTAGCTTTATTTAATATATATTAAAGTTACCATTCAAATCCTTATTGTTTCCCAACATATCACAAAATATTTTAACTTAAATCTACTGAAGAATATTTTTAGGGACTAATATATAAATGTCCTTATCATAACCACACATAGATTAGCACTTTATATACAAATATATGTTCGAATATTTTTATTTATGTTCTAACTATATATATTTGATGGAAATACTTATGCACCTAATTTATAAAATATATTTTAGTGATGGGTAAGCTACCATTATTTATTTTAACTAGCTTATGCAACTTACGAAATATCTTCAAATTTAAATATGCTAAATAAACAATCATTAAAAGTACTTCTATTTTATACTAGGAACATATAGATTATTAAAAAATATCATCCAGGTTGAAAATATTAATTCGTAAAATATTGCAAATAGTAAAAATAAATAATTTTTTAAGTTGCATAAGTTACCCAAAATAAATTACGGTACCATATTTATCATTTATAATATTATTTATAAGGTAAATAAGGTACCAAAGTACCTCCGAATGAGTGGTATTGCTCAAAAGAAAGAAAAAAGGCGCAATTCCTAAATGGTAAGATTTATAAGCTACTGGTAACTTATGTATGTTACCTTACCGGTAAGTTTCCAGTAATTCACCAGCAGTAACATGTCACCTACCCACCATTCTTTATATGTATTATATTAAACATACGTAATCTAAATCAACTATAAATATACAATGTTACAAACTAACATATATGAAATTCCTTGTTATTCATTTTTACAATTTGAGAAATTTAGAAACTGTTGTTTTCAGAATGCCTTAATTTATTTGTTAGTCATACGTGTTCATTTAAATTTCTCTTACAATTAGATTATATAATTTAAGATATTTTTTAATTATTAATACTTTTAATTATAAATAAAATATACAATAAAATATATAATTTTACGAGGCAACTGCATTTAGCCTGCAAGCTTCCTTTGCCTTCGGGTTTCCCCTCAACAAAATTCAACCTAATTCAAACATTGAATGTTAACCTGTTGCCATAGTTACGGCTATGACGTCATTCTGGACCCCTGGCACCCCCATTTAACAGCATGTCGTTTCATACAATGCTGCTGCTGCTATATAGTTCCCCCCTCACCACCGCCTTGTTCATTTTCAACCCCCTGCCCCTTGGAGAACCACCCCATACTAGATTAAGTAGGTCAAGTTATTTTAGGAATATGTATTTGCACATTCTAAATATAAATATATTCGTACATTGAATGGGCATTGAATGAACATTATTTTACAACTAACATTCTATGCAACAAAATTTATACAAAATTATTTTAGTCATTTGGAGGAAACTATTCGAAATATTAGTATTAATTAATTAAAAAATATTTTTGTTATATAGTACCAAATTGCTTTTTTGGAGTCGGACAAATATTGACGAAATTAATCTAATAATTGCTAATTTGAATGTTAAACTAAACTAAAGTAAAAGAATCTTTAAATATAAGCAATGTTTTGATCAAAACATGATTTATTCCCAAGTCAATGACCTTTAGTAAACACTGCAAAGGTTTACGTTAGCACCGTTACTAGCGGTAGTTGTCAGAGATCCTGTAGAACCATCTATACGCAAAGCAGGATATTTGCGGGATAAAATTAATAGAAATTTATAACGTATTTGGATTGAGACCATGGTTAGTTATATTTAAATTTGTGTTATTGTAATACAATCCAATATTTGGTTTAGGCGTATTTTGGAATTAAAAATATGTTAAGACATGCATACGATTTTAATTTCAAATACTAAAAATATTTATTACAATTATTATAGTTCTATACAGTAAATAAGTCAATTTCAAGAAACTATATTCTACTCAGGCTATTCTACATTTGTATAGAGTACAGTTAAAACATTCTGACATAATTGGAACCAAATTTATGATCTAAAGCGAAATCTGCAGTAGTTTAGAGTTGACTCCACTCTATTTTTTTTTGCCCAGAAGAGCTGGCTTTCTGCATATTTATTCTATAATATTCTGCGATATGTAAAAATATGCTTACAAAGAAACCGAACAACTTGTTAACATGTTGATTACTGTCGTAAGACCAAATTTTGTCGCCTCTTCTCCTCTGAAAATATAAAAGCGATTTCAACCAAATTTGGCACACATATTTTGTAGGTATCCAGTTGAATCCCGTTGCATTTTAAAATGAATCGATGTCCTATTACAGGAGATATTGCCTTCTACAATAAAAGAAAACTTTAAACTGCAATTTTTAAATGATGTTTCTATCAAAAATATTGCTGTGGACGAGTACTGAGTATTGCTTATTTTATATAAATAGAGAAAAAATTATGAAAAAAATATTTAATTTCAAGAATGCTCGAAAAAATTGCTCATTGTGGATGTAACACGTTTCTCATTAAATCTTACTTATAAATTTACCACAATTGAGTTGACTATCTTTATCAATTTAATGTAAAATTCTTATTTTTTACTATTCAAATTAAATTTATTATTATTTTTACAAAAATTATTATTTATTTTTTACATAAAAGTAATAAGTTTAACTAAATTAGTTCATAAAATGGTGGAGCTTCCTTGTAGAAAAAAAGGTTACTAGATAAAAATATAATTATCCAGACTATATGTTAATTTAATTTGTATAAAAGAAAAATTTTTAAATCTAAACGGTAACCCTGGTTTTGCATTGTTTCAAATTCCGTAAAATATAATTTTAAGCCTATCTATTTCTCACTAAACAAACGCTGCAAACATATTCTAAAATGTAGTAAGTAAAAATATTTGAAACACCCACTAAATAGACGCAGCCCGACGACGACGCCCTTAAATCCATTCAGGATACGGTTGAATTTCGCCTGAAACCAAATAATAAGATCTCAGATAGCCGGGCTATTTCTAGATGCGAGGTGCTCAAACCATCCTATATGGTTTGACTGCGTAAAAACCGCGTGTATTTACACGCGAAGAGGCCGGGGGGGATGTGTAGTGGGGGCCTCCCCAAAGTGGGGAGCTTGATGGCCGCCCTTTCTTGTCACAGTCAGCACGAGAAGGCCTTGTTGACTAGTCACATCAAGCAGCCCCGCACTTCCTTCCATTTGACTGACTCAGGTAACATTTTCTTTGCATCAAGTGACATTTTCAGTTACTAAAGTTGAAAAGTGCCGGTTTTTCAATTTACAACAAAATATCATATACGGAAAGTGTGCGTCGATTTTTTGATTCCGGTATTGGAATAGTGTGAAATTTGTCTCAAGTGCTTCCTGTCAAAAATAATTCTCTTGTGTACTTTTTGGATTTTTGTGAAACACACTCACACACTTACATAAATTAGCTCATGCATATTACATAAATTGGTGGCAGTTCTTGAAACAACCGGTTATCTTTGTTACAAATTTAACGTTTTCGTATAATAATTAGTCTCTTATTTCTTTCGCTAAAATGTCTTTTGAGATGAATGATGCACTACTGTGCTGGGAAATCTTTTGGTCATATTAGTAATCTTGGGGCATATGAAGGGAAGTTTTAAGTAATCAATTTTGCTTTGAGGTCAATCACTTAAAATTTAAAAAAATTCTTATATTTAATAAGCTATTTGTTTATCGGTAACAATTTCTCTTTACAAATAATTACAATACCCCTCTAGTTTATTGTTTTATTTATTACCGATATTTTAATTTAAAATTAGACTCGACTATAAATAACTTTGAAATGAAAACGTGCTTAGCCTGGGTAATTGTCCGGGTGTTTATTGAAACATTACAGAAATAATTTCGGAATAAACACAGCTTGCAATATAAGGCATTATGCCAATTTGGTCTTACACAATACTTCCTTAAAACATATTTTGTAACCTCTTTTACTCATCGTTTTCTTATCATTATATGCAAACGAACAAACACTAATTATGACATACAATTGAAAGCTTAAACCATTTTTTATGGTGCGATTCTGAGCAAATTTATAAGTTTATAATGAAAATCTATACATTTTTTAAACATTTCCTTTTTTTTTTATAGATACTTTTTAATGCAACATATTTGATTGAATTCAGAAATTTTCGATTTGTAATTCAACGAAATTACTTGAAACATTTTCTAACGCTTACAGATCTTCGAGACAAATCTATAGACTTGCTCTGAATCGCATCATTAATTCAGTAACATAAGATAAAAAATAAACAATATATAGAAATGTATGCTATATTTTTCAATTTATATATTTTATACATTTAAAATGAAATAAAATAATTTAGAAAAAAAAGCAGCAAATCGTCTTGCGTGCTACTCCAATGGCACGCGTTGAACCAGCTTAAATCATTATAATCAACAGAACTTTCTATATTTTACACATCAATAACTTTGTTACTTAATGAGATTTATAAGAAAATAATCAACATTTTCACAATTAAATTTTCACGATTAAATTTTAAAATTTTTATTTATGTATATTTCATCTTTAGATTCAGACAGTTCATCAGAACACATTTTTATTATGAGATTAATATATATTTTTGTATGGTGTATAGTGAAATATATGTAAACATATATAAGTTAAAATTGATTTATATTTAATATAATCCGTTATTTTATGAAATAAAAATAATTTTAAATGATGAAATTGATCAATATGGTCCTATACATGTTTTTAAACTAGAGATTTACGATTAAGATGATTTATTGAAGTAATAAATACATTTTCGTGTTCTTTTCGAAGTGAAATCGCGTACTAGAATAGCAAAAATACGTTGAAATTAGAGTTAAGTTGCGCGATCCAAATTAGGCGACGTTCGGCGTCGGTCAGCGATCTATTTTAAGCCACCGCTAAAAATAGCGTCCTGTTTTACTTAGCGCGCTTTAAACGTATATAGACCAAACATTTTTATGTTTAAATTCAACTTATATTTAGATTAACAGTGTATTAATCGATTTAATCTTTTTGCAGCTTAACTAAAAGCAACAACAATGGCGGACGATGAGGTGAGGTATGTATCGAAAAACAATACCCATGTTGATGATTTGTTTTAAAACTAAATTTAAATCGATATTGTATCGTGGGGTTCTAATATATTTTTCTATTTTTATGTTCAACCAAAATTTGTTCACCAACCAATTCAATCAACAGTTCAACAATTTTTATATTAAAAGGTAAATGTCACGCTTTTATTTTGTGGTTTTCTTCAAATTTTAATCCTAAGTTTAAGCACCATGGTTTAGTTAAACCATGGCTTTAATTATAAGACATATTATTTTACAAACTCCCAGTATTTAGATTACAAGCCACCCTATAAGGTGTGGCCCTGCAAAAAATATATATATTTTTATTCACCTTGTAAGTATTGCTGTAGCCCTGCTTTTATTGTGCTAATTATTTTTTTAAAAAAATACCATTTTGTGTTAATATCAAATGTGATAACGCTGACATGTTGGAATAATCGTTAAAAACTTGTACAAACATTAAAAACAATTAATATTTATGTAATTCCTCTAAAAGTATTCGTTCTTCTTCTTATCTGTATATTGAACGAGGTTCATTATCAAAATTAATACATTTTTTTCTTATTTATTAATTTTGATTACGAACCTTGAAATTTTATGTTTATTAGTTTGTTCGTTTTTTAATTATTAGAAATTGTGTAAAAAGTAAATTAGTAATTAGAGAAGACATTTAGACTAAAAGTATTATTTAGTAAATTAGTTAATTAGAGAATATAAACGAACAAGTTAAATGTATGTTTAAATGTTGTTTTTATTTGTTCAAAAATCCGAATATAAATCATGCTAGCAATATAATTAAAAATTAACAATAATTAATTACAATAGACGATTTTTGGGCGTGCAATATCGCAATTGTGCTCCAAGTGATAAATAAAAATAAGAAATTGTTAGCGTGATTTTCGAAGTATTATTTCATTTTACTAATATATGTTTTCTATTTTTTATTACAGAGAAAGAAAGTCGAGGAGGCACGTAACTATAATAAACAAAACCACACTAAAATCAATTTTTTACTTAATTCACATAAAACAATTTATTATCACTCAATAGATAATTAAGCTAGTTTAATTTCCGTATTTCTTAGTTTCATGTCACATTAATAAATAGCCACATTAGTTTAGAAGTAAAATCAAATGTGATATGATTAGTTTTTGTAAAAAAAAACAAACGGTTACATTTGGAAATAGATTTGTTTTGAAAGACACTTATTAACCCTAAACTTTGTCACCTTGTGGCGCCGCAGGAAAAGAAGAGGAAGCAGGCGGAAATCGACCGCAAGAGGGCCGAGGTCCGTGCTCGTATGGAAGAGGCTTCCAAAGCCAAGAAGGCCAAGAAAGGTTTCATGACACCAGAGAGAAAGAAGAAACTTAGGGTAAGTCGCAAATTTTGAATTCAACGACGTAAACTCGTATTGAATTATTTGCTAAATATTAATTTGAGTGTTTTGTGGTTTGTAGTTGCTGTTGAGAAAGAAAGCCGCTGAAGAATTGAAGAAGGAACAGGAACGTAAAGCAGCTGAACGTAGACGTATCATCGATGACCGTTGCGGCAAACCCAAGCTCGTTGACGATGCTAATGAAGGTAGGAATGTTGCCAATTTTTGTTCCACCCAATTGCCAGGTTCATGGGTTTACCCTACTATATATGCCACCCTTTAGATATTACGATAATGTTTTACATTACAACAATTACGAGTTTCACGTTATAATACCAGTAAGCGAACAGGATTTACAAAACGAATTTACTATTTACTCAAAATACTATAAAAGTTTAACTAGTTTAAAAATACATATATCTCAAATATTTCAAAACGTTTAATTATATAATATAAAATTTCGGTGCAAGTTTATAGATCTGTAACGAAAATCTGTAAAATGTTGATAAATCAATAATTATTATTATTGCAAAATTGCTACGGAAAATTGAACATAAAACAGCTAAAATTAAACCATGCATTACGTTTACCACTTCTTAGAAAAACGCGTAAAATCGAAGTTAATAATAAATTAAATTAGACATAATCGTTAAAGATAAAGTACATGTTTACTTTTTATTCATAAATAACATTTACTGCATATATAAATAAATTTCACGTATATTTAAAAAAAAAACATTTAATCCGTTATTTGAGTCAATTTGTCAACAGTTTAGTTTACATAAATAATAAATAAGGAATTTTAGAAATAAAAAATATATTCTTATTTACGACTTTTTAACTATATATAGTAATTTGGAATTCTATCAATTATTTCTACAATTAAACCTACTATTTATAAAATGTTTATTGGATTGTTTGTTTACTAGTATTTTCAAAATGTTTATCTGTAATTAAAATAGAATCGCCTGTTCGGTTACTGGTTGCACTAATTAGAAATCAATTTTTGTTCAACTTTATTATGAAATTAAGGGGTACATATTTTTACTAAGCAAATTTCGTTGAACAATTAAATGGGGTCTATTATATGCTGTGTCCATTTTAAATAATAATGTATTTTTCGACGCTGCAAGAATTATTTTTAAAATGTTGTTTTGAACAAGTCGAATATCTGTGTCTTTTACGTCACAGATGCTGTAAAACGCATTCTTGAAGAATATCATGGTAGAATTGGTGATTTGGAATCAGACAAATATGATATGGAGTACATCGTTAGAAAGAAAGACTATGAGGTACCATATACAAACAAAAACACATACACTATTTGACACACACACTTAATCAAAAATATTATTAATATTATTGGATGTTGAGTAATCTATACATACCTATATAGTTATATACTTTCGTCATGAGGCACGAACAACAACTATCTCTCTTTATTAAACACTTTACACTCCGGCGATCATTTTGTAACATTCATTTGTACACGCCAAAATAACAAAAAAGTACACCTGTTTTTGGTTAAATATACACAAATATTGGAGCACGTAATACTAATTATCTTCCATTTTTTTTTGGATGAATCAACCTTTTTTTAATTAAAATTCATTTGGAGTAAATTATTTTTGTCGTAAAATTAAATTAATAAAACCACTTTTTGGAGTAGGTAATATTTTGGTGGAGTTTCCCCGAAATTTTTTTGGAGCAAAATAAATTTTTTATTCTTCTTTGGTTTGAAAGTTTAAAATGAATTTTACAAAATACTCGGAGATTTTTGTTACAGCTTTTTTCTATTAAGCGCGTGTTTTTATGTTTTTATTTTTTTTATTGCTCGGGAAATGACCCCAACTCTAAGAAATTCCTTTGACCAATAATTGAGGAAATATATTTTTTTTAAATCCTATTTTGATATCTACGACCATTGGTTATTTTTATCGGATCTAATTGGACCATTGCTTACACATTTCGCGACTTCTTTCTACTATACCTCATCGACAGTCAAAATAGTAATATATTTACATATATATTTCTTTTTCACGCTTATATATTTGTTAAACTTCTGATGAAACTCAAATAGAAATTTCGGTGGCTATGTGTAATAATTTTCTGTTAATCAATTGTAATTGTTTTCAACCAAGAACATTTGTTTGAATATTTTGTAGCCAAATTAAAAGAGTACTGTTCGCAATACCACAAACGTATCGCCGACTTGGAAAGCTCAAAATATGATATTGAGGTTGAAGTGGATCGTAGAACTTTGGAGGTATCCACAGAAAATAAATTTTAAAAGCGCAATAGTAAACAATTAATGGCATCCGATAAATGTAAACTACTAGAGCTCAGCACGCTTCTTGTGGCCGTGCGTCCTAGCTCACACCAGACTACATCGATCGCCATTTTAAAAACATAACCCCTAAAAATATAAAAACGCCGCCCGCGACTTATCAATGCATTCTCAAACCGCACCAGCCTCTAAATGTATCTATGTGCGCACAATAATTAGTAATAGCTATTACACGGTGCACCTAAGCGTAGCGACTAAAAATAATATTTAATCAACCCCCAACCCCACCCCCCAAGTACTTCCTTACTTTCTACAGTTTTTAAATATTAGTCAATCCATTCAATAGAGGATCACATTTAAGTGATCCGCCCTCCAAATTTTGGGCAACAAAAATAGTATTTCCAAATCCCTTCCCCCACATACTGCCCCACAATTTCGGATGTCATAATTACAATCCATCATTTTTGGATAACAAAATCGAGCGGTCAAAATTGGTCTATCAATTTTTGTCAGTCAATTTTGGCCCCCCAATTTTGTATTCTGAATAGTGGTATTTAATTTCTGCACCCCCATTTTTGTTCCTAAACATAAGGAAACTGCCCCTCGATTAAAGCTTTTTATTTTTCGGATTATAAATTCAATCGCCTTTTTGGTTTTTTTTTTTTTAATATAATTTCGGCTTGTGCTTATTGACGCTTACGATCCCCGAAAACGTCCAGGAATTCCTTTAATCCTCTTTGTATCCAAACGGATTACAAGTGTCGTCGTCAGGTGTAAGTAAAATACAGAAACACAAAATACACAAAAATACCGACGAAAGAAAAAAAAAGAATGTCTTGTACCCCAAAAAAATGTCGCGTAAAAGTGAATTAGGAGCAACAACAAGAACAATAAATAATGTATGATGAATCTTTGGTTTTTCTAGCCGAGCTGCAAACAGTCTGTAATCAGTACTGGCAAAAAATTTGTTTACTGGAAGGTGATAAATATGATCTAGAAAGAACCAGTGCTATGAAGCAGTTTGAGGTATACCTACCAAATAATTGAACATTAAATACATTTGATATTCAGTATGACAGCACGCGTGGGTTTTTGTTGTTGACATTTTTGACAGTTATTTTTCTGATTTTGAAAATGTTTATTTATAGGTTTTCTAGGCATTTCTAATACTGGCGTAACAATGAGCACTTTTGACCTTGAAAAATAACAATTTAAGTATTGGCTGCGAACAAATTGTCATGATGCTTTTTTTCAGTTTTTTTGTTTTTGAAAATTTTTGATACACATACAAAAGTGCTTATTTTCTTTGGCTGCTGGTCCTCTACAGTGTATATATAAATATATTGTATAATTTAAACAGTGCAAGAAGCACTTGATTCAAAAAATACTAAATTTTAAAAATGTTAAAGTATAATCATAGATACCAAAAATGATAAAACTCTCCACGTATGACCTGGAGCTATCATTACATATATACATACATACATACATATGAAACATGAAATACTGCGCTCAGAAATTATTCAGGTTGTATGTACACGGTTACCCAAATTGGCTGTCCTAAAAAAGGTACTTTAAGTACCTCAAATTCGGCGGTTTAAAATGTTGCAAACCAGAGCTAAGGAACGCAATTTTAATCAAATTGATTTCAACATTAACTCTTTTAGTTTTTTTATAATTGGGAAACGAACAATACTCATCAAAAGTCAAACATACATACACATGCATATGCACAAGATCACACACAGCACCGTATAAGTTTTGACTTTTGGTCGATAGTGTTCGATCTATAAACGATAAATAACAGTTTTAAAATGAAATAAGTGCTGTTTTGTTGAGAGATTTGAGAAATATTGAATCCAATTTGATCGAAAGTTCCAGCTCTGTATAATAAATGTGGTAAACCAAAAAACCAAAGTTAATAATTGAAATTATTGACAAATAGAAAAGCAAAACTGAAAATGCCAAAGTTAGAATATTTCGCACGTATTTTTGACTGGTCGTTCCGTTTCCGATTATAGATCAGCTTAAGAAGATACTGCAGGACTATTATGACCGCATGTATAGTTGCGAGGAACAAAAGTGGGACTTGGAACGCGAAGTCCGCAAAAGAGACTGGGAGGTACCGGCCAACAATATCTATAATAATACCCAACACATTTTTAATTGTGTTTCATTTGCTTGATCATTTTGTTTTTTTCT
Organism: Nebria brevicollis; assembly: GCA_944738965.1. NCBI lineage: Eukaryota > Metazoa > Arthropoda > Insecta > Coleoptera > Carabidae > Nebria > Nebria brevicollis. Next base: position 6,928,380 of record OX122898.1, on the reverse strand, counting down.
TTAATTTATTTGTTTCTTTAATGAGTTTCATACTTAATCATGAGTTTCCGAAGATGATTAGCAAACTTAATAATAATAAGGTTATGATGATAATGATTGCAAATACTGTACGTGTCTTTGACAAAAAATACTATTTTATTTCTTGATTTATGAATCTATTTCAAGCGCTATCCAGGGAATAAACATATTTATATCTAGCGTGTGCACAGTTTAGTGCATGGGCGTGGCTTTCCAGAGCAACTTGCGTCACATATGGGCGTGGTCCATCTAAAGACAAGCTACAAGTTGCTCTGGATATACTACGCCTAGCAATTTTTATACGAGCTAGGATAGTTTTTTCTAATTTTAAGTAAAATACCGTAAATCAAGAAATATATACTTATACAAATATATACAAAAGCATCTCCACTGGAAATTTTTTCTCGTCTGTATTCAGAAATGATTCAAAAATTTCCATGAAATGCCCAATCACGGTACAGTCCTGAGGTTTATAAACAAAACCACATCGCTACTTAAACCAATGTTTAAAAAATGATATTTAAACCGAACTTAATAACTTGTTGGCCAAGCATATATGAAGTGCTACCCCAAAAAACCTATCCTGCGATTTTTCACGAAAGTTTTTATATTTTTCAAATTTTTCACAACTTTTTATGTACTAACCCCTAAATTAAACGTTAAATAAATATAACCCAGGGCTGGACACTCAATCAAACTTTTTATACACGTTTTTTTATTGTAAATAATAGAAATTTAAATTTAACCATTTCTGTTGCATTATTAATTTCGTTAGATTTATTGTTTTGTGCAATAAGCGATCACTGTATTGATGCATGTTGTCCTAAGCTTCACTTGACTTACAAAAAAAAACTAGAGCAATTTAAAAAAAATGGCTAACTTTAAGAAAGGCTTTACTAAATTCACATGAGGAATACTCAACTTAGAAGGCGATTATTTAGTAGATCTTATTTAGCGTACTTAATCAAAGCCAAGTTGTGTATTCTTTTTGTTATATAAATTAAGAATAATACCGCAAATTTACAGCTTATAAATTAAATGATGCACTCATGAAAATAATATTTTTCAGGCATGAAATCTAGCTTTGCTGAAGTGTCTTTTCAGTATTAGTGGCTTCAAGTCAAGTATGGCACTTCATATTTGTTTTAAAAAAAAATCATTATTGTTTAATTAATAAAAAAAATGGAGTTTTGTAAAAGATAAAAAAAAAAAGACACGTACACAGCAGTAGTTACCCAGAGTTTATGTCCTTTTCTAGTATTTATTTGTTTTATATAAGTAGTACACAGTGTGAACAAAGATAGATGATGCGATACTTGACCTTGAGGAATCGGAACCGGAACGTATTGGTTTTTAAGAAGTGCCATGCTATTTTTTCAATTTATTTCTAAATGTTACTTTTTCTGTATAAAAATTTGTGATAACGAAACAGCCATTTTGAATTATTTCAACGCATTCTTAAGCATTCATTACAATAGTACAACGATTATTAATAGGGTTATGTACTAGTAATATTAAATGAATAACCGTGCTTAGTAAATTATTTTTCATTATGGACAATATCGAAAATATTTATTTGCTACGCCATTGTATGAATATTTTATACACAATCAGTAACATGACCCTAAACCTGCTTCATGAACAAAAAATATATAAATATAAGTAATTTTGTAAATATTTCTCTAAACAGGATCGTTTTTGTACAAAACATTTGTATATATTGACTTTTTATGTGTTTTAAAAGTGAATTTTAGGTGAACAATTTTATTTCATTCAGAACCGAACCATATTGAAATAAAAATAAATAATTCGTTATTATTGAGATGATTTTAATATAAAATTTTGACAAGTTTTTGATTGTAAATAAAATCGGTAGAGGTTCTGAATAGAATAAATTAACTTAATTTTAATATTAAGTCCAGGAGCAATAAGACTCGTTTCTGAAAGCTGAACAAGACCAGCTACTGGAAAATGCCCCCAAACTGAAAAAGTACCCAAAATCCTGCACTATATACTTTTTTGTCCCCCAAGTCTACGACAAATATATTTTTTTACTATGAATAGCAACGACAATTTTTTCAACGAATACGACGATTTTTCCTGAACGAACAGCGAAATTTATGTTTGTCGATGAATAATACGATTTTTTTGGTATGCTATTTTGGTTTTTTTCAACGAGAAATATTGATTTTTGATGTTTCTCCTGATGCAACATTTTGAAACATACTTTTTGGGTTTATTTTTAAGATCGACTGTTTTTCTCAAACACTTTCCCGTTTTGAATTGTCCATTTTTACAGTATACCCAACCACCTCCAAATCTATCGCTGCTAGCTGATAAACTAAGCCTAATTTTTCACACTATTTCTATTTTCTTACCAAAAACTATAAGTTGACTGAACTAATACGTGAGTTTGTGTTTTGTGGTATTACTAACATTAGCACTTTTTCATTTTATTGTCACACATTTAGTATAGTTTTGTCTATTTGTCATTTTTTGTTCATACTAGTACTTTATTAGATTTAAATTAATTATTTTATTTTCTCGTACTAGTATTTTTGTTCTAGATTCTTTTGATTGTTAGTTTGCACTTTCAATTTTTTTTTTTTTTTTAGTTAATTTGTTATTTTATATTTAAAATTTTGAGTATTGTAGTAAATTTTTTGATAGAAGCATCAATAATATTGATTATTAATCAGAATGTTTATTAATTAATTATATGAATTTGTATAGATTGCCGATTTGAACACCCAAGTCAACGACCTCAGAGGCAAATTGTAAGTGTGCTTAAACTGTTCGATGAAGTGTTTTGATAATTTAACACTGTTTTTTCAACAGCGTTAAGCCTACCTTGAAGAAGGTATCCAAATACGAAAACAAATTCGCCAAACTTCAAAAGAAAGCGGCTGAATTTAACTTCCGTAACCAACTCAAGGTTGTCAAGAAGAAAGAATTCACCCTTGAAGAAGAAGATAAGGAGGTATGTTCATATTACCAGTTTATTTAAACCTATAATCAACATCGAGTAAAATTACGAATTGTATATATCTAAAAAAACAACAACATTTATTTGTTGTTTCTTAAAGTTTAAATAAAAAATCATAACTTTTCTATTCGATTAAAAGTGGAAGACATATAGCACTTTTGAATAAAACTTCACTATAAGGGACACACCGTCAGAAATAGCAACTAATATTTAATATTGGGTTACGCGCCTGCGTATTATACTCCTCTTAGTAAAATCGTCTGTTTTTATTTAATTACGGTTATGTAGTTTTTTTAGAATAAGCCAAAAAACAATTTCGTTCATGGTATATTTGTTTCTTATCTGGCTGTGTCCCCTATAGTAAAGTTTAGCTAATATTTTACATGCTTTCAGTTTTTTGAAAACAGTTTTTGTATTTTTATTACGTTGTAAATTACCAATTTTATTTTACAAACTAGATAAATTTTTATATATATTTTTGAATATATTTTGATTATATTACTTGGTATAGTAAATGACGTCATCAAACAGTTAAATTTAAACAAAATGATTTTTTTTTGTATAGTGTATTATTTGATACAATTTCTAATGTGTGATTTTTGTTTTTGTTATTTTCTGTAGTTTAGAATTTGTATTTTGTTTGCTTTTTGTTAAATATGTCGCCTGCTTTTTATTATTAAGAAACACACACACATATACACTAATTGAAACTGTAAATAAAAGAATCTTCAGCACAGATTTCTTTTCCACAGGCTAAACTTCAGGAGAAAGCTGAATGGATGAAGAAATAATTTTTTCAAATTTTTGTCTTTTTATTTAATTTATTTTAATAATAATAATAAATAATTTTCATCATATTATTTATGATAGTATAAAATACACATGAATAAATAGAGTAAAATATATTTTTAATTTGAATGCCTTTTCATCGACTTTATAAACAACCTAGAATTTTTATTAGTGTAGTTTTGGACATTTTCACACTTCACACATATATATTTTTCATCTACTAATTTTTCTTGTGCCGTCAATTTTTTTAAAGTGTTTTTAAGCAATATTTTTAATGCTATTTTATATTTGCTAAAAACTGGAATCTATCTAAGTAAGGTGAGCTCAAAATGCAAGTTTATTATAAGTAACATCAAATTATTAATGCTTAGAGCTAGAGAAAAATATAAGTAAGTTTTTTGCAATATTAACGCTTTACATGTTTAGATTAGATAGATTTAAATTACAAAACCAAATTGATTTATTTACAATAAAAATAATAGTGCTTGAAAAAGCCAAAACATAAAATATTAAAATGTAAATAACAATTTTAAGTAATAATATTCAATAATATAGGTGAATGTTTATAAATTGTTGTTGAAATTTTGCAGAAGAAACCCGACTGGTCCAAGAAACCTGGTGATGATAAGAAGGTAAAAGAAGAAGAAGTTGAGGCATAAGAAGGCGTTCTTTTTAGAAGGATTGTCTTTTGTTATCAAAAAACTCCACCCTTTGTATATTTGTATACTGTTTATTTAACAATAACAACTTATATGTACTATCGTTACAGAGTGACTCTTGAAAATGTGCGGGGTAACACAAAATAATAATTATTTCCATATATTTTTATGCACGAACTTACACCCCAACCCCCTTGTATTTTAGCTTGATATATATGTTAAATATTTAAACACTATGGATTCCTCTGTATTTATGTTATTAATTTAACGTCAAAAGAAAATGAACTGTGTTCTTACGTGACGGTTTTTATTTGTCTTGTACCTTGTGCACATCCTTCCACTTTCCATTTATTTTTGTTTTTCCATTTTTTTGGTTTTTGTGTCTGATGTAGTCTAGTACCTTATTGTTTACAAAATATCATTGTTTGTACTTTAGTTAAATTTTTGATTTACACGAAAACCAATTAGAAAAAATAACTAATATTTTGATTTTGGGTAAAGTTTTCTATAATTATTAATTAAACGAACCAAGTTTTGTGCTGTCGAGGTCTGTACGGTTGTGTCCTGTTATGTCAATAACTGGTAAGTGTTTCATGTATTTAAATTCATATTTATTTAGAAATAAACAATACATAAAATATTCGCTCAACCTTAAAAAAACGCAAGTTTTAGGAAATTAACAATAAAAACGGTTAGATACATTTCTCAGGCAATTAAATAAAAGAAAAAAAAATCGCGCAGCACCATATAATGTCATAAATTCGCCATTATAAATAAAATGCGATTAATTTAATAAATACAAATTCATATTTTGGCAATTACAATTTGAATTGCTAACTTTATACATTAATCTAAATGATTCTCATTTCATGATAACAAGAATAGGAATTTACTTGTTCTAGGAAAATTTAGAAAATTTTATTCCTTTTTACCGGAAGATAGACAAAAATTAGTTTTTAAAACAAAAATAATTTTAACAATTGAGATAATATTTCATGAAGCAATTTTGTTGAAGCATTTCTGCTAGAGCGAAAATTATTGAAAATACAACCTTAATTTAGTTAATATATTTATAATCACAGTTGAACATAGTGAAAGAAACAGAATTATTTAATATAGGTTAGACACTTATTATATGCATTACGAATTAAATAGACACACCCATTTCTTTGTCATTATTAACAAGTAAACCTTACTATATGGCTATATAATCGGTTATAGAACCATTACGCAATAGTGAAGTAAAAAAAAAATATCTGCGATGTCTTACACTGAACGCATTTTGATTAGATCATATCATATTTTTATTAATTTTCTAATTAATAATGTTTTACCAACCTTCGGAACCCTTTCTCACAAATTATTTAAGTCGTTTTTGCTTTTCTGTTAAACAATTGACAGACACAGTTGATACGATTTATGTGAAATTAATTATAATAATAACCAAGTTTAATAGCAATTTTCTGTTTTCCGGTACCTTTTTTGAAAAAAAGTTTCAAATAAAGGTTGTACAAAATGTTAATATCTATAATTTTTATTCTAACTATTTTTGTTATAAGTGCAATCGTTTTCGAGTTTTTGCAGTAACTGCAAAAATAACTAGAGTAAACATGCATTTCCGTTTTGAATATTATTTTCAAAATAGGAGGTTTTCTTCCCAAGCATATATATACATACACACACACAAACAGGCGTCATTCCAAAAATAGTCGGAATCGATTCAGGGAAGGTGAAAAGCTATATTTCCGTTAAAAATTCGAGATTTATTATTTTCATACTGTTTGCAAGAAAGTAAAATGATAATTTTTTAGAATTTTATTCATTCTTTTCTGTTGCATTGAAATTTCGTGGTAGTAATTTTCTTTTATTATTCTTAGAAATTGTATATTAAATTTCCAATTATTGGAATTATCATAATACTAGGGGTGGGCAAAGGCAGTTAGTTAGATTGAATAGATATTTTACAAATCTAACACGTTTTCATCGTTTTGTCTGATTTGTAAATATGCATTAATATAGTTTTAAAATCCTAAATGTATTATTTACTAAACAAATAATAAATAGAACACACACAATATAAAGGAATCAATTTAAAACAGGAAGATCAACCATCCGAAGCAACTGAAGAGCCTCCAGCTGAAGGAGCCCCAACGGAGGGTGACCCACCGACTGATAGCACACAACCTACCGAAGGAGCACCTCCTGAAGGTGAACCTACAGAAGGGCAACCGACAGAAGACGCACCTCCTGCAGATGGAGCTCCTCCTGCTGAGGGCGACGCTCCACCAGTCGAAGGTGAAGCTCCCCCTACTGAAGGAGCACCTGCAACAGAAGGAGAAACACCTACAACAGAAGGAGAAACACCTGCAGAAGGTATTTAAACCTCTCATAAAACACCATTCAAAAATTAATTACAAATTCATTTTGATTATTATTATATATTAGAACAAAAATTGAATTAATAGGCTAAAATATGTTTTTATTGCCAACATTCAATTTAAATAGGAGCTCCACCTGCAGAGGGTGCAACCGCTGCCGAAGGAACCACAGAAGGTATAAAATAAAATCATGTATAATATATTTGAATTTTAATTTGGAGCATTTAGGTGCCGATGGAGCCACTGCCGAAGGAGCCCCAGCTGAAGTTGCTCCAACGCCGGAAGGCGTAACACCTACAGAAGGTAAAAATTACGAATTACGATAATTATATACGGATCTAAGAACGTTTGTGGTGCGTGACTCATATATGTGCATGCGTCATTTCGAAATCGTTTCAGATATTTTTTTTGTGGTTAAAAATAATCGAAAGTTGAGTGTCAGATTTATTTTGAGTTATAAGTAATACATATTTCTAGAATTCGTCGAAAGTGTAATACAATATTTTAAATCAATTTTTAAATATATAATTAACTAAAAAAAATAATATACGCTATTAACAATAGTACACGGTAGCGAATTATTGTTATAATTAACAGGCGAAGCTGCTCCTGCTGAATGTGCTGAACCAGCTCCCCCTGCAGACGGAGCTCCAACAGAAGCGCCTGCTCCACCTGTAGAAGGCACCGAACCTGCAACAGAAAGTATAAACTATATTAAAAAATCAAACCAAAAAAATAGCGCTATTATTTGAATTAATGTAGCCCCTCCAGCTGATGCAGCTTCACCGGAAGTAGCAGCCACCCCTGACGCGCCTGCCGAAGCGCCTGCAGAAACCCCCGCTGAAACCCCAGCGGATGAAGGTCGGTACCCAAAAGCTTGTCTCATAGAATTCCTAGCCCATAGTATATTCATTTTAAGTACAGCAAAATCATCCATTTAACCCCCTCCCCCTACATTAGTTGTTGTATTTTGCATTTTTATTATGAGCATTTATATGTAGCATTTTTTAAATATTTAATTAAATGATTTGTTAATAATTGTATTTGATTTACAATTTTGCAGCACCTGCTTCCTAAATACTATTATGGGCTGTACCCCGGAAGTGGGTTTATTGTTGACGGATATAGATCATGCATCCGTGATATGAATGAGGAAACTTAAATCAACAAATGTCGCATCAAAATAAAATTTATCGCACTGTGATGTTTAAAAAGAAAAATTCTAACTTTTGTGCCTATAGCATGTATAAAATAAATTTATTCATCTTTCATACTCCATTATTTATTTATTTATGTAAATACACCTTAAAAAATCAAAACAATAGCTTTCAATAAAAATGCTGTTACTTCCGGTCTTTCAAGGTAATGTCACAACAAATATAATCAGCACTCCTTAAAAATATTACTAATTAATAATTAGCAACATTCTTTATTAATAAATTAACATAAAACACGTAATATAATAATAAATAAATTTTTATTTCTAATAAAAATACATCTATGCATTCTATTTGCGAATTACAATATTTGGTAGTTTATATGACATGTGAGTTGTTTATAATTGGAATACATAAAGAATGAAATAAAACAATGAGAAATCGAGGCAATAGAGGAACAAATAATAGTCCATTGTTAAAATCGAAGCATTATTGCGCCGTCACATGACTAGAGAACTAGGAAAACGACGCGCTGTCAAACCAACACGCTCAGTAGTGTTGTGGTCCCCGTGCCAGTTGTATCTCAGAAACAAGTTCTCCGTTTGATTATTTCGCGTAACTTAAACGAATTTACGTGTACTAGTGTAATTAACAGTGCTTCTGACGAATATGGAACCAGCCAAGGACGGATAAAAATAATTAAAGGTGAGTGGGATGAGTTAACCTATTTTTTTTTTATCGCATTAATTTCACCGATAAATAGAATTTCGATTGATCGGACGCGCAAATGTGCGGCTATTGTTTACCTTGACATTTGATTTATCAAATGATGCCCCGAAAATGTGTTTATTTTTTGTGTAGGCTTATGTTAGTAAAAAAAAAATGTTTGAATATTAATCAACGATTGTCTTAAATATAGTTTAGATTATGTTGAATCATGCTAGGTTATTAAAATTATTATAATTTTGAAAATAAAAATAAAATTTGATGCCTCCTCACCATAAATGTCTACCTGATAATTACATACACAGTTAATGTGTTTATCTATAAGTCGTAGTGAATTAGAATTTTGATCTAGTAAGCATGTTTAGACTATGAATTAGATGTTACGTCCTTCGTTATAAAAGACATGAATTTTGCATTTATTTACGTTTTAATTGATGATCATGCGATGTAATTAGTTGAGATTTACGTGATGGCTAATTAAAATTAACCTAAATAACTACATTATACAAAAAAATATAGAATAGGTGTTAGAAATATTATTTTCCGAGTCGTCGTTACAATTTATTCATCTTTATTTCATCCACATAACCATTTGATTTATTTGACAATATATATTCATAATTAACGCTAGTTACGAATTTCAATACTAAAATTTAATTTAGGTAAATCTGTAAATTTATCTACTATAAAAAAAAAACAATAGAGTTTATACGTTTTGTAATTTTATTTTTTATGGAAAATTTGTATTGTTTATAATTTATTTAAAAATAAATTTTGTCGCCTCTTCTCCTCTTTTGAGCATTTTTTAACCATTCTGTTAATGAACCATATGATAACTTAAATATTTGGCATTGAGAAAATTCATCGAAAGCCCCTGGGAAACGAACCCAGAACCTTTAGACTCCCTGTGGAATCCAATAAATTTTTCTCAATGGTAAATATTTAATTTCCATCCCAGTATTGCATTCAATACGAATTTTTGACTTACAATTAGTACTAAATTGTACTTAGTTGTTGCTTTACCATACGATATTAGTTGGTAGAAGTGTGTTAGTAAGTGATTAGCTCAGTTATCCTGCACGCTCATTGGTTAATTTAGCTAGAAACTACTCGATTACGTAATTCGAAACATTCTTATTTTTATTTCTTTAGTAGGCAGATTTTTTGTCATATTACTTATGACGTCATGTTTACACTTTTGAAAATACACTGATAAAATTTCTAAAGACGGCCCTGGACACTTGAGTTATTATTTTAAATATTACTTCATGATAATACCTATTTAAAATTCGATATTAGGCTTAATTATATAGGTTTTATACATAACAGTACTTCCATTGTCGTTTTATTTTAATAAATTTAATCATAAAACAAATAAAAGTTTACAAGATGAGTTTAACTTGATTTATGTGTGTTGACTCGAAGAAAATTTGAAATTCATGAACAGATGAATGAATTATGTTAAAAAATTTTATTTCCGTTGGTTTATATTTGTTAAAAAATCCTTTGTGAACTATGACATTAATTTATTGTCACCTTGAACTATTTCGTTTTTAGCAATAACATTAAACTAGTAGCATAACAACAAATAGCAATTTAGTGAATTTTTTTATTAAAACAGAAATATTTATTTAAAATGTTTCTTAGTTTATTTCGTAGGCTATTACAGTTCTGGATATGATTACTAAGCTATGCATGACTTGTATACAATACGGATATAGTTATTAAATAGATTTAAATATTAATTACATTTCTTTGAAATGTAAACATTTAAATCATCCATTTTCAAAGGGCTCGAAATTTTAATTAATACGCTTTTACAGTTGCTATCACACCATGACATAACTTGTAGATAATAAGGAAATAATAATTATTGTTAAATTGACACGCGAAAATATTAATTACAGCACAATTTTAGTAGTACGAATTTCGAACACAAGGAGTTTTAGTTCCTAAACCCTATATAGTGTATTTTTAGACTGTTTCGTGTCGTGAGAGGGTTTAAGCTAGTGTCTGTTTAATTTTAGCGATAAAACATAATTGTTGTATTAGATAAATCAATTTAGTTTTTAAGTTATGGTGATACTAAAACGCCTACTAATTTTTGTTGCCTACATGCAATCAGTTGTTTCCTATCCATAACATATGCATTGCTCTCATTTCTTAGTTCATGGTCTTTGCACGAAAACAGGCCCTATTTGAAGACGCCGCTTCGGAAATATAATACCCTGCTTCTATTCTTCTGCCATTCGTTTTATTTCAACGGTAAAACATGTTTTGAGTACTTGGTTTTAGTAGTAGAAATGTTTTGTTTGAAAGAATTGAGCGAAAATGTTAAAAACATTCCAGAAAATGTTCAATTCATTTTAGTAGAGTCCAAATATTTGAACTAGTTCACCGCGTGATTATTTCATGTTACACTTCTTTTGTTTTAATAAATATAATAATTAAACTACGCCGCAGCTACGCACTAAAAGATAATATTTTAGGTCATTGTTCATACAATTTTTTTTTTCAATGTTATTTCTTGCTCTGATGAAAATTGTTGATAGCGCAAGTGTTTTGAATTTAAAGTAAACGCTAAAAAAAATCCATTACATCTCTACATATGCGCGAAAGACTCCAATTAAATGTATACTGCCATAAAGAAACTGTAGTAAACATTAACCGAATAAGATCAAATATATTATGAAACAAAAGTGGATTATCTTGTTATATTTTCGTAACTAGTATTTATTTTATTTATGATCTAAGTCACGCATTTTTATTGCTATGGAACGTATGGTGTTATCGGTTTCGGTCGACGAACTTCTTGCGTGGACTGTACCACTGACAGCTCACTGCGATCCTAGCGCTTTGTAACGGCAGTCGTTGGAAATATTGCGTTGTAGAATGACGGTTCATTATGTATCATCGTTGATATACCAAATATTAGTGATTCAGCAACGAAAAACAAACTAGAACTGTGAATAAAGACTGTGGCGAACGTGCCAAAAGTGTTTGCGTGCTTTGAAATTGTTTCGTGAAACTTGTGAGGTTAGAACATACAAGTGGTTATTAACTAGAGTGCGACAGAAGAGTTCTTTGGCCTCTGGACACCCACTGATAAATGCCACGACATTATCGTCTGTCTTAATATCGATCTAAATTAACATTTGCGCTAAATTTATATTAAAATATGTCAGTGTGTCAGGCAAGAGCATTGTATGACTTTTCCGGTGAAGAAGGTACAGCTGAGCTGTCGATAAAAGCGGGCGAGACATTAACGGTAACGCGAAAAGATGTGGGGGAGGGTTGGTGGGAGGGGTGCAATTTTATGGGGAAAACCGGTTTGTTCCCGCAAGCGTACGTGGAAGAAGTGATCGATTCTGGGCCTCCAAAAGTGCCTGCACCAGTGCTTCAAGTGCTTCAAGTAATTCATGTCGATGATGATTGGACGGACACCAATGCGAGTAATCAACCAACACCAACGCAGGATCAAGACGGCTGGGATGACGACTGGGATGGGGATGAAGATGTGTACTCGGAAATACCTGGACACGCGCAACATGCTGATGCGGAACAAATGTATGCTAATGAAGGCCATACTTATCCGATGCCAATGACTGTCCACCGGTCAAAAACAGACGATGGCGATACTGTATCAGTGAGCGAAAGCCGCCAAGGTACAGTCACGAAAAAGAACTTAAACCGCTTTTCATCATTCGTGAAATCTGGAGGGGAAAACTATATACTAGGAATAACAAAATCCATTGTTTCCGACGCCGATAAAATCTACATCCGCCAAATAGAAGGCGGCTACTTTTGGGACCCAATCCTTCAACCCTATGGAGTAATAGTGGCTTCGCCAAAGAAAGAGTCCAAACTAAAAGGCTTAAAGAGTTTCATCGCGTACCAACTCACCCCGTCGTTCAACAACATCCAAGTATCACGGCGTTACAAACACTTCGACTGGCTCCACGAGCGGCTCACAGAAAAATACTGTTTAATCCCAGTTCCTCCGTTACCCGACAAGCAAATTTCAGGACGTTACGAAGAACAGTTCATCGAACACCGCCGAGTACAACTCCAGGAATTCGTCAATTGGGTCTGTAGACACCCGGTTTTATCCCTCTCACCCGTGTTCCAACATTTCTTGACTTGCACCGACGAGAAACGATGGAAAGCTGGTAAAAGATCAGCCGAAAAAGACCCGCTGAGCGGTGCAAATTATTGCAATGCCATATCAGCTCCAGAAAGAAATCTACAACTATCTTACGTGGACCAACAATTAGATACTTGCGCTAATTTTATACACGGTCTGGATTTAGCTGTTAAAAATCTCATGGCAACCGCCAAAGATCAGTGCACTAAACACCAAGGTCCATACAAGCGAGAGTATACTAAAATTGGTGATAGTTTCGCTAGTTTAGGAGCTGCGCTTGAATTGGATGAAGGCGTTACGCCTTCAAAACTAACAAACGCTATTAAACGTACTGGCGCAGCGTATATGTCGATAGCGAAAATGTTTGAGGACCAACCCAAGTATGATTGGGAACCGCTGTCAGATAAACTTCATATTTATAAAGGAATCACTTCCGCGTATCCAGACGTGTTGGCTGTCCATCGGGGCACGATGATTAAACGAAAAGAATGTGAGAAACTTACGGCTGAACACAAAATGGAAGTGATCCAGTTGATGGACGTGCAGAAGCGCACTGATGTTGTTAGTTACGCTGTTTTGGCGGAGATCAATCACTTCAGAGCGGAACGAGCTGTTGATTTGAAGGCAGCAATGAAACTTTACTTGCAAGAGCAAGTTCAATTTTATCAGAAAATCGTGGATCAATTACAACAAACTATTGTATTTTTTGAAGATGAGTAAATTTTAGTGTTAATTGTGATGTGACCTTGGTTAAAGTTGTATCTAAGTGTAACAAAATGTCGCTTTTTATCTATTTCATAGTCGTATTTTCACTTCTTCTTTAACCAATGCTGCTTTTCCGTAAGTAACCGAAAATGAGCGCGATTTTATCTTTAAATCAAAATTTAAAAACAAATTTATAAACCAGAGAATTTTAGTTGGAAACGGAAAAGCATAGACAATGTGTGACTTGGTTAAAGAAGCAGCTTATATCTAACAATTGTAATAAAATGTGACGTCATAGCGACCCTAATAATCTCTTTAACCAAGGATGTAATAACCAAATAGGTTATAAGCCTAAATATGTGTGAATTTACAAGAAACTACTGTGATGTTCTTTATACACGTTTTTATTGATAGTATTTCGTTGCAAAATTCCAATATTATGTATATTTTTAGATGTTTTTAGTTGTGTATTAATCTAAGGGGCGTAAACCCCCCTTCATTCTCTTGAAACAGACTGAATATTCTCTACACAGGTACCATATATGTATGCTTTCCCTAAATTTATATTTATTCATTATTTCCGAATATTTCCAACTCTTTACAGTTTGAACTAGTTTTTAAAAAGACTGATTTATTACAGTCGAATCCTTATGCTGCAATTGAGACATTATTTGTATAAAATATTCAAATTTTCTATAGTAAAATATACAATTAATTTTTTAAGCATGTTTTTCTTTTACTAAAAACATTGCCTAAAATGACGTAAGTGTTTAATTGTATTTCAATTTATAAAATTTACCCAACCAACTAATGCCTTTCCTAATATGTGTATATCTATATATTAGTTACAGCTCAACATCTATATTATAATTTGAATTATTGTTATTTATATTCTTTACATATAAAAAAAAAAATTGTATATTGAATAATATGTCTATATAATTCTTATAAATGTGTATATATATTTTTATAGAGCATGTATAAAATAAATGTATATGTTGTAATGCACTGTGTGTTTTACCTAAAATGCAATCAATTTTTTTTATTAATTAAAGTCTTAATAGCTGTCCTAAATTACAACCGTACTCATTTCATTTAATTAACAACCTTTAAACACAATTCTATTCCGTTCAATTACGTTCAAATAGTTTTAGTTAATTTTTATCGCAATTAATCTTATTTGCGTTAGCAAAAATAATCACCACCAGTTACTACATTTTTATATATCAATTTTTTATTTCCCAATAATATTTGATCAGATAAAAGTGATTCATCAATGAATAGCGACAATAATTGATTGTATTATGATAGGAGCTTACGCCGTTATTATGCAACTTAAGATTTCTAAGTGGTAGAGCGTATATTTGTAAATTCTGGGTTCAAATCCCAGTGACATTTCGAATATTTATATAATTTAATAGAGCTGGGATCGGGTTAAAAATACCTTACGCATCTCTCAATAATAATTATTGTAAAAATATTATTTTAAATTGAAATTATCTATTGTAGCTACCAATTTAATTTGTAATCATTGCCTATTTATGTTTATCAATATTTGTAGTAGATTACGTTAGGGTACAGTCCGCGTCGAGATGTTCGCGAATTTTGAATGCATTTTGTTCGAACGTGTTTATTAACGAAAAATGTTTTGCTTACTAGCCAATTCTTATCAGTGGTACGTGTTCAAAGGTTATTTTATTGATAATAGTAGTATTAATATAACTGAAAATTTGTTTTGACTTTGTTTACTGAGTAAATGTTTTATTTGAATATAATGTGCGGCGTTTTACGCTAAGGTCGCGCATACATGTTTTATGAGATGATGACGAAATGTTAACCTTACCGCAAAACAATCATTAAACAATTATGACGTCAGTTTGTAGAAAAAAAATTAGAGGTGATTTGAGTCTAAAATATAGAAATATAGACATTATTACTGAGATAATGTAAGAAATGAAATATTTAATTTGTTAATTTGATTCAATTAATAAATCATTTTGTTGCTATGACGTAATTTCGAATTTCCCACGGAATTCTTACTTGCTTATCTGTTACATATTTACGGTGTAGGTATATAAAATAAAATATATGAAAACATGTCAGAGACGAAACGATATATTTAAATTTATTTTAAAAATATTACGTAGGTATTATTTTTATTTTCTTTCAAAGTATGTTAGGTATGAACTGTTTTGGCAAGGCTTTTCAAAATATTTAAATTGTTTTAATTTATTTTTACACTTATAAAAAACGCGAAAGTGTTTATTATTTACTTGTATTTTAGTCAAATTGAAAAAAAAAACTAAATAGGTCAGTTTATTTTGTGCAGCTTCAAACATTATGAATTATTTATTCTAGATTAAGTATTTTTTAAAGTATATTAAGAGAGATAATAGTAGAAAAAGAATAGCTTAAATATATAAAATGAGCTAGTAATTACAATTTGCATGTTACAAAAAGTAATAATTTATTGTTATTTTTGAAAACTATGCGTTTTAGAGATTTATTTATTAATTTATTTTTTTAATTTCAGGTGCTTTTAAGAGAAATATTAAATAAACGTGTCAACACTGTAGCATTTTATAAATTGTCAGTTCATAGGTTTTCTGTTCAATTATCTGATTTGTTATAATATTTTGCATTAATAATAATAATTTGACCTTGGATTTATAGAGAATAAAAGAACACGAATAATTTAGGTAATATTTGTTTGTTTGGTATTTAAAATAATATAATTCATTATCTCTAAGCTGTGCATTGTTGCCACATTCAGTCATACTATAGAATTTAGTGTTTTTCATTTTTTAAAATTTTTTATTTAATTTACGAAAACTATTTTGCCAAAATATGTTTCCTACACGTATTGTTGAAGTTGTGCCACGTTTTTAAACTTTGCAATGGCATTTGAGATGTATTTCAACAATTTTGTAACAGTTTGATGTCTTTTAAACATCCTTAACTCATAATTAGCATTTAAATATGATTGTGAAAAAGAATGTCTTCCTGGTAAAGGTTGAAAATCTACTCAATGACTTTAGTGTTATGAGAACTAATGGTCGTTTTTTGTATTGCGTAAAACCGGGTTTAAGTATAACTGGTACATCAAAGCTAACAAAAAAATGGCACTAGCAGAGACTGTCATTCACAAAACCAGTTATATTCAATTTATAACCAGAACACGTACTATATAGTAGTACTTTACTAGAACCGAGATGTTCAATGCTTACTACCGTCTCCATATTGTCTGCTCAACTTTACTGTAGGTATTAATGTCAAGAATTATGCAAATAATCAACAATGCAAGGACAAATCAAGTGGTTTGTATATTGTTATGTTGAGTTGATTTATTTATTGCATTTATATATGTTGCAAATGTTGAATTAAATATCAAAGTTAACTTACCTTTGAATCGATGACAAACAGTTTTTTATTAAGTTTAGTTACATATTTCTAAATCACTTATAAACATATCTGTTATGGCGAGTATATGATTTTCTTATACGTTTTTAATTGTTAGAATTTTAGTTTTTTTTCTTATACATTAAATTTTTGTGTTATCATTATCATATTTTAAATACACCTCAAATATTTATACTTTCTTATACCAAGTCATAAATAAGTATTGTAATCATGGAAAAAAATAGCTCCTGAGATTTGAACGGACTTATACATTTTGACCTTCCCTGACTATTTATTTTTGGAATGATGTCTGCCTATCTGTCTGCATGTGTGTGAGTGTGTGTGTTCAATAAGAAATATATCTTATATTTCCAAAAACCGGCCTTTGTCCGTTTTTGAGGTAAATCTAAAAAAAATAAGATATTCGGTACATTTCTCGACAGTCTTAAGCAGTGACCAGTGACGGTTTATTCGGCAACAACTCTAAAATGAAAATATCTTCAAACCTACGCAACCATGTAATTTATAGAACGACGAAAATCGACTACACGTATCTCAACTAGAGTATAACAAGTGCACTGATGTATAATAGATAATTTATTCGAGAATCCGACTGCGTCACCTGGCAAGAATGATATTCATGTGTGTTGGTTTGTGGTATATGAGCATACATAGCCTCACCTTTTCACAGGGTTTTATGTAGATCTCTATCAACAGACACCGCTTTTACTACATGGGTGGCGCAACAAGGATTTTTGAAATGGGATCAACTATAATTAAACTGACATGTTACTTAAGCCAATCCGATTGGAAAGATATTTATTTCATTCTATTACATTCTACACGGGCACGCGCTCATTACTAACTAATACATTCATAATCATTCATGCCCAATATATCAAATATGTTTAGAATCACTGTTTTTGTTCCTAACTAAATCCACTTCATTACCTATATGAAGATAAATCTAAACAAACGTTTCTATTTTTATTTCGTTTTATCTGGAACCGGTGCACGTTGAAACCAGATAAAAACTTCTAAAAGGAAACCTGATGACCATAAGAGTCAAGAGGTGTTTCCGGTTCTTCCTTCAGATGAATCGTGCGTAGGCGCTAAGTTTATTGCCGCAGCAGCTACATATGGTACAGAAAGACACCAATCCTCTCATCAGTTACGTCATTTCTACCCACTATATAAAATTATATCGCTTTTTACTTTCTTAAACAAAGTTATAAGTAAGTATTGTAAATCATAAACTATTTCAAAATCGAGATTTTTATGAAAATAACCATTTTGAGCGTCTTTTACTCAATATTTACTTTTGACCTTCCCTAAATCAAGTCTAACTATTTTTGGAATGACGTCTGCCTGTGTGTGTGTGTGTAATACTTTAAACTTAGGATTTGTATATGCCTGGCAAGACAACTACCTATTTTTGAAACAAATAGTAAAACCAAAAGTGCTTGTTTACTCTAGTCAGTTTTTGCGGTTTCAAATATGTATTGATAGATATGGTGGAATCTAAAATTATGAAATATTTATATAATATTAGAATCGTTTCTGCAATTATTAGCCAACTGGAAGTAGTTTACTTAAAAGTGTTTTCAATTTTTGTCTATTTTAATAAAAATTGTACTTGTTTAGTAAGCAAGAAGCAATGAAGTTTTCTACACTTCTTTTGTTTAAAAAGTTTTTTTTGAAATAGTTTCCGGTTTGCATGCTATGCATATTTAAAATATAATGATTTTTATCTATTTAAGTATATTTTGAAACAAAAGATTATCTATTTTTAATCAAAATCGCTTTAATATAGAAAATATAATTAGGTTTTTTTTTTGTTGATGAACAATTTATTTAAATTATATTTGTATTCTTTTCATCTAAATTGATAGACCTACATGTATAAGAAATTCGAGCATTTGACACTGAAGATATTTTGATAATGGGCGCAGCAATCCAAAATAATAAAATTTTAATACGAAAAAATTCATGAAAAAATAAACAAGTATGAAACTTGTCCGAAGTGACACCAGTATAGTAAATATTTGACGAGTAAAAATGATGTGCTTATCGTGTATATCTTAAAGACCCATGTGGGCTCATATTCTTGTTCTTATTTACCGTTGAAGATGCACTGGACCATCTACATATATACGCACTTATATACGTACATAAATACGTATATGCACTACGCAATCAACATACCACGACCATATGTGGACAACCACAGGCTAACTATTTTATAACCAGAGGATTCGTTGTTCTTTCTATACTAACATAAGTGTAAGAACAATTGGAACGATTTACAACAACTTAAAATGCTTATATTTCAACAGACTCTAAATTTAAGCCAAACTGCAAATAAAGTTATCTAAATCTAGATCATGAATATGTATTATTTTATTTAAATAAAATTACGTAACTACTAAATATAATAAGATACCTAAACTTATTCACTACCGGTTATGAAATGATTATTTTCAATTGTTCATAAAATATTTAAAAATTTGCTTTACAAGCAAAATTACGTTCATTAAATATCCGCGATCGCCTTTAGAGTGCACACACACACACACACAGAGAGAGAGAGAGAGACGTTATTTCAAAAATAGCCAGAATCGATTGGGAAGGTCAATAAGTATATTTCCATTACATTTTCATAATTACAATACTTACTTATTACTACGTATAAGAAAGTATAGGGTACTGTTTTCGCTTTCTTATTTGAAATATAATTATTTAATGTTTTTAGTCCAAGTTGACTATTTTCATCATGAATAAGACTCATAAATAAGACCAAAATTACAAAATATGATTTTTAAGTATATTTTCATTTATATTAGATAGACGTCATCTGTAGATATATAATATAACTCCAAACAGAATAAATCTAAAATAACAAAATATTTAACATTTATGTTTATTCTAAATTAAATTTAGAAGTGCTGATTAGTTTTCTGTAGCAACCAACCGGAAATTGTACTTATAGTTTTTGTCTAATTTAAGAATATTTCGAATAATTCGAAATTAATAAATTTAATTAATAAATTAAAAGTAATGTAATTTCATCGTTTGATGAAACAACATCATTCATTCTCCTACATTTTGTAGAAGACTACAAACTGCTAAAAATATGCTTTTTTTAACCCTTCCTCCCATATATGATTTCTATAAAATTAACAATTACAAGTCAAAAAACATTTCGAAGACTATTACGAGAATATGTATTGTATATATTAGTCACGATCACACATTGACGTAACATTGACTGTTTTATGTTCAAAAACGATAAAATAAAATAATCACCGCATTATTTATCTTTAATTTCTTATTTATAGGAACGTATGTTTATTCTTCACATTTTACGACTTTCTCCATGTTGCTGTTTGAAACATTCGCATAGTATCAAATACTTTTTCCGTTTGAATTTCAAACTATTTTTAATATTTTACAATGTACAGAATAATAATCAAACATTTTTTATTACAATTATATATTTTTAATAAACGATCATTTATAATCGTATTCATAAATAAGACTACAACTACAATAGTACTAAATATAATTTGGTTCACTATACATTAAAATTTAGTGTTTATTTTAGAAGTAATCACGTACTAGAATTATTTAAAAAACACTTACGATACATTATTTCATTTAAGTTTATTTATCCTAACTATTTTGTGTTCGTTAGTTTAGGACCAGTGCCAAAATATTCGAAATATCGTTACAAATTGAGCGCGCATGATCTCATTTATTTATTATCGTAACTGTCATGCGGCTAATTTAAGTTTATATCTCAAATATAAGTCACATTTCGAAAGATTTCTATTAAAATTTATACTTATTATTTGGCAGATACAATGGATTTGATCTGTCCAAAAATCAGCTGAAAAATGGCCCAAAAAACGCGGGACTCTGGTTGTTGCAGCGTCAACTTCCTAGTGTACGTTCTTCATTTATTCAATGTGATATTTTTGGTAAGTTTTACCTGTTTGGAGTTCCATATGATACTATATCGTTATTTTTGATTTAGTTTTCTGGAATTGCTGTTATTGCTGTTGGAATATGGACGATTCTTGATAAACATCAATATATTTCGCTTCTGACTTCTGTTACTTATCCAGTGATCGCTTATATTTTGATAGCTGCTGGGATTCTAGTAATAATCGTTACTTTTGTTGGATATTGTGCAATCTGCCGGGAAAATCGCCCAAAATTATTATGGGTGAGTTGCAATTTTATTCTATTATAACTAAGTTACCAGAGAAAGGATAAACAAGTGATTTTTTGCTATAATTTCCATATTAATAAGATTGATTGATAACAATCACTAAATATCACAATTATATTTTAATATGATTCGTATTTTTATACCATATCCTTTATTAATTATTAGCAATTAAAGTTTTATATCCCCAATAAACCAAAAAGGGCACAGTAATCGTTTATTTTACGCAACCAATGAACGCTTTAGAAAACAAATATATTTAAATTAAGCTGTTTTTTTGCAAAATGTTAGCACTTAATACGGAAATCACAAAATGCAAATAAATTAGGAGCTAATTAACAACAAAAATCAACAGAACAGTTAACAATAGATTGTCACTGATCAAAATGTTGCAAACACTAAATTTACTCTTTTTCTTACGTAAACATCAACGTGCAACATTAATCATTTTTAATTTATAAGATTTTTAACAATATAATTTAATATAATACTTTAATGTTATAAAAATATTTCATAAAAGAATAAAACAAAGTATCAACCTAGATTGAATTCGTAAAATTCCATATTAATAGCAACCAAATCAACCAAAAAGTACAACGGCTTGCATATGTTTTGGAGTAATATTATTAACTTCACAAAATGTAAAGCACAAATTCTCAAAAAATTCCAACTTTTGATGAGTATTCGTCAGTTTATAAATAAAGTCTATTACATAATATTTTTAGAGTGTACTACATAAATATAATTATGTTTCTCTTAAATGGGGTAGAAAATTACTATCGAAAAATGCTATTTTAAGATTGGTCGTACATTTTAAATTAGTAAAAGACCTTTGAAAATGTATTCTTGTGATTTTATTTTTATTCGGTGAACTTTTACACCGCTAAATATCTCTCATCTTCGTCACTTAAATTGATGGCATTTTAACTGACACCCACACGTCATATTATTACCTGTTCCTTTGCAATTACCTGTTATTTGTGCTAAGAATCATTCGAACGTGACTTTGTATATTAAGCAATAAAGATGCGTGAACACTCTAATAACTAGATACAATCATTCATTATTCTCAATCATGTCAAAATGAGCGTGTTAAACTGTTTTATTATAAACGTTATAACAAAACAGACAAACACTAGGTTTAAGTTTGTTTTGAAAATATTTACGTAAAAAAAAAACAAATTAGCAATCAAATAAATGAAAATATATTATCAAAAATATTTATTATGATTGATTACGTAGTTTTATTTCACTTCATAATTTTGTATTGTTTGTTTCTTTATTGCAGTTTACATTTCTACTATTGTTAATATTTTTACTCGAAGCAATGGTTGGAATAATTGCGTACATCTACAAAGATCATGTCGAAACCGAATTGGAATTGAATCTCAACAACACATTTTTGGAAAACTATCAAATAGATCTTGATAAAACGATTGCAATTGACAATATGCAGCAAGAGTTCAAATGTTGCGGCGCAGTTCGTTTCGAAGACTGGAAATTTAGCAGATGGCGTTTGGAGCATAAAGCCCGACGGAACAGAGTTCCAGATTCGTGTTGCATTACCATGAAAGAACATTGCGGGCAGAGTGATCACCCCAGCAATATATATTATAATGTAAGTTGAATCATAAAAAGAATATATATATCTGTAGTATGTGGAGTTATGTATGGCATTTAATAATAAAAATATCTGCAGTGTCCTTCACTGGACTTTCTTATACAAATAGATAAGTTTATTTGTTTAAATTAAAGGTATAGTAGGATTCACGGAACTTGAACATTCTTTACATTCCTTAGTCAGATATAAGTAATGACATAAAAATAATGTAGATGTCTTTATAATATGTGCGATAGTGTCGTTTAAAGCTTATAGACGTACATCTTTACTTAACGCAGACGCCGTCTTAAAAACAACAAACGCAACCACGTTTATATTCCATCATATTTCGTTTTACTTCGTATATTATTGTATTCATGTCACATTATTGTTTCACATTGTTAAAACGGGCCAAAAGCATGATTTTGAGTAGTTTGGCGTTATTTGAAGAAGAGAAAAACAGAATTGAACTATTATTTTCCTTGATTTTATTTAAATCTGCTCCGTTTAAAAGTGTTGTATAAACGAAGTGGGTGATTCATGCCAAAAAAATGTTCAAGTTCCGTGAATTCGACTATATACTGAAATACAAATATAATAATTTTTTTGCAATAAACAAATATTTCGTATAAGAAAGATTGTTTTTTTGGTTGAGTTATATAATGAAATTTATTGTTCTAGGGTTGTTCTAATAAATTTGGAAACACATTGGAGTCTCATTTAAACATATTGGGAGCTGTTGGATTAGGGATTTGTGTGGTACAAATCTTTGGTATGATATTTTCATGTTGTTTATACATTAAGATAGGGTCCGTTCTAGATTAGGAGTCAATAGTGTGGTTACATGTAATGTACAAATTAGATTTTAGTTTATTTAAGATTTAACCAAAAAGTAATATATATATTGTTTTTATTAATTTTATTATATTATACATGTAGATAATAAATATATTTATTATTAGTTGATAATCACCATTGATTTTTCTTGTTTTAAGCAGGGTTGAAAATAAATTTTTGCATGTTTTCCAAGTGTCCAAAAAGCATATCTTCATTTGGGGATAACGCTACAATAATCCAACCAAATATTGCCAATAGTGAACGCCACATTGATAAATTACTCCAGTAATTTAAGTCTGTCACAGTAATCTATAAAAAACTTACAATGAGCACCATATTTCTTGTTGCGCATCGAAGTTATGCATATATTTGATAATGTATAGGATGTATGTACAATCGCAAAAAGTAACTAAAACTCAAAGTAAACAAATATCTGCATTTTATACATAACAAAAAAGTCATAAGTGTATGAATGTAGGAAAGTATTTTATTATTCCCAAAGATTTGCTATATTTTAAATTTGTTATTTATAATTACAACACTTTTGACATTTGAATTCAACTTGACAGAATATTTATATTAAATATTGTGAAGCTATTTAATAACAAAATAATAAATAATTTTTAAATGTGAAACTAATTAAGTATATACTATATTTATAATACTCATGCAGGATTACATCAATACGAATTAATTATTAATCTATGATTATTTTTATTTAATAATGCAAATAAAGTTAATTACAATTATTAATTGATTAAAATCGTTTCACTTTTACTAAGTATTGTCCTTATATTAAATGTAAAGTTAATTATTGTTGTTTAACTTGACTATAAAATAATAAATAAATATACAAAATCTACGATTACCATTAATTTTTATTGGTGCAACTAGCCATTAAAAATATATTTTATTAATTTAGATTTCAAGCGTCTATTTGAAAAGTATTAAGCGCAGATTTTCATGGTTTGAGGTTATTAATTAATGTTTATAGCAATTATAATAGTTTTAGATTGAATTTAAAGATAGTAAACATACAAGTAATCTATTTAAATGTGCATATTTGGTAGTTAATATTAAACAGTTTATTACATCAAAACAGTTTATTCTATAAAATATGGTGTTTTTAAATGAGTTTTATTTAATTACTAGGAAATAATATTTGCATTAATATTGTTACATATGTTTTTTTATGCAGTACCATAGTTTGAAATTTATTTAAATTTGGTTTTCGTTATTTATTCAAATATCTATTAATCTGTTTTACTATAAGAGTCTATGTTGATTTAAAAACTACTTAATGTTTAAATACTTCAGTAAGATTTTAAACTCCGTAGAAGTATTTGAAATGTCAATAAATTAGTATAGTAACATTTTAATAAGTCTTTAACAAAATTATAAATAGAAAAGTTCGTTTAAGAATTCGAAGTTGCTTTATGCGCATCGAATATTAAAATATAGTTAAGCTTAGTTATTATTACTTACCAGATTTTGAATAGTCTCATTTGGAGCCGTATCATTTGGATAATAATTAAACATAATCAATCTCTCATCATATTTAGCCGTTACTAAATGTACCAAAAACGCGCTGCTGTAAATGATAACAACAACACAACTTTTCCTATTATAAACCAAATCGCTAAAATGAACGAAATTCATATGTTTGATATCAAATCTAAAATATGCAATTATAAGTTTAGGACGAAACAGTACTTAATATCACCCTTAGTGTTACCTGTCGTAAACTGATATAAGACATATAATGCACAAAAAGAAAAACATCGCAGTGTAAGGTTCAGCGTAAGTTTGATATTGTTTAACAAATTCCTCGTTCACAACACAATCATGTGTTATAATCGTATGCGCTAGAGCTACACCTGCTAATAAACCGTGGCATAAAGTAGTAAAAGGAAGCCAATATTTTTGTACTTTTACTGCTAATTCTATTGGTTTCAAGTCGGAAAATCTATAAATTATTTCATATTTAGTACTAAACAGTAGTATTTTGTTTTACGAAGGAAATATAGTGGTTAATTGGTTCCCAAATGACGTCATTGCGTCAATTTGAAATTTAAATAAATTTTGATTGAAGTGCGTTATTGTAATGGTTTTAAATGTGTTGCTTTTAGTGTTTAAAATGTAGTTTTATAACTTGTCGCATTTCTGATTTCTGTGAATTATAAAAGGTGGGAACGAGAAAGTTTGGTTATTTATTGAAACTATTGGTGAGTTACCTTTTCTTTATATCATCATTGCGTTGTATATCAATACTACTGTATAATCTATCTCGAGGCGTAGCCTCAAAACCATTACGCTTTTGTACGTAAACATTATTTGAGCGCGTAGGCACTTTAGTGTGCCCTTCTTGTTGATATGTAACTTCCTGCCCATCCCGCTCAAAAACATCATCTTGCAACTCTTCTAACGCTACCGTTATCTCAGTTTTCGGCTCTAATTCATCGCGTTTACGATGCTTTTTCTTGTGACTTGAACCAGGCAACGGTGACGATTCTTTTGATTTCGACTTGGACTTCTTCGCCTTACGTTTCCCAGGAATCATTTGTTCTCTGCTATCGCCAATTCCTGCAATACTCTCCTCCGAGTCGAACTGTTTCTTTTTGCGCGATTTGGATTTTTGAGATTTCATAATTCCCGCCAGTAGTACGTCTTCTTTCTCGCGGTTTAGTACATTCTGAATCTCTTTGTACGTGCTGGCGTCCAATTCAATGTCGATTTTGCGGTCATCTTTGCGCCGTTTCAGGACGCGTTTTTCTTCCGGGCTTAATTGTTCCAGCTGCCCGGAGAGCTCTTCAGGGATTTTCTCTTCTTCGTAGAAGCTTAAACTTTGTGGGCGGGAATCGGTGAAATGGCTATATTTACCTTTATCGTTTTTGATCTCAGATTCCATGAAACCGATGATTCCGTTTTCGATTTTCGGGATAATTTGCAACTCTGAATCGATTGATATGTCTCTGCTGATTTGTGCTATGTTGAAATTGTCATTTTTATCTTCGATTGTAATTTTATTTGATTCAGAACTTGAATCGACTTTGTTTTCGCTTTCGTTCGATTCTGTTTGTTTTATTTCGTCGCGAGTTGGCTTGTGTACCGGTGCAACAGTTTCGATTAATTCATCTTTTGTTTGACGTTTTCGTGGTCTCGGTTTCGGCGACGACTTCGTACTCATTTTGAAATGAGTTGCGCGCCTTTATTTTATTCAACTATTGATTTTATGTCTATCCCACTGTTTTTATGATTAATGCTTTATTTTATTACACAGTCCAATCAATTTCATCGTATTTTATTACTTTTATATTACACACTACACATCACATTCAATAGAATAGAGATACTATAATAATAAACACGTATATTCGTATTTTAATCTAGTACTAGCTAAGCGCTCTACATTGGTCGCCATTTATAAACAAAATAAACCAATCAGGTTAACCAGGCATGAAATACTAAAATAATACAAAATATGTCTCCGTAATTTTCTAGTTACTTTATATAAATTATGGGCTGGGGTGTGTTATATATAAATAATCATAATAAAATAGATATAATACGTTTTTAGTACTAGTATTACTGTATAGATGGCAGTACTAGTTTGAATTCTATTTCGAGTCCCACTTTAGACGCTTTAGACAAAGCTTACGTTTTATGTGGAGATTTGAATTATGGTTATTGTAAAGTTATTTATTCGTTAACTTAAAAATAAAATGGCGCACGTTACAAATGAATTTAGAATGTAGATGTCCTTGCGAAACAAGTTTCTAGTAGCCTTAGATTTTTTTCTATTATTTCTTCGCGTATTACTTTTGTATTTATGAGTTATTAGTTATGATTTATATAGTTCAGATCATGTTCTCATAAATAATTGTACTATACATGAGCAATACTATAATGTATATTTTTTTGAAATGCCAAAATGATTAATATACATATTTGTTTAATAATGAAATGTAAAACTACTAAAATAAGCTTGGAATTTTATTAGCACTATAAACAAAATGTTATATTTTTCTGTACCAACTAGTCACTTTTGAAATGCATGATTTTTATAAAAAAAAATATAAATGAGAGATTAAAGTATAGAAAAAATAGATATATTTTGATAGCTCAATCATTGCTAAAATTTAAAAGGTTAAGCAAATTCTATTCTTATATTATTAAATACCACGGCATCTCAAACTTTTGAAATTTAATATTTAAATAAGAATAACTTATTTACCTGATCTGCTAAGAATCAATATATCTATATAGAAAAATAAGTAAATAATAATAATACGTATCATATCTTAGTTCAAATAAAATTATAATTTAACATTATTTATGTTAAATTAATTGCTTAAATAATTATATGCGTTTACACATTGTATTTTGTCTTATAAGCTTCTTTAAAAAATATATTTTTTATTATTATAGAAACCAGATTCATTTATATAGTTTAAGAACCTCTGTTGTAATTGATAGAAATAATAATATTTTTTGTAATGATTATCAGCAATAATAAAAACATTAAAAATATGCAAAAATCTTTAAAAATCACGCATAACCTTCGAATATATTTTGCCTGATTTTTGACTTTTGATTTTGACGACCATGACAAAAATGTGAAATATTTCGTCTAAAAAAACTGAGAACACGTTTGAAGATGACAGATGGACATTATTTTTTTTTTGTAAAACAGGTGTAGTTTAGTGCTAACTAAAACCTGTTCAACAAAATATATATATTTTTTGGAAAATTCTTCTAAAGTTTGAAAAACATATTTTTATAGTAGAACTATAATTCTGAAGTCTTTGCAACTACAGAATAAAAATATATTTATCCCGTCCTCTGTTAGTAAATTTTGTTGTAGCTCAGTAAGCATTTAGTCAAATGTAACATCTATGCAACATATACGTCTCTGCAATATGATATAGTCGTTACATGTGTCTAAATGGTTAAGGAGTAAGGTCGCGATAAAACAGGCTAAAATTGTTTCGTTTTTTTTTCACAAACGTCTTATTTAATGAAAAATTATTAAACACAAACAGCGCAATTTGTACTATCTCTTGT
Source organism: Nebria brevicollis (assembly GCA_944738965.1). Lineage (NCBI taxonomy): Eukaryota > Metazoa > Arthropoda > Insecta > Coleoptera > Carabidae > Nebria > Nebria brevicollis. Next base: position 6,899,687 of record OX122898.1, on the reverse strand, counting down.
TTATCATGCATATAGCACTATTAATGTTCGTGGTTTTTTAAAAGATACAAATTTATAAATAAAAGCGTGTTTTGTGGTTTTTATTAACTTATATGTTCAACAAAATACTACTTATTTCATGTTAATTTATGTATTTATTTGTGGCAGACCAATTTAGAAAATACGATTAATTTTTCTGGAGATTCGGACAAAAACATGTTATTATTGAAAACAAACACTGTTATTGTTGGGCATCCACAGATGCAATACTGATTGGAACAACATTTTTTAATTATGCTTTTAGTTGATGAAAACTAAATGGCAAATTTAATGTGTAATCTTAAAGTTGTAGACTATTTTTAACTCTTTTGTTATTTGCAAGGTTCTTTTAGTAAATTTCATATATTTTCAGAAACAAGACAAAAATGTAGTTATAAATTATATAGCAATTGTATGTAATGAATTTCTATGGTCTATATCGAAAATTGCAATTAGAAATATCACTACTTTATTGACTTACACATTACGAATTCACCGAGAATAATTTAAATACTAAAATTATCTAATTCGAACGTGGAGTAATTATATAATTACTTCAAGCATAGTTTTATAAAACCCAAATAATCGAAAAAATAACAATAATCTTTGATATTTAAAAGAATACATCGTGACTAGATTTTTTGTTAATATTGAAGGCTCTTCCCAACTTCAAATTTAAAATAGCCTTGCATAGTTCTCTATAGCACTTATAGGAAGTAATAACAAATATTGTAAAGACTAATGAGTCATAATTACTGTTCGATTCCAACCACAGGCAAAGCAATAGCCATGTTCAAATAAATTTATTTTTTATTATTCAATTTTAGCAAATGTACATAACTATTTAATGATTATAAAATATGACTCACTGTAGAAAAGGCCTAGCCCAGTCACTAATCATTTATTTTTTTAAATTAATCCACTTTTAAAATATAAGATGTCAAAGACCTATTTTTTACTAATTATTTTTTTGTGTCTGGAAAAATTGTTTTTAAAAAATTTAATCAACATTTCGAAATTGCACAGAAACTGATTTACATTGAACTTTCACCTCTTGCCTGTATGACTAAGAGGCTATCTGTTTTCTGAGAAAAACTGATTATCAATTACTCTTATACTTACGAAATTTTTCCATAGGTAAACATTTAATAGTTTTACTATCAAATTTGGTTTAGTTTAAAATAAAATAAATAAAACATACGGTTATATAATATATAATATTTATTGCAACATATTTTTACGTAAAAAAATAAAATTTACAATCTTTTAACATAATTCTACAAATATAATTATTAGTATTACTAAGTTTATTTTTATATTAAATAAAAATGTTATATGTTAGTAAATATATATATATATATATATAAATAAATAAAATTCCGAATTTAGTCGGAGGGATAACTATATATATATATAATTTTTAAAGCTTAGTTTTATTATTCATAATAATATCATATAAAAATATCAGTTTTAATGCATAAAATAGGATAAATATGTAAATGTTAATATAAAAATATAAGTAAACCCTTTCAAAAAGAGTTATCAAAAATAAGTAAATTTTGAAAGGGGTAGTATTTTAGTAACTTAAATGACGTCCAATAACACGAAACATTTCGCTTTAATTTTTATATAAACCAATAATATCTATACGCAATATTGTTGGATATATTAATATAGTGTTCACAGAACTTACAAGAAAGATATATCATAGATATATGGGACCAAAAATTACTGATTTTCAACTGGAACCCAACCGTCAATCGACCTCGCAACGTAACACTAAACACAGAGCTCGAGATTTAATTCGCGATTACTTAACCGTGAAGTAAGCGAGCACCACGTGCGTCACAGAGTTACGCGCAACATCTAAAGTTGAATTCCATTGCATACTAATCAGTAAATATATTTTACTTAAAAATATTACGCTTTTAAATAAATACGAAGAGTTTTAATACCAGGAAATTACCTTCCTTTTACTCAACGATTTGCGCCGATTGTCGCCATACTAGCGTCGGCCATGTTACATCACTTAAAAACTGCGATTTTCAATAACTTTGAAATGCATTACTAAATAAATATTTGTTTACCATTTTACCCATTACCAACATAGTACCGAAGTTCACACCCCATTATTAATATCAATAAATTATGTACAACGAATAAATAATCATCTAACCTAACTTTTTACACAACTACGCTATAATTTTATAAACAGTACGGGTGGCAAAACTGATAGACAAGTCTTTGTGAACGTTCTGTCTTCTTCATGATTCCTTTTTTGTAGTATTGTCGTATGCTTCGACTTAACTTGTCGTAATTCATTGCTGGACGGTTTTTCCGCTTCCCCCACAATTTGGCGACGCGAACTGAGTCTTCAATTTTAAAGACACCCTTTCCGCGATCTAACCATCGAATGCACGAGCCGTGTATTTGGGGGGCGGCTAATAACTCTTTTAGAAACTGCCATAGGTGTATATGCGAGCCACCTGTCGCACGCGTTCCCACTGGTTTTGGACTGCTGGTCGTCTGAACTGGTGTCGATTCTTCATCGTCATCTATAAAAATAGAAGGTATTAATTAATTACAGTGTCGGCGATGAATATATATATTTTAGGGGCGTTTCTTTATCTTCATTTTTTATGGTTTATAATCGTAACCATTCTTTATGTTCTATGCATATGATTATTTATTGGAAGTTTTAAGTATTCAAATTTAATATATTTTGATAACAATATATTTGAATTTCAATATTTTATAGGTTTCACGTGTTTATTGTAAAAGTATTTACAATGTATGAAGGCCGTCGACTTGAACTTGTTTTAAATTTTTTTTATTGTTATCATTATTTATTTGTGTGATTTAAGATATCTGAATTCGTTGTCCATCGATACATAAATTATGTATTCGCGGTCAAAATTGCTATATGAATGTCAAAGGTAAAATGTGTGTGTGTGTGTGTTTATATGTTATTGTGAATAGTCAAAACTTTTGAAGGTAGAATTATGAAATTTTAAATTTAAGACTTGTATATGCACTAGATGTGCGCCTCTTATTTTTGAAAAGTATACTCAAACTGGAAGTGCATGTTTACTTTAATCATATTTTGCAGTTTCTGCAATAACTCGGAGACGGTTGCACGTACAGCTAGTTAAAATAGTTACATTTAGAATAAAAGATATTTTTTGCATAACTTTTGCTTTGAAAAGTTTCTTCAAAAAGTGTACAGGTTACAAGAAAAATGCTGAGAAAATTCTTTCATTTCATAGTTTAATAATAACCGGCATGTCTGTCGCTGAACTTTTTTATACGTTAGATCGTTAGAATTTAAAAAATGTTGAAAATTTTAAAAATATTTCAAAATTTTATAAATTATAACGATCTATGCAAAATACTTATAAGAAAGTTCAGCGACAGACATGCCGGAAATTTTTTATTTTGTCTAACTAAAATGCGTATAAGAAGAAAGTTTAGTGTCAAACATGACAGATATTTAGTATTTTACATATTTTTTTTGGCAATGTCTACAATGAACTGTTTTAAACGTATTTTGGTTGGATCATATCATATTTTTATTATTTTTCTAATTAATAACCTTTGGAACCTTTTTCATTAAATATATTTTGTAGAATAAATATTAAATGTCAAACTCAACAAACAAAATTTTTTTATCGATTTATGTAAAAATAAATATAAAAAGAAAATTGAAACCAGTACTTTTTTGCGAAATCCCAATATCTTTAATTTTTATTCTAACAATTTTTCTACAAGCGCAACCATTTTTGAGTAATAGCGGAAACCTCAAAAAACATCACTCGAGTCAACAGGCACATTCGGTTTGAATATTTATTTCAAAAATAAGAGGTTGTCTTGCGTGGTATATACAAATCTTAAATTTAAAGTTTCATAATTTAACCTTCAACCGTTTAGGCTGTAGAGCGCTCACACACGCACACACACACAGACGGACGTCATTCCAAAATTAGTCGGAATCGATTCAGGGAAGGTCAAAACGTGTATTTCCGTTAAAATCTCAAGATCAAGATTTTTCATTTTTCAATACTTATTTATACTGCGTATAAGAAAGTAAAAATGTCCGAACCAGAATTTATTTATATAGAACGCAGTAAAATAATATAAATTTAAATAAATTATTTGATGAGATTCAATAATATTTAGATTTTAGTTGCGAAACTCTACCAGATTAACTCGAAAATGCAATATTTATTAAACATTTTGATAACCTAGTGTTCAGTTTTTGATAAATTTACAAATTGTTTGCCTTAGGAGACGCGTGTAGAATTTCTAAGAACCATTATCTAATTTCAAGTTAGTTTAATTTAATTACTATATAACTATGTATGTACGATATAATAAAATCCAAAGAATATTTACCGTCAGAGATTTCTCCACTGGACGCATTGCTCGATTGATTACTCTGGGTCCACTGCATGCTGAAATCGTCTTCCATACACGCTGCCTTCCAGATCTCCAGTTGGGCATGGAGAATACTTCCACACTAAAATTAAAATTTTAATTATTTTCAAAATGTTCCTAAGCTAATAAAAGTTTTGTTCAATTGACTAGTAATTGTTTCTAATAAAAACCACAAGAATTTGGGGCAAATAAAACAAGTGTTACAAGAAAAAAAAACGACAAACTTAAAAGATATAACGGTATTCGCATCGTTAAAACTAGTTTGGTGTAGCTGAGTTTGCACAGGTAAAAATTAGCACAGGTTTAGCAAATATTGTGCAATCATATGAAAGTAGTGAAATTTTTCGGTGTTATAATTCAGTTTGTACGTATAACGGTTAAAAAAATACATATTGACATTTCTTGGAATTTTTGCGAAATCTTTATCAAACGAATAAAATGTGCATTCGTTATAAAATTCCGCAATAATTGCATTCCAAAAAACATCGCAATTTCTCCTAAAAACCGCTCAACTGTATCATTTCGCTATCGGCAATGTCACTACATCGGCCTAGCGCTTGTTATCTCTGTTCTACACATGGGTGCATTTAACTTTTGTTCTCTTTCGCACTTTTTATAACGGGCGAATGTTTAGGCTAAGCCTACTGCGATGGCTGCCGGTGAAAGTTTTTCGTGGCCTACTTCGGCTAGAGGTGTTGTGGAATGTTATATGTTTTTGATGACAACAAACAACTGTTGATGTTTCCATGATCACGTATGCTGTGTGATTATAATTTCCACTAAGTTTATATTTGTTTTCAGCTTGTTTGTTGCTTATTATAATTAATTGATTAATTGAACATATTTTTCTTTCGGGGTTTCTATTTTAATTAAAATTATCTCTTTATCAATCACATTTGCAAAATACTTATTTAATCCTTTATTAAAATTATGATCTATGAGAAATAGGTTTATTTTAATAGTCTTTATCAGTTTCCTCAACTCTAAAACCAAATTCGGTTTCTTATCACGGTTAACCTTAGAGTAAATCTTTATCCTGAGTAAACTTAAATTATTTGCGACGTTGTTTACTTATAAGTCAAAATTTGTAGTCTAATTAAAAATTATTCAATTTTGCATTTGATGATACAAGTTTAAGGCTTAGTTTACGTCCTCTAAATGTACTTTAAAGTTATTTAAATTTGAATTAAGTTGGTTTATAGGTTAAAATAGGCAACATAAAAATAGCATATATGAACACACTCATTTGAAAGCAATGAACACTTATTTTGATTTCATTTACTTTCTAATTTAATTATTAAAAGCAATCACGTTCAATAGCTGAACAAAAACAATATAAATGTTAGTCATAAATAATAAGTTCCCTCCCGTTGCCGTACGTCTATGATTTTTGCAATAATGACTCACGCAACTCAGGGATTGCGGTATAATATACATTTTTTATTGCTAAATATTCATATATTTTCTCATACATAATTGCTTTTAATAATTTATTACAAAAAAAAAACCTATTAAAATTTGATACTAATAAAAAAATTCACTTTTAATTAAGTAAATTACTACAAATTGAGTTTATAAGGGGTTATTTTATTATGATCGTGTGTAATGACGTCATCATTGTGTTTTCCTAGTGATAACTAACCTGGGGAGCGCGTCTTGTGAATTCCTCCTCGGCGAGTGCGGTCAGTTCGGTGCCAGGCATATCAAAAGCTTCTGGTTCCGCATCTAGACTAAACTGTTGTACTGTCCATTGCAGCCACGCTTTAACATTTCCTGAACTCCATTGACTCGGATCTGTAACAGACAAATAAGGAAAATAAGATACACGTAAAAACGTATATTTATGATTAACTTTCTAGATTTGTATACGCTATTTAAAAACAATTATTGTTCCGTTATTTTACTTCGGTATTTAAAACTTAAATATTTAATATGCAGTTTTGAATTTAACTGCAGGCATATACATATTTCAAGTTGAATTTTCTCCGAACTATAGTCGCTTCCAACATATTTTTGTTCTGTTATTTCAAACTGTTTAATTAAACGTAAATCATGTCACATTGTTTTATTAAATTGAATAAAGTACTATCATGTCTTAAAAGTAGTGTTTTAATATTTAATAAAAAAAAATAGAACAATATCATAATGAATTAGAAATATTTCCACGGCACACCTAGATGTAGATACAAAGACTTCCATAAATGACCTTCGTAAAAAAATTTAAAAAAATTCACGTGGCATAGTCACATAGGAGGCGTGGTACATGTTTGTATGAAATGAACAAAAAAATATAAATATTACGCCTGCTTCGAGACTGATATGCCAGTGCGAAATTTACATATTTAGTTTCATGACATTTATGACGTATTCTGACGGGCGATGACGAACTTATGAGGTTGATGATAATGAGACGGAAATGTTGCTTCTAAATGGTGGGCCAACTTCAAAGGAAATGCTAATAGTTAAACTTTACAGAATCCGCTTATTTTATCATCTTTATTTTTAACGATCTTTATAAAAGAAATCAAACACATTATTAAAAAATATATATATTTCACATTTATGCTCGATATATTTTATGATATTTCATCTACGTCAAAAATTTCAAATAGCTAAGCCAGAATATTAAATAAATATTTAGCCAAAATATACATAAAATTTTGTGCCTCTACTTTCAAAAACATTTAAAATACATCGGAAAATAAAATTAATATCAAGCAATCTATGGATAGGTAGCCATTAAACCTTTTGTGTTTTTTTTTAAGTGCCCTAAATGAATTTAGAAATCTACGTTATTAGTAATTTTATTATTTATTTCTGTGAAATAGTATATATTTTCGGTTTGAATATTTTAAATCCAGAAAACAATATAGTTTGCGACGTCATAACGGCGCAATGAAATCTGATTGTATGTATGTAAAAAATAAAATAAAATATAGTGAAACCAACAGGAATTCTGTCCTTGGAGTTAAAATAAAAATATGTAGTTTATTTTTTCTTCACGTTAGCAGCGATCAGCACAAGATGAAAAAATTAGTAAATGTGTTTTGCTTTGATTGGTCGTCGATTAAGATCTCTAGGTTGAATGTAAACTTTGTTATAATTTTCTTGTCTCCCAGGTACGTAACGACCTTGAATCTACATTCACTTCTAGTGTGCAGTACATTATTACAATGTACAAACATGTAATAGTTTACTCTATAAACAAATTACCAATTGCGAACGTAAAGCTAAAATTAAACGACCTTCATCCATGCAAAAATAATGACATTTTGTTTATTTACTTTTAAATTAAATCAACTGTTATTGATTTAGATATTTTTCTATAGTTCAAGTACTTATTTTAAAACTCCTTTTTCTAAATATATTTACTAATGTAGGCCACACTAAAGGAAGCTTTTCGGATTAGTGTTAGTGCAAAATTATTCATACAAATGGTAAAAAATACAATAAAATACACTTCAGACTTAAAGTTTAAGCCTTGCTATTTAATCAAATATCGCGAAATTGATAGTCAATATTTTATAAATCTGCTATATTACTACTATTAGAGAATAATATTTCTGTATCGATAGCTTAAATTGTGATTTTAATTCAGAGTGATTAACCTGGCGTATTTAAAGCTATTTTGCATATTTATGTAATTAATTGGAGATAATTCCAAAAAGTAGTTAATAATTTCGCAAAAAAAAAAATAAAGCTACTGAAGATTTTGAATAATTAAAATGTATGGATCTATATTTTCTATTGTCTTCCAATGAACCAGAAAGCTTAGATCTAGTTCAATTTATTTCTTTTGTAAATTTGCTTTAATTGAGAAATTTCTGAATAAATTATAACGAATTTTAGAATAATTTTCGTATAAACAGTCGTTGAACTGTTTCACACTTAACTATTTTTATTACCAACTAAGCGAATACTATCGAACGTGCTTCTAATACAAAATAATATATAAATATTACAGAAATAAATTTACCTTGAGAAATGCCTAGGACACTGCATGTATTATTCACATCTTTGCGCATTTGTTCAATCGCCAACGACAACACAGGTTCGATCTTCTCCCTGGCTAGTTCTTCATTGCAATTCATCAATTCTTCACTTTGTTCATCAGGTTCCTCCATTTTAATAGCACCGACAAATCCAGTACCTAAACCAAAGTCGAATGGCTTCAAATTGTACTTCTTTTGGAAGCTAGTGTCCTTCAAGACTTGCCTCAACAACTGATGATCTTGGCACTTTGGTTTAGTTTCTTCCGCTGTTGGGACTTCAGGTTTCTTAAACTCATTATTGTTTAGAATATTTTGTAAAAGTTCACTAAAATCAACAGTGGATTCTTGTTTAATTTGCTTATCCAAGAAATTGTTTTCTAATAAGACTTCGTTCAAGATTTTCTCGTCTTTGTTCAAATAACTGGAATCGTCACTTTTTAGATACTGTGGGATTGGGGACGATTGATTTGAGTAGTTCGAGCAGGGACTACTCGCCTGGGAGCAAGGGGATAGGAAGTTTTCTTCTTTTATTTGGAAGTATACGTCATCTGAGAATGTATCTTCTTTTTTGATAAACTGGGATATGTTTGAACTGTTTGGGAATATTGTGCCGAAACTTTGGAACAAATCTGTTTTACTTAATTGCGCATATATATTATCTTGTTGCGGTGAATTCGGATAAAAGTTGAACGATTCCGGTGAGCTTGGATATTGCGGGCTTATCAAATTATTTTGGTACACCGTATGTTCTGGAGTTGAGCAATATGACGACGCAACTGGGGATTCTGGATAGTAATTATTTGTGGGCACTTCCAAACTGTCTTTTTTATTGTCTGTGGTTGAACCAAGGAGTTTTTGGAAGTCTGGACCTAATTCAATATCGTTTGTGAATTCTTCGGGCGAGTCTGGATAAAATGAGGTGTAGATTTTTGGTTTTTCGTAACTTGGGGGCGGTGACTGGGTGTATAATTGGGTCGATGGGGACAGGGGGAGGTCGGATTCTCCTCCAGGGAGAAGGGACAAGTCAAAACTGTCCGCGGCGAAGGCACTGTAGTCACACGGTGGAGTGAAACCGGCTGATGGGACCATTTGTGGCATCTGCAATAGATAGAAATAAAAATATTTAACACAAACCAGATTATTTTTACATTTTTATTTCTGTCAAATTTGACTGATATGTTCATAAAATCTAGTTGGCTGTATAAACATATTTGAACTTATTTATAGATTGACATTGAATCCAAGATTGCGAAATTGATGAATTAAATAAATAAATAATGATATTTCACACCTATAGATTCCTAGTACTGTATTTAATTGTTTATATATTCAAATAGTGTTGACCACTGACCACACCTAGAATCTAAAAATATTTAGATCGTTATCTGTACTAATAAATAATAAATTGTGAATTATTTAACACCTTTATATCAATCATTAACACACATTAAACCAGGAACCATTTGACTCTAAATAATACAATTAGCCTTGATGTTTTTATTTCAAATTTTAACATTTGTATTCATAATTTGAAGTAAATTTGTCCGTGCATAAATAGAACGTCAATTTATTTTTCAACGCAGTAATTCTCAAAATGTTAAGTAAATTTTTGTTAATTAAATAGATACTTTTTTTCTGAATTCTTAGCATAACAAAATTTTCTAGATACATATAATTGAAAGTACAATATTAAAAATATGGTTTTGCTTCCCAATATTTATTAATATTTAGTTAGGATAAAACTGGATTTTTAATAGTCATAATGAAATAAATAAACAAGACGAAAGATTGCAAAGTAATGATTTATTATTAGATTTCTTAGAAATAGCGAATAATTCCTCGAATTACGCAAAAATGTTAACGATTTTATAATTATTTAAGTAGATTCAAATGAACGAACCAGAGGATGTATGATTTTAATAGTTTAGAACGCCTTAAGGTGCCAAACCCATAGCGGTAGGCTCACCTTATTCCTAAACACGTGTTTGCATTTTTATCAAAGATCATGTACCTACTTTAATTAGTATTGTGTGTGTGTGTATGTTTATATAGATTTTCTGTTATTATTTAATTTCTTATAAAAAAATGTTACCTATTTTTAGTTAGAAAAGAACAATTTATTATAACATAAAAGTTATTATAAGATTTCTTTGTATACTTTTGCGACTGTAACAGTTCTATAAATACGTATGTCAATTCCAATTGTATTCCTTCGATAACACAGTTATAACATCTTTATTAAGAATTTAATCTACGGTGAAAATATTTCGCAATTTACGTAACTCGTCCCGTATACAAACAAGCGAAAACACGTCATCTGCTCCATATATCACTCCTCTGACATGATGACATATTTACAGATTTTATTTATTTATTCACTGGATTCCTTATTTCTATTTCAATTTAACTGTGACGCGATTTTAATAAATTTAAATTCCAAAATTCATGTATGCATATTTAACAAAAACATTTAATACTTTGGTCAATAACTTTATAAAATTCATTTTGACAAAGTTCCGTTAACTAATTAAAATAGATGACTTTCATTATAAATTTTATGAATAAGATTTTTATTAGTCAATTCAAAATCTCAATAGTTTTTTTACCCGAAATACGAAAGGAGACAATTTAATTTTTCTCAGTCTTATAAATTTTTAAATAATTGCTTAGGCTTTAAATAAAATTTATTTAATATGTTACAAACCTTTGTACATTTTATTGAAATAAAATATTAAAATGTGTCCATAAAGTGGTATTAAAAAACCTAGGTACCAAACACACCAAATTCACGCACCAAACTGATTGTATATCTTTGTCTGTTTTACCAAAAAGCCGATATGTTCCCTCTCTTATTATAGTTACCTTGGTTTCATTTTTTATTTTACATGCGTTAATTTTCCATTCTGAATTTGCTTTATACGTCAGCATAAGTTTTTTTTTTTGTACTATCTAATTTAGATGCGAAAGTTATCCTAATGTTCTTTAACCAAAATACAATTGATCTTACTCCTAACACTTTGTTATTTAGTGTTAATATAATGACAGTCATTGATCCTTTAGTGGCAATCCTTGACAAATATATGCACATGCTAGTTTTCTAACGCGTAGGTAGAATTCTGGTTTGACAACTCATTCTGATTCTAGTTAGTAAAAAAGCCTAATGTAGTCAGGCTTTTAATTTTACGATTAAATATCTACTGTATATACTAACAATTGTATATTTTTTATTTTATTTCGCTGTCAAGTGTTTTTGAAATATGTCTAAATGTGACAATACCATAAATTTTCATAAATTACATAGTTTGAAATAAGATCTGAATTGTTTTGCAATATTTTCTACAATCTAAAGATAGTATACCGATGATTAATTCAGCTTTACGTGCTTAATATTCTAGATTCTACAATTTATTGTGTGTATGTCTGCCTGTCTGTCTCTTTCAGTGTGTGTGTGTGTGAGCTCTATTTACAGCCTAAATGATTGAAGGTAAAATTATGAAACTTTAAACTCAAAATTTATATATGCCTGACAAGAAAATCGCCCATTTCTGAAAAGAATATTCAAACAGGTGCTTGTGTTTAGCGGTTTCTGTAATATCACTGAAACGGCTACACTTACAGTTAAATAGTGATATTTATGTGGATCTTAGATGAATTTGGATTTTGTGAAATTGTTATGGTACATATTGCTAAGCGAGTAAGTCATTGTATTAAAATTATTGGAATATCTCGATGCAAATATAGAAAAATTCGTACAAAATTATGCACAGATCTAGTTGACTGGTTTTTAAGCATAAAAAATGAATAAAAATTGAAAATCAACGTTCGCTGTGTGGAACAACTAAACAAGGACATTTGAGAAATCTTATGTTTTATTTTAATTGAGAGAGATGAATGCAGCGATGCCTAATAGCAGATAAACAGAGAGCACGTTTTTAGTTTCGGGAAAACCATATCGACGCGTCACCTTGGAAGATGACGCAGGTATTTATATTATATTTGTGATTTGTCTTCATGCTTTACTACCAACACCGAGAAATAAAATATTTATTTCATAAAACATAACGCTTAATACAACTAAAATAAATATTTAAAAAAACGGCACAAATGATATCTACACTTCCTTAAACATACGTACATTATTAACTTGCGATTTGTGCTAAAGCACCTTATAAACAAATGCGTGTTTTGCAGTTTTGGAAACATATTATTATTTTAAATTCATGTTTTATAAACACGGAAATCAATTATTTTAATTTCAATGCAATACGAACAGTTCGTAAATTTTGTTTTGTACAAATATTTAAAAATAATTTTTTATTTTAAAGGAAACAAAAATAACTCAATATTTTTTATTTATATTGCAATTTATTAATGATGGCTAACGATAATTGTTTTTGATATTAAAATTGATGTTTTTTCCCCATTATATAGAAAAATCACATTTAAAAATATAATAGTTATTAAAATTTCTAAAGAGGCATTATATCTTTTAAATAATTTAAATTTGATTTATAATTTGGTATTCAAGCCAATCTAGAGTTAGAGATTGTGCTCTAGATTTAATATATTTAATTAAGCCGTTTTTGAGAAAATGATAACTAAAAGTTAAAAATTTTGCAGCTTTTTAAAATTCAATTCTTAACAATATTTTAATATAAATCTATTACTAAAAGATTAAAAGTATTTAGTGGATTTAAATGTGAATACATCAACGTTACAAGCGAGGAATATGATTGAAAAAAAAAAAAATAATGTAAGAAATTTCTAAAGATCTGATTTTAATATATTCAAATCTATACAGCAATATTTTACATTATTTACAGACGTTACATCATTGTAGAAACAATAGAATTGAATCTTCAATCAATTGCCGATCCTAATAAATAATTCCCTAAATGGAAAAAGTAGCGTATTTACGTTTTATAAATAAATGCACCTACAGTTCTAGATTAAAGGATATCCTGGTCACTAATTCATAATCTTGACCACATAATAAGCAAGCGTGATCAACATAATGGTGAGTTCTTTTTCTAATTTACGCCAAGTGCCTGTGAATATTTAAATCAGAATGCATTTTATAATCCAAGTAGTCGCTGGCATACGGATCTGAATGACAAAATATCTGGGGTTTTCCACGATGCAAGATACACTACACCTCACATACAATAATCACTTTCTAAAAGATTATTATTATTTTTTCGTTTTCGATTTTTGTAAATTTACACAGTTCGTTCGTTCGTTCGTGGAAAACTTTCACTCTTTCATGTAATGATTGAAATATTTCGTGGCCAAGGAGGTTGACCTGTTCGACTTATTACAACACATATTTTGAGTCATTGATTCTGATTATCGTAGCCGGGAATACTTGAGCGAATTTGCGAAATATATTTGGTGACGAAAAGGGTGCGACTTTTGTTTCTCCCGAGGTCATCATTCGGATTACTCGACGTTATTCATACCTATGTACACTTTAAGGCGTTTTTCTTTCATGGGAAACATAATTGGAAGTCAATTATCATAAATCACCCGATTCCGAAAGAAATAGTGCGTTTTTATAATATTAAATGTGTATAATTTATTTTTTATAAGTTATGTATGTCGATTAGTAAGAAAGTTGCAAAAAAATTATAATAAAATGCATAAAAATCCTAAAGTCATTTTGTATGTCTATTATAGATATAAGAATAAATCACGTAATATCAAAAAAGTGAAGTAAAACATGTATACTGATTATTTCTTTAGATATTTTCATTAAAATAATCGAATTAGTTTTGGAAACATAAATGTTAATGATTTGAAATATACATTAAGAAAGCTTATCAGTCGGTTATCAACTCCTATACATACATATAGAACCCCCCATTATTATTTTTTTGGTATCATATGTTTTGATGTGTTGAATGAAACTTGTTTACTTGTTCAATGAAACGAAGACAAAAACGAAACGAGGAAGATAAAATAATGTTCGCGTAAACAACGGGTTCTATTTTTCTCGGTAATTCATCAAACTATTTTTCTTTTTCTGGGACGGTAAACTACGCACTGACCTAAAATTTTGTTTTTCGTTCGCAAATAATCAATTATTTCAGTTTTTTACTTTCTTATACGAAGTATATTAGTATTATAATCATTAAAAAGATTCACCTCGAAATTTGAACAGAAATATACCTTTTAACCTTCCCTGTATCAAGCATGACTATTTTTGGCTTGACGTATCTCACTCTCTCTCTGTGTGTGCGCGTGCGCGCGCGTGTGCGTGTGTGACTGTGTGTGTGCGTCTGTTTATTTCGAACGGAAAGAGCATGTTTATTCTAATCATATTTTGCGGTTTCTACAATAACTTAAAAACTTTTGCACTTACAGTAAAAATAGTAAGAATAAAAATTAGAGATATTAATATTTCAAACAATTTTTGTTTGAACTTTTTTCCAAAAAAGTGTACCGGTACCTGGGCAATCACTTTAGAAAATTTGTATAGATTATACCTCTTAACTAAATAAAATGCGTTTAAGAATGTTCAGTGCAAGTCATTGCAGATATTTTTTATCAGATTTCGAACTTTGTGTTTGTTTCATCTGTTGTATTATAGGTACATGTAAAAGTTTAATTTATACGTACTACTAGATGTGTAAATCATAATGAGCATTTAATTATTACATTATTTCATCATTAAAAATAACCAAAATACTTCGTCACAAATACTTTCTAAATATATTTCAATGATCAGGAAATTCAATTAATTGAATATTAATATGTTTTTCTATTATATTGCATTATCAGTCTAACCAAATAGATGTGGGAACATTATTCTAAATTTCATCATACAAATCTTTGTCAAAATATTATAAAATTTTGCAAACTCATAACGTATGCTTCACAAATAAAATATTGTATTCGCAAAAAATAGAGACCACTCCGTATAAATTACACAAAACCAAATATTTTTCAAATCAAATCTCAGTATTTGTGAGATATTTCATTTTTCAGATGTATGATTAATCGAAAAAATAAACATAGGCGTCTAAATCTTTGCAATTTCTGTGAAAATGCGATTGTTTATTTTTTCAATAAATCGTTTAAGTTTATTTGTTCCCTGCTACCGAATAATGCGTAATATTATTCTCACCATAAATATATAATTATAGTAGAGAAGTTTTATTTAGAAATTATCAGTATATACATTTGCAAAGGGTGCCAATAAATTTAAACAATTTAAGTAATCCTGGCATTAAATTGAAACTAATTATACTTACAACTATTTTGCATGGGCCTGGTCATTGAATAACATAATTATCACCAAAAAATACTACGAATAAGAAATTGATTTTTAAGCTGGACGCATACTATATTATCGCTCTTTTGTGACGTAATTTAGGCATCTAGAATGCAATACGATACAAGTTACACCCATTTTCCCAGTATTGCGCTAATGAGACAAAGAAATTCGAAGTGCTACAATCATGTAATGAAACTTGATCCTAATCAGTGGATTCATTGATATTTTTATTATTACTTAATATTACAAATTACAAAATATAACAATCATCAAATGTATGGAAATGTTATTTAGTATTATGCATTTACATTTAGAGGATCAACCTAAGAAATAGTCAGCTCATTTTGTAGTCAAATTATTAAGTAAAACGTGTGCTCATTTTGTTATAATTTAATCAATGAGATTGAAGCAAAGAAATTACACTGGATTGAAAATAGTTCAACGGAAGAGTATACATCCTGATGTCATTGATTAGAATAATGTTTTAGCATGATCAATGACGTCACATTGCGTACTTATAGTTGGAAATGTTTAAAAACCAATGTATCACCAAAAAAAAAAAAACAGCTAAAGTTATATAAAAAAATATTGAATTTAAATTTTAATAACCGTTTAGTTTACATTTGCGCAATTGAGGCTAACCGTGGTATGTTAAGTTGTATTTACGTAAAAATGTAATCCGACGCAATTTATAGTTTTTGTTTAATAATATCAAATCGATTAAACTCCCGTTGATTTGATAAACAAGTTTGTTGATAAAAAAGGTAATGTGATATATTTTTTTAATAATCTGTACAGAAGACAAGAAAAATCCGCAAAGACATAAATATATCAAATATGGCTGCCGCCTCCGGTGCAGCAATACTTAACCAGTCAATCAGTGGTCATGTTCTCCAGTCAGTGGCCATCCACATGTTTTATATTGTGCACCTGTAATGCGTGTGTTTTGACCTCAATTCAGGTAAAATTACTCAGAATCACATCAGTCGACTCGCGCTTCTGTGATGTCTGAAGCTGCTAAAACTATTTTGCTACTTTTGCGCTGCTTTATCAATTCCACTGATAATTATACCTATTGGTAATTGATCAGCTCTTCATTTGTTTAACTGTACTATGTCTCGTCAAGGCCGTTTTTTTTTTAATAATTTAACATACAAAAAGACATATATCTCTTTTAAAATCGTTTACATTTACAAAAAATAGCGTAAATAGTGTTCAATTTGCACATTATACAGTACAAATTTCTTTTTTGTAAAAATTACTCGAATTTTTTAAATAATTCAGTTTAACTAGGGGTAGTTAAATTTTATTACCCATGTCATTCTATTATTATTTATTAGATTGTTTGAGAATATCTCAAAGCAGTTGCGAACGGGTAAGTATATATATTTTTAAATTCGGTATTTAAACAAGATATATATTTTTTTAGACAATTATTGCTACTCAGGGGTGTATTAATATGTTTTGTAAATTAGATTTTTTTTTATAGAATTTCGTGTAAAAATTTAGTTCAAACTTTTATAAAATATAAACCAATTGTTTATAATAGAAATCGTCTAATAAATAAGCAATTATCTATTTATAACAAAAAACTGTAGCTTTAGAAAGTTAAAAAAATCAACTTTCGCATTTTTAAACATATTTCAAAATACAAAATCACCAAATTAGTCTAAATCAGGACAAAATTAAAATAGAAAAAAAATCCTCCGCAAAGTGCAAGACTTACCGTGTCAGAGTCAACCGATTGAGGTCCGTAAACCATTTTTAGATAGTTGTTTATAATGTCGAAAACTGGTCAAAAATTAATAAAAAATTCGGAAAATTGCACAATAGAGTCACAGAAAGCACATTGTATTATTTAAATAATATAAACAATTAAATAAATTAACATTTGTTTTCAAGTCACTTGAATTTTTAAAAATAAATTCCAACCGATCGCGGACACCGTTCTCAACTGAATGTTTCTTAGAGCACCATGGAGAACGTTTCTTCCAAGTTGTCTGACGACCCAGATTACAATCACCAAGTTACCGGCACGTATGTCGTAACTTAACGCATCGCGTTTTATTAATCGTACCGTACCTCTTACGTTTTTACTTTAAAACTACTTAAACTATTTAGTTTTTAACAATAAAAATACGGTTTCAGTACAGATTTGTTTATAATTTTGAGATGCAAATACATTTTTATGCTCGTATTATTTTTAAATCTTTAAAAAATTGATTTAAATTGAAACATACCTGATTTACTGTTGTGACCAGTGGGTTGCTTCTTCAAATATATCCATTTGTTTAATCAGTTTTTTATTATTTATGTACTTGTATTAATATTTATTTAGTACTTTAAATAGTAAATAAGCGATTTAAAACTTGTATTTTTATTAAATATTAAAAATAAATAATTATGAAATATTATAATTTACAATTGAATATAAAAAAATATTTATAATTATAGAAATAATTAAGATGTATAGTAGAGAGACAGATAAATTTACATTAGGGCATTTATTTTTTTGAAGCAGGATTATTTCAAAAGCGCCTTTACAATTCTATAAATACGAATAGATTAGAAAAAGTAATTGTTCTTTTTTTTTATGGAATATGATGAATATGTATATGCACGTTTTTAATTTATAATTATCAAGAATTGTTAAGTAAATATATGTAATTTTTCTAACAAAATAAATCACTTGTATATAACTTAATTTGACTTTCTTTTATTAAAATTATTATAAAATTCACACTTTTCAGAAACTATAGAGTTCTACAGGCATGTGAACATACAGAGAAATAATCTGTAACTAAAATTGTAGGGATTTCCTTCCGCCTTATATTACGTTTATTTCCCGATAATTTATTAATTAAACATATTCATAAGTGCTGTTAAACACATAAAATAAACATTGTTATAATGAATCACTATAAAAATAATTTTAGTAGACTACCCAGACGACTAGATGACATAAGTGGGTATCCCTATATACATATTAAAACATATTAATTTACGTAAATTAGAATCTAAAGCTTGGTAAAACCGAACGTCAGTGATGCATTTTTATAACACATTGTTTAGTTTAGTACAGTTTTGCACTTAAATCCTATAACTCAACAAATAAATATAGCAGCGTGCTTATGGCATCGTATAAGAACAGTGCACAATTGTACATACATACATACATTTGCGGTGTGATTAATCGCGGTTTTGGAATAAGATTTGTTTCTATGTAAACAATAGTATTAATAGACATATTAAAAATAAATATTACTTTAGTTTAATTTGATACTTTTCCATTTAGATGTACATTTTTCCTATAGGAATATTTTGTCAATTAAGTTAATAAAGTATTAATTTAAATAGCTTTTAAATTATGAAAATAATTCATTTCACTAATATGATATATTTAGATACTTAAAAGATTGGAAATTTTTGTGGCTGTCGGCAGCAAAGGTAACTACTTTCAAAATTTGATTAGATTTATAAAACAGTATTTCAAATTCAAACAAATAAAAAATATTCCATTTTTAGAGTAAATATTTTCTCAAACCGAAAATTAAATTGTATTTTAATTAGTAGTTTATTTTTGTTTTAAGGTAAAATTATGAAACTTTAAACTTAAGATGTGTATATGCTCTTTCAGAACATCCTATATTTGAAAATAATATTCAAACCGGAAGTCCATGCTTACTCTAGGCATGTTTTGCGGTTTCTGCAATAGATCCAAAACGATTGCATTTATAGCAAAAATATTTAGAATAACAATTATAGATATTAGCATTTTGAGCATCATTTATCTGAAACTTTTTTTCAAAAACGGTACCAGAAACAAGAAAATGGCTATTGAAAAAGGTTCTTTTTATAATCATTTTCATAAAAATCGTATCAACTGTGCCTGTCAATTGTTTAACAGAAAAACAAAAAAACCTTAAATAATTTGGAGTTTGACATTTAATATTTATTCTAAGAAATATATTTAGTGAAAAAGTGTTCCAAAGGTTAGTAAAATATTATTAATTAGAAAAATAATAAAAATGATCTAGCCAAAATGCGTATAAGAATGTTCAGTGCAGGAGAACGCTGATGTTTTAAATCATTAATAATACAGAACAAAATAACGAGAGCAATTTGTTAAATAAATACAAACCTATAAACAAAAGCGTTTAATGTTTAAAATGATGGATATTGAAATATAAATGTAATAAATAGTCGATCAATAAACAATACATAATTATACTCATTATGTTCTCTATAAAAATTTTATTTTAATAAGCTTAAAATAAATCATAACTTGTTTCGAAGCACACTGATATAAATAAAATATCACAATATTTCAAAAATTGATAGCAAGTAAATTGAAAGCTATTTCAAAAAAAAAATTAAATATAAAGTGTAGTAAAAACATGTATTGCCTGTCGCTTACTAAATAATGTCGTTTACGAATTAACGCATACCTTGTCTTATAATAGACAAAACCCGAAAACAACTGCAACCAAATGTATTACAAATCAATTTCCAGAAACAAGAAATATATTTTTGTAAATTTCTATACACAAAAAAGAATTGCTTTCATTGTCTAAAAATTATTATTTTAAAAATACATATTTATTTATATGATTTTCTTTAGAATAAAACGTATTTGATTTATAATTCTGTATTTATTCATAGTTCTTAAATTAATTTTGACTTAACAGAGCCGTTTTTGAGATAAAAAAACATTTATTGATTGATTCACAGAAATGAATGACGCATAGATCAATTTGTTTGTGAATTACTATACGTATAGAACTATGTATAAAATTTGGCACAAAAAAATATAATTCACCCATAATTTGAAATAATTTAAAATTATTGTTATTATTTTATGTTTTTTATTACTTTACTATTATTGGTAAGAGTAAGAATAAACCCCCGCTATACGTCTATAAATAATCCCATGCATAGGTTCCCATATACTGTAGGCGTGTTGACGTATGGTAAACACGTGTGACGTTAAATCATATTTTATAGTTATAGAATCAATAATCGATTATTATTGGAATGCGTAATTTACATTTACGGGCACACACAATTTCCCAATAATAATAATTTAAAATTTTATTATCAGTACAAACCTATATTAGGTAATCACAATGACTATATTATGGCACAATTGTAAAAAACAATACAATTTTTTTTGTATTCAGTAATATTTTTTATTGATCTCAATCAAACATTTATAATTTGCTTCGAAAATACCCAAAATATTTTTTTATATATATCTTACGTCAGGGTTGTACAAAAAATGTTATTGTTTTAAACTACGTTATTTTAAAATTAGTCATTACGTAAATAGGATTCAGAACGTGTAATATTCCGGAAACATATAAAAGTAACAGTATACACATTATTATAACACTAATTTTATTTTACTATCAAATTGTCACACGCGGTTGTTCAAGGATGCAAATTGACCAATACAACGCTGGAATATCTATTTTTTGCTACTATAATTGATTTATTTTCTTTTTTTTTGAATATTAGTCCCAATAGTATTGTTGAAGTATTATATATTCAAATAAATGAATTTTGAAGTTACGCGTTATAGTCTTCTGATGACGAAACAAGGATATAATAATTAATGTTTTCTACAGTTTATCTATTACGTTTACGTTTTCATTTGTTTGATGAGGATATAATTGCTTTATTTCTTACTTTTTGAAAACACACACACACACACACACACACAAACACACACACACACACACACACACACACACACACACACACACACATACACACACATACACACATAGCATATTCAGGGATGGTCATAAGATATATTTCCGTTAAAATCTCGAGATAAGTTTTTCATGTTTACGATATTGACTTATTATTATTAAAAAGAAGAAATGTAATAAGTACGAATTAAATTATAGATTAATAGTAATATTGGAATTCCATTTGGGATCTTAGGTATTAATTCTGTTATTTATATCGACAAAAATCATGTCAGTAAAAAATTAAATATAAAGATTGTTCCTCTTAAATTATTCTACGAAATTATATATTATAAATGTGTAATATTGTTTCTTTCTAAATTTTATAAATTATAGATGTATATATAGTTTTACTGAGGATCGATTCATTTCGGTGGTAGTTTACCAATAATATATATAAATCCAATTAGTTTGAGGAGTAATTTAATAATAACGAAAACGAACTCTAATTATTTTATATTTCAAGAAACTTGATATTTTATACAGAACACACATATAGGTATACCATTTTTGCTCAAATATATATAAATATATCAAAATATAAAGATTTATTTTTGAGTAATGATTTGACTCAAACAAAAGTAATTATCTCCGCGTATAAACGAATATTTCCCATCGTATTTTCAAGCAATTATTACTCATTCATTAAGAGTAAATCAATAAATACAAGTCACTGATTCACCTAACAGAAAAACTGATCTTTGCAGATGCGTAAATCTAAAAATAAATTTTGCACAGTTGGAAAAATCTCGGAACTTAAGATAACAAATAACTAATGAAACCGCAAAACATATCGGCAAATATAAATATCATTGTTATACGTAGAATTACATACATACAAATAATCAAGGAAATGCCAATTTATAAATTGCTAATAACATGGTGTCTACTACATCCCATAATTTGTCGTCTTATTTAGTATCACAGTGGCTATGACTAGTTATTGCACTGGCATTAAAATTGATTGCAAATTGTCTGACCCAGATCCATAAAATTTATAATAATATGCAAAGTAGCAGGCGTATGTAGCGATCGATAAGAATCGGATAATTGAAAATCGTAGATCAAAATCATTCTGTACCTATATGTGTGTTGCAATCCCGTGTGTTATGATTTTATTAGATTTATATGAAACCTTGGATAAATAAAAGTTATTTCCATACTTTGATATTAATTGGTTCATTATATAAACGCAAATTAATTGAAATTAAATTTTATTTTTCTAGATTGTAAGAAAAACTTTTATAATAACCAAACGTAATTATTAAATTTTATTTATATTCAATATACATTTTTATTTCTTTAACAGTACATTTTTTTCTACCCTTTATAAGGTTTTTTTTGCTTGCTTCAAATTAATACAAAGAGCTTAAGTAATCGGTTATATATTTCCTACCCAACAATTATTCGGTAAAAATTAATTTCACATTCTTCTCATAATATATATTTACGGGTTTATGAATTTTTAAAAATAATTTATCCTTCGTTTCACAATTAGCATTAATTAATTAATTATAGTACTGATACGTAGTTAAACAATAAACAATTAGTTGAAAACGTTTATATAATAAAATAAATAGGGCATTTAAAAACTTAAATAGATAATTATTTTAGGACTCAATAAAGTGTTAGTTATTTTAAATAATTTTAGGTAATTTAAAAATTATGTATAAAATATAGCTACTAACTATAAATTAAGTGAAATACTAATGCTACTCGTGTTGTTTGTTAGTCAAATACCATTAGTTCTAAACATGTTTTCCACCTAAAGTTATTTTGTATAATTTCAAAATTGTTAATTTTTACTTTCTTATACGAAGTAATAAGTAAGATTTGTAATCGTGATACAATTCGATCTCGTTATCGGAAATATTTTTTGAATAACGTCTGTGAGTGTGTGTGTGCGATCTACAGTCTAAATGATTGAAGGTAAAATTATGAAACTTTAATCTTAAGATATGTACATACCATGCAAGAAACATTCTATTTTTGAAAATCATATTCAAATTGTAAGTGCATGTTTGCTCTAGTCATTTTTTGTAGTTTCTGAAATAACTCAAAAATAGTTGCACTTAAAAATAGTCCAATAAAAGAAAATGCTTATTGAAATTTGCACTTATTTTATTTAAGAAACATATTTTGTGAAATTGTGTTTTAAAGATTCGTAAAATATAATAAAATGGTAAAATAAAATAAATATATTGCAGATTGTTTTTTAATTTATCTAAAAAATTATATTGTCTTGATTTATTTACAATTTGTATTTAAATATCTCTCATATCTAAATAAAATACGTATATGAAAGTTATTACAAGCCATTGCGTATATTTTTTCTCGCCGTAAGTAGTACCGACGAACTTAAGCATTCGGTTGTATTTCTATGTATCTCGGATTGCTATTTTTCTTCAACAAAAGGTACATTTTTCATCGCCTTAAATTCACATAATATTCTTTATTTCGCTCGCTCGTAAGACTAAAATTTGTCGCTCCTTCTCTGATGATACTGAACGGATTAACATTAAATATTGTATACAATTGTATACAAATCTATGAGTTCACTTTTTAAATCAATTCGGCGTTTTATTTCCGGCTCCAAAGAAAAAAGAGACTTTTTTGACTAATAATATGTTTATTTTAATAGCAATATCATATAAACATACATAAAAAATTATGTTTCTAAATTACAGTACCGCAAATGTATTTAAACAACACATTTCCGACGTAATAACCAGTTTGTCGCTATAATCGGTGTCGTAATAAACAGATTTTACTGTATATTGATAGAATAACCACCATATGAATATCTAGACACAGTTAATTATTAAATTCTCACGAAACTCTTTTATTTATATCGAATACAGTATATAAATTTTAATTGCTATAGTAACCACTGCAAATTAAATCTTAAGTACGCATGTTTTGATCCTAGATTATGCGATAATTATAATCATAAATGCTCCTGTTTCATTATCCTTGCATAAATTAATGTCAACCATATGTGTGCTACATGCATTTTGTATTTGTTTTTTGTTAATCTTTTAATATACATACATAGTTTGTTTACCTCCGCGATATGCAGAAACATGTGCGTTAGTTAAAGTAGAATATTTTAATTTAATATAGCGATTGGCATACCTAACTGTCATCTCAATGTCATTCATATTACCTGATCTAGTGTGGTCGATAATAGGATATTTTTATAGTGTAGATCAGATATTTTCCATTTTATATCCGTATTATTGCAGAACACGACTGAATTTATTATTTGCTTTTGCTCACTTGTTCGAAATTCATAAAAAAGAGTTGCGTTGGTTTAAGCATTTATATCATTTTTATTTACGTGTTGATATTCGTTAAAATGCATAAATGACAAGATTTACATTAAAGGAACTTAATTTTAATCGCGTTTTTAAGGGCGTACATAACTTTTTCGGGTTAGAAATTTACGTTTTTTTTATTTATTATTCGAAAAGTAGATATTGTCAGATATGTTCAGTCAAAAATTGAATTAAAAATTCGTATAACTGACGAAGTTATGACGACGCACAATGATTCAATAGGTCAAATCCCTGGCTAAAAACCAGCGTTTTAATGTAATGCAAAAGCTTATATCTCGAAACTATGTTTTCAAATCGTATCCTCAAGATTTCTCAAGAACTACTCAACCAATTTGCTTTATTGTTTCTTTCTGCTGAAGATTATTATACTATTTAGGAGTCTTTCTCGAGAGGTTTTTTTTTTTTTAAAGTTATAGTATTTTTTGACTCGTAAAGACGAATTTCTTACCCCAAAATTGAAGTTAAAAATGAAATAGGCCACCATTTTGTTAATAATCAAAATTTCAAAAATCGGGCTCGACAAGGACTAGTTTTGACCTTCAAATTAATAAAAAAAGGATGCTTGTGTGTTTCAACTGATTAACTGCCGAGATATCCTGGGGATACGGAATCAGGACCTCCGCGCGATTCGCCATTTTGCCGCTATTGAGTGTTTTTTTTTCCTTGAAAAATTGTGATTTTTAACGTTGTTGTATACACCTTTGTTACGGTAAATAAATTAAATTCGCAAGTGTATCAATAAAGCAGAAAAAACTTAACAAAATAGTGCTATTTTTTTACTTTCAAAACCTATGTACTCCCTTAATACATTATGTTCCCCATTTACTATCCTACGTATTTATTTAATAAAAAAATAAAACAATTAAATAAATTATCATTAAATTATTTATTATTTCACAATTTTGAAATTGTTTATAACTGAAATCTTTTTTTTTAATTATAAAATGAGTAATTATATTTCAGTTCAGTGCATGGCACAGCAAATATTTAAACGTATTTTGATATTATAATTGAAACATTTTTCTCAACTAAAGATACAGATTTAAAAAACGTATTCCGTAGAGTTCGATGTACGTTACTACGTCATACCCTACTAGAAAAAATGCGTTTGTCAACGTTCTGACGTCTGTACTTAAAAAAATGCATGTGAAAGTGGCTGCATTCACGCTTACATATATCTATCTTGCTTTTACTTAAATATTTAGACTTCTTTAAAAAAGAGATGGGGATATAAATGTCACTTTTAACGACAGGAAATAGCTAAAAATCAAGCAAGCGTTCCAATTTGTAACAAAATACGAGTATTTCGATCGAAAGTTTTAAATAAAATAATATAAATTTATTTATTCATTTTATAATTTTTTTTTGTATTAATGAATATTAGGCTCAAATAGTATTTTTTAAATATTCTGTATTTTAAGTTATTTACTAAAATTCGAAATCTAAAATACTTGTCTTGTGAAAATTCTTGAATATATTTCAAATAAAATCAAACCAAATTCGAAAATGTCACCTTTGTGTCACCTGATTATAAATTTATTAGGCATAGATTAGAATTTATTTTGAGAAAATAAAAATTTGTTATGTAATCTTTTATACATAGATAAAATGTGATTTTTATGTTATGGAACGCCCTGACATTTCCTTAGAAGTGAAATTTTTATTTTATCAACCTAATCTAGAACCACGACTATTCCAGACATATAACTCACACACTCTTTTGGCGATACACTTGTTTGAAAACTGTTAAAACCATAGAGAACGCAACATAACGCCTGTGGTTAGAATAACATTGTGGGACTAGTGACGTCATATTGCGTATACCTACAGTTTGAGCTGATTTCAAACCAATGTATCGCCGCTAGGAAATAGTGAAATTAAATTTTTAAATTAAAAAAATAACTCACTAGCAAATAATTATTAAATAATTATTACACATTATCGACCTTAATCTAGCACTAACTTATGCTACAGAAATTTCTTCCAACTTATCAGAAACCGTAGACATATATGACCATCATTGATTTGAAAACAACTTAATAGATGAGAATAAAATATCTGTTTATAAAGAAAGAGTATTAAAACACAATTGGTAAAATTGAATTATAACATTTTGGTTCTATGCAATCAAATACTTATGGTACATTACGAATATAACGCAAATTAATACATTTCACATTTTTCTCAAAAACATTATTTGCTTTAAATACAAATATTTTCAATGTTTTACATTGAACTTTCTTATACGTATTTTTTTTTTTCATAGAAGCAATATTCAAATACAAATTTTGAATAGTTCAAGAAAATATATTTTTTTAAAATAAACTAAAAACCTACCTACAATACATATAATATTTTACCAACCTTTGATCACTTTTTCACGAAATATAATTCTTACAATAGATATTAAATGTTAAATTTCTAATTATTTGAGTCTATTTTGTTAAAAAATCGAAAGGCACAGTTGATACTATTTATTTAAAAATAAATAAAATAACAAATTTTATAAGCCATCTTCTTGTAACAGGTACATTTTTACTTTATCCGCAGTATAAGTAAGTATTGTAATCATGAAAAATTTTGTTCTCGAGATTTTAATGGAAATATAGGATTTGACCATCTCTGAATCGATTCCGACTATTTTTTATGTGCACCTTTTATTTTTGACAGAAATATTCAAAGCGGAAGTGCCTGTTTACTCTAGTCATTTTTTACAGTTTCTGCAATTACTCAAAAATGGTTACAGTTACAGAAAATTTTTATGAACAAAAATTAAAGGTATTCATATTTAGCACAACTTTTGTTTGAATTTTTTTTCCAAAAAGAGTACTTATTTCAAAGTAAATGTCTGCTTATTATATATATTTTTACATAAATCGTATCATCTGCGCCTGTCAATTGTTTAACAAAATAGACTTAAATAATTTGAAGTTTGACATTTAATATTTATTCTAAGAATTATATTTAGTGCAAAAGCAATCTGAAGGTTAGAACAAATATTATAAATTAGAAAAATAATGAAACTACGATATGGTTTAACCCAAATGCGTATAAGAAAGTTCGGTGCATGACACTACAGATGTTTTGATAAATATTTCAAATAAAAGATAAGAAATATTAATAATTAATAAATAATTTTTACTCTGACTATTTTTACTGTAAATGCAACCATTTTTAAGTTATTGCAGATACCGAAAAATTGAATAGAGTAACCATGCATTCTTTTCATAAATAGGAAGTTTTCTTGTCAAGTCAAATCTTATATTTAAAGTTTAATAATTTTAACTTAAGCCATTTAGGCTGCACATATACACACACACACACACACACACACACACACACGTTGTGCAACTTATTTATGTGAATCATTAAAATATAGAACTTTTACAAATCGACCACATTTTATTTTATATATATACAATACAAATAACAAATCTTAATCTATAGGTCTAAAAGGTAACTATTCTATACAGCCAAAACAATATAATAATATATACATAATTTTACTTACTCAAAACTTAAAATTTAAAACTATTGCATTAAAAATGGACTGTTTATAAATTAAATAAAAAAGCTTAAATATTTAGATTGAAGCAAAATAATAAGTAACTGAATTTTTGTATTTTAATATTTTTGAAAATAAAACTTGGCAAGCAGGGATGGTTAATATTTAATAAATAAATTTCAACAATATTTTATATGTCACAATCTTGTACAATTATCTCTAATTCTTAAAATTATTTGTGGCATCTTCAGGAGGCACTCACGGTACCAATATTTCTTGATGAAGTATTGACCAGAGTTGAAATTGCACTTGTTGCACCCTAAACATAAAATTACTTTAGTTCGAATATTTTTACAAGTTTAAGAATACATAAAAAAGTCGCTATTTAATTTCTTCTTTCGTAAAATTTATTATTTTTGCAATGGAGCAAAAAATTACGTTTTTTGTTTTTATTTTATTTTACATCATTTTTTTAAAGCGCAAAAACTACTTTTTTATGCAATCTTAATTTTTTATAGTGTTCTACCACCACAATGGTGTTCTGAAAAATATATATTTGAAACAACCATTTAGTGATGACGATTGAATATTTGAAAAAATTAAAACGTCAATAAATAGATGTTATTAAAAACATAATACAATAAATGGTTTATTGAATAAACTTTATTGCGTTATGTTTATTTAATATTAAAAACAGTTTAATATTACTACTAAGTATCTAATAGCACCACTAGCTGGTTATGATTCGATGTATGTAGTTTATATGTGATTTAATTAATAAAATAAATTAATTAATGTGTTGACGAACTATGTGCGATTATGAATGTTTACTGATTAGATAATTGTTATTTTCAAATCAATAATAATGATTTTTTAATGATTGAAAAAATGTTAAACGGTTATCACACGTTATTCAAATGAATGTTTGCGATTTTTATTCTGTTTACCGTTTTATATTACTAGTATCATATGTCGTTGATTGTAAACTTGTTTCGTAATAATTTTTGACTGAATCATTGTGTAGGAGAATTGACATAATCTATAAATCTCACTGCCGCTGCCTATAGAAAAAATAATATCATTTAAACAATTGACATTCATATAAAACATGCTAAACAAAAATCGAATGTTTGCAATTCGCAATAAACTTAAAATCCAATTAACTCCATCAAAAATAGTAAGACAAAATTATATTACCTTTAGTGCACTCCCAAGAAAACTAGATATAGCTTTTGTCACTGAAACCGCTGCATTAACTAATCGTCCTGTAAGTTCTCCATCTCCACTTGGAATCCCATTTACAGGCCGAAACGCAACTGGAGGCAATGGAGTCTTCTTTGTAATAGGTTTTTCTTCATCGAAGTGAATTAACTGTGGCGTATATTGTGCTTGGACTCTTGGAGAACGCGTTGCTTTTCTTGTAGGACCTTCATCATAATCATCAACGTCCGCATAAGAAGCAGTGTTTCTTGTAGCTGCCCCCACCAGTTGCGACACATCCAAATTCTGTACTAATTGAGGATTTTGTTGTAACGCTTGAATTTGTTTCAACAAAATCGCTAATTCAGCTTCACTTAGATCCCCTACAGTTTTTTTCGTTGTTGTTCTTGGTCTACGAGTTGTAGTAGTCGTAGTTGTAGTAGTTGTTCGGCGAGTTGTTGTAGATTCGCTTATAACAGCTTTGATATTCCTTACAGCGTTTGGATCACGTTGTAAAGCCTGGACTTCTTTTAACAATATCACCAATTCCTGCGGACTTAACTCTCCTCGTCGTCCTGGTATATATGTAGCACTATGTTTGCCTGTAAAATAAATATAAATTGATAAACTTGGTCAAACTTTTGAAATTGTATTCGTTTACCTGTAAATTGTGCAACTATATTTTGAGCAGCAACTGGATCTTTTTGTATCGCTTGGATTTGTTTTAATAAGTATGTAGCTTCAGTTTCATCGAAATCTGGAACAGCTGCTCTTGGTTTGATTGTAGAAGATGGAATTGAATTTGTTACGGGATCTAAACCATCATAAATAACTGGCGTTAATCGGGTAGGTTGGCGAGTTAAAATTTCTTCAGTATTCGTTTCAACTGCTGGGTATTGAGGCCTTGCTCTTTGGAGAACTGGTGCTCGTTGAGGTTGAACAGGAGCCATTGCGTTGAGTAGCCAGTTGAGACCTTGTCGAATCATGCCTGGACGTTCAGTTGTTGGAGCAGGTTGTTGAGTTGTTCTCTAGAAATCATTATTAATATATGATTTTTTTTATACTTCACATAATATATGTAGATTCAGTATCTACTGTTTTTAATTTTATTATTACCTCTGGTTGTAGTTGGTTAATGAATTGTAACTTTGGAGTACTTGGTCCAATTCCTCGTTGTTTCAAAATAGCAGCTAAAACAGCGTCGCTACTTGTCCCGTATGGTAATGAAATCGAGGCGGGTGTGGTTTGAGTATTTAACTCTTGTATGTTGTATTGTTTGAGAAGTTTTTCCAATTGAGCTTGTTGAGCACTGACGGTGACCACATCAACTTTTTGCGTTGTACTTGATACCAAAGTTTCTAAGAGTTTGGAAGTTTGAATTTGTGGTGTTGTTGTCTGGAATTTTGAAGGTTGAATGTTGTATTGTTTGAGCAACTGTTCAAGTTGCGCTTGTTGTGGATCAGGTTTTGCTGTGGTTTTAGTTAAGGCTTGTAGTAGATTCAATGCTTGTAGATCATTAGATTTAGTTGGAGTTTGCAAAATTACCTAAACAAATTCAGATTATCGTTTCGATTAAAACAATTTTGGATTACCTTACATTTTTAAATGGAGAGTTCGCCCGAGTAGGTCTAGCCGTCGTCAGAGCTTTGCCCAAACGTCCACCTCCACCACCAGGGATCTAAAAAGTATAGAGTTAATATCGCACTCGTATTTATTGTAAAATCTGCGTACCAAATTGGTCAAGAACGATAGTTGCTTCAATATTGCTGCTTGTTCTTTCTCCAGCTCTGCTAACGTCTCTATATTCTTCTTTTGTTCTTCTGTCAAGGTCTTCAACGTGCTGGAGATAGTTCTAGCTGTGGAAGAAGATATTTGAATCGTTGGCTCAGGAGTGACAATGAATGGTTGTATTGTTATTCTTTCTGGTTCTGCTGTTGTTGTAGTAGTTGTTGAAGGAGTTGTAGGAATGAATGTAGTTGTTTGAATTGTTGTTGGGCGTCTGCGAGAAGTGCGCCTTGGCTGAGATGTTGTTGGTTGAGCTGTAGTTGGTTGTGTTGTTCGGTTTCGCTGTCTTATTACAGGAACTTGAGTTATTGGAGGTTCAGCTGTTGTAGGACGATGAGTTGTTGGAGGTCGAGTTCTAGGCGCTTGAGTTGTTGGTAGTGGAGTAGTTGTGGTTGGGGGTTGAGTTGTTGTTGGTTTAGGTGTAGTAGTTGTTGGCTTAGGAGTAGTTGTTGTTGGTTTAGGAGTAGTAGTTGTTGGTTTAGGAGTAGTAGTTGTTGGTTTAGGAGTTGTTGTTGTTGGTTTAGGAGTAGTTGTTGTTGGTTTTGGAGTAGTTGTTGTTGGTTTTGGAGTTGTGGTAGGACGCGGAGTTGTAGTGGTTGGAGCTTCAGTTGTAGTAGAAGTTGTTGTTTGTTGAGTTGTAGTTGGAACTTCAGTTGTTGTTGTAGTTATTGGAGCTTGAGTTGTTATTTTCTCAGTAGTAGTACTTGGTGAAGCCTTTATAATCGAAGAGACTGTTGAAGCTTGCGCTATAATAGGTGGAACAGAAGTAGGTGCTTGTGTTGAAGCAGCCATCAAGTTTGCCAACATTGTTCCAACAATATTTTGAAGTGTCGTTACTCTTTGCATTGCTGGCATTCTTGTAGGTGAAGATGTTGTAGTGGATGGAGTTGTGCTGCTACTCAATTCATTTGGATCGACGTTGATACGATTACTCACCTAAAAATTAAGTTTTCATCATTTAGAAAGTATTAGTTTATTTAAAAAAAAATTACCTCAGTAATAGCTGAAGCAGTTACTGGTTTCCATCTAAATACTGCATTCCCAGCCGACAATGGCTTATCTGTTTTTACTTGATTCGTCTATAATTGGTGTAAAATTATAGTATCTCTTAAGAATTTAAATGTAATTAACTTACCAAGGGATCAATTTCTAATGTTTTATATATCTTTCCTGGGGTAGACTCAACATTATTTAAGCCTGAATTCCCATTAATAAACTCATAAAGAGTAGGAATCGTAGTAACAATTGGCATTTCTGTAGCTGGTACTGCATTTTGATCATCCTGGAATTTTATAAATAATCTCAATTTATGACGAATATTTTATTCAATATAAATCCCGTGCGAGTTTTTCAGCTGGTTAGTAGCTGTGGAGTGGCGCTTGGATTATTTGTAATACATTTTAAAGCATTTTCAGTCACCTGCTGATGGTTTCCTCCAGACGGGGAAATTACACCTTTTTGTATTTGTTGTGTGTATAATGTGTTGTTTATACATTTATTCAGTAATCCCGTGTTAAATACATGAGCTTGAAAATGGAAATGACCGACGATTATATTATAAAGTTCGATGTTTCGTTTAATTTTGTGATAATAATATACATTTTAGACCAGTAATATTGCAAGATTCTCTGCAATATTTGTATAATTTTTTATTAAAAATTTAGAAAAACGTTGCAATATTTACTGGTCGAAGAAATATTTAGAAAAATAGATGATAGATGAAATAAATAGATGATAGACAGTTCACTGAACGAGAATTGAATCCAGGGAGTCCATAGCATCCGTAGAAAATATTGGTCGATGTTGTTGAAATATTTATTCATAAATCAACTGATATCGTCCTCCTGGGATTTTTAGCATCGGCCGCCGATTTTCTACGATTTGCAATGTCCTCAAACCAGGTGACCAAAGAAAGGAAGGATAAGAAGCTAATTATAAAAATGATTCTGAAGCCCAGCACCCGTAAAAGTATTTATAATATATAATATAGTTATTGACAAAACGGGTAGATACCGTGGTAATAGTGTTATCTGCGACGGTGCCTTGGTCAGGAGTTACTTGGTTACTGGTTATATCCGGAGGATTCTCTCGTGTATCGAAACCGCGTACTTGTATCACCGGTTCCTCCGGCACCAAAGTACCATTCGGAAACTTACGTATGATTGTGTTATTCGGGTAAATGCCAACAATGAGAAATGGTGTTTCTTTAGTAGGATACATGGACGGTTTTTTACGCACCACCGTATTGTTCGGCAAGATCGCAAACAGGTAATAGTCTTTTTTGTTCGTTGGAATTTGTGTCGTGGTAGGTGTACCGCCGAATCTAAGTGCAATCGTGTCATTTTTCAGGTTTGTGGACTCGATTATGTTTGATGAAATGTCAAGCGTGGTTGTTTCAGTTTCAGCAAATGTGCTTGTTTCAACAGAGTTTTCAGTAGTTGTTGTGAACATGTCGCTATTTACATCCGTTAATTCAAGGTTTTGGGATTCAGGAGTAGTACTGAGTATCTCAAATGAAAAATCAGTGTTGTCTAAACTAACAGTTGTTGCTTCTCCTAAAGTTGATGTATCAAAACTATCAAATGTAGTAGTTTCTCCTGAATTTGGAAAGAGTTCAGATATACTACCAAATGTAGTTGTTTCACTCGACATTGTAGGAGATTTTGTCGTACTAATAATCTCAAAAGGTAGTTCAGAACTGCCGAAATTTAAAGCCTCAGTGGTAAAACCTGATTTAGTAGTACTCTCAAACGGCAAATCAGAAATTGCATTCTCACTACTGGAAGTACTAGAAACTTCATTTTTATTTAATAATTCAAATCGAGCAGATAAATCAGGAACATCATTGGCAGAATTTATGGAAACACTTTGGATATTCACAGAGAAAATATTTGGAAAGGCTGGAGGCTTGAATGTAACAGGCTCCATCATGGTTTCAGCCTCAGTTGGAGATGATGTAACCAACATGGTTGACGATTCTGGAGCAACAGTTCCTTCAATGAATTTCATTGAATTAACACTTGTTACTCCTGTTTCAGTAGTTTTACTTAAATCTTCTGCTTCAGATATTACAGGCATTATAGTGTTCATTATTTCAGTTGTGGAAGGCATGGAATTTGAAGTAGTTGTTGAAGGGGAAGTAGTAGTTGTAGACATTGTGGATTCTGGAGTTGTACTGATCATATCTTCAGTTATAGAAAGAGATGCTGCAGTAGTATCTTCTTTTAAATCTTCACTTGGAAGATTTTTGATTCGAAGTTCAAGATGTTCTGTAGTTACTGATTCAGTTTCCATTGTAGCAATTTTGGTCGACGAATCTATTTTAGGAGCAATTTTGATCATTGTGTTTTCTTTAGGAATCGCGTTGGTTGTAGATTCTGATTCTGTTTTAATAATATTGGTCGTCGATTCTATCCTAGGAGCAGCTGTAGTAGTTGAGTCTTCCTTCGGTGACTCTTCTGGTGCTGCCGTTAAAGGGGACGATTTGGCGGTCGTAGTTATTGTGTTACCAATGTTTAATAAAGAAAGCAAGGTGGATAGGGTACGTTTTTGTATAGTATTTTCAGTAGAAATATCATTCAAAAACCCTTTAATGGGATCAATGGTTGTGGTGTGTTGTGTAGGGGATAATGATTGAGTTGTGGAAACGATAGTTACAGATCTTAGTTTCTCCGTGATCGCGCGTTTAGTGGTTGAAGATGAAGAATAAGCTTTAGCCGGATGTGATCTAGTGCTTACTAATTTTTGAGTTGGTTTAGTTATAATTACCACGCGTTCAGTGGATGATGGGCTCGTTGTGGTTTCAATAATACTTTGAATGGACGATAAAGAATTCAAAATTCTGTCGATGACCGATCGCGGGGTCCCGAAACTTATATCTCCTTTCCTGGCCGGTATTTTTTGAATTGTTTGTGGTACTCTTGGTTTTGGAGTCGTCGTTGGTTTTGCTGTTGTTGTGGTTGTTGTTGTGGAAGAGTTCTGAGTCAAAGATTGAATAATTTGTTGAAATAACGAATTTGAGTTCTCTGTGGTTAATTGTTGTATAGTGTTTTCACGTATAGATGAAGTCGAGAACATTGTAGAAGACCGAAGTGGATTGTTAGTTGAAGAGACAATAGGAGAAGTAGTAGAAGTAATAGCGTGTAGTATACTCTCTAATAAATTTACAGGTCTACTAACTTGATCGCTTGTCATTGTCAGTTTATTTTTGTTAGTCTTTGTCGGATTAGGAGTAGTATTTGTTTTGTCGTCGGGGGTGGATTGCAAGTACTCTGCTCTGATCAAATTCGCGGATGGGATGGACACTCGGACGGGCTCATCCAGTGAAATGATTTCCATTCCAAGCTCATTTTCTTCCGTTATAACTCCCGGTTGTGTAGTTGTGGATGTTGTCTGTAAATAGAACACCTCTCCAATTTTCAACATTCCTCAATTATTGTATACTTTAACTACGATTCCGTAACTACTGTAATAGCAAATTAGTTCATTATGTTTTCAATATTTACAATGACATTGCAACTTTGATAACACTCATTTACAATATATTTTTACAAAGTTCAAACTTTTTCGATATACACCAACGCGTTTTATCAAAATTGCAATAATATATGGTTACACTGATGAAATAATCATTTTAAGCGAAATATATTTGGTTTAATTTAATAATATTTAAAATTTAGACTTTATTTAACTTTTAGCTTCACAAAAAAATTTTAAAAAAACCAAATATTTTGTTCTTTATGACACGCTAAACATTCAGATCGTGTAGAAAAGTAGCTTTTGCAATATTATAAAAATACATATTATGTAATAATTCCGTCAAGCTCAGTAAAAGATACTCAAACATATAGCGCAATTTGTATCCCTAGATTGTTATAAATACAAAAATAAATTAATACATGTTTTGAGATTTAAACAATGGCTACTTTGATACACAACCTTAATTAATCATCGAAAGATAAGAAATAAGAACCGCTTAGTACTATATATAGTAGACTTATTTTATGTTTAAGAAAAGAAATTTATTTACATGTTTATCTTAACTTATATAATAAATATATTCAATTGAATTTGAATTTAAGGCTCACATTTGATGGGAAAAATCAACAAAAATTTGTTTAAATAAACCAAGCTTAAGTATTCTTATAAATATAAGTGCTTTGTGCCAGTGCAGTTAAATTCTTAAGCGATACTTGTACATGCGGGTTTAACTTATTTCTTAAATCGTCTTTAAAGAATTATGTACAATTATATACAGATGAAAAAAAAAATTAAAATGAAAAGCCATAATTCGATATCCATTTGCGTTTATTAGTATCAATAATATATGTTGTGGTAGAAAAAAAAATACATATCAGTATATTAGCTTATATAACTACTCCCAATACTAACAGAGTACATCACCTTATGTAACAATAGATATATGAGTATATGAATATAATAGAAAAAAAGCCTTAAAATATACAGAATACTGACAAAATTTGTTTTATATATACAATTCATTTTTCAACAAGTGCGAAGAAAAATAGTGTATAACTTGTAAAAAAAATCACAAAAAATAATAATTTTAATAAATCCAACGAGGTATAAAAAAATAAAATTAAAAAAAATAAACATAACTTAAATTAAACTTAAATTATTGAGTATTTATTGTTGAGTATTATAAAAATATCAATTAAAAATATTGTGTAATATTTTCAATGATTATTTTCGTAAGTAAAAAAAATTAAAGCTCTCATTTAATTGTGTATCGTTTTAAAGCCTGGAATAAAATCTTCATACTGGCTATGACGTCACCTATGACGTCACAATCGGTTAAACGACCACTGATAATCCAAAAAATAGTCGTTGTAAGTCGCTTTGCCAACACCCTTAAGAAAAAGACAGAAATTTGTCAAAATGAACTACTAATCATTAATTCTAGTGTCCAATGTGTCCGAATTGTCCAGTCTCAGCTTGGTTGTCCTGTCAAATTGTGCTGTTGTGTTTTTAGGAATAAAAATCAGACGTATCTCGTTATTTTATGGATATAAATTAATGGCTTTTCATTTTGCATGAATGCTTCAATGATATCGTATTTAAAATTCCCGTTTTTGTTCGCGCCGAAAGTTGATGGCTCACTTACCGATATGACCGGAGTTACTGTGGGTACCGTAGGCACATATGCTGGCGCTGGTGTAGCTTTATTGAAGCCTGTTGCTCGCAAGATGTCGCTACGGTATTTTGAACTGAAGCGATGTGGTTTTGATTTCGAAATTGATGCCTATAATACAATATTTTTTCGCGATTTAAAAACAATTACATTTCCACAATTATTTTAATAATTAAATATAAATAATAATTATTTACCAATAAACGCATTCATACCTCACTTGTAGCAACATAATGTTCAACAACATTATTTCTAGCTGGATAACTTCTTTTGTGCGTAGTCGTTTCTACTTTTGGTGTAGCAGTCGTGCTTCTTGTTCCTTTTTTGCTGCTATACAGTCCAGTGGCTGCTTTCGGCGTTTGCAGATTTCTTGGTTTAGCCCTATGTGTTCTATTTCTCTCAGCCGTTGTTGAATTCGCATAGTTTGGTTTCGATTTCTCGGATTTAGCCACATCTGCTTTGAATCTAGCGTGGAATCTTTGCCGTGTAATTTTTGAAGTGATTGAAGTCAAGACTTCTTTCATTGTTGACGTACTAGGGGGTAAAGCTGTTGGTTTTAGGGCTGTTTCGATTTTATTATCGCTTGTCGATTCAGATATTTCGACTCTTGTTGTCGTTCTTGGGGCAGAACGTCTTGGGGCATGTGGGGAAGAGTTTAATACTTGGATATTATTATCTTCATCCTATATTAAAAATGTATTTATTTATTAAACTTTACCGCGAGTATTTATAGAGAAAATAAACCTATACTAAAGTAATATTAATTTTCTATACTCTTTTAATTCATGTACAACTATATAAGATTATCTCTTTTTAATCAAATTTGGTCTTATGTTAGTTTAAAATTAAATGCTTGATTATGAATACGGTAGCACTAGTTTTATGCATTTGTGTATTGTTTGTCTCTTAATTGAGTGTCTTTCTGCTGATTGTTAAATTTCGATGATAATAGGTTTGTTCCAACTAATGTTAGAATTGGTTTCAAACTGTACGACGCATGCGCATTATGAAAATAACGTTCCGTTGGAACGAATGCGCATGCGTCTAACCGATTCTAACGTTAGTTGGAACAAACCCAAATTTGAATTGTCTTTAGCCAATTAACACTTTCAGTTTTGGTTTCTTTGTATTTATCTAATTGTGTCCACAATAGTAAAGTTTAACCGAAATATTGTAATATGTTTATAATGCTTATTCGTTAAAAATATAATTATAATTTAATATTACTATAATATTAATTTATTTAAAAAAGTTTCTAGAAAATCTCAAAACGTTCTAGGAAGCAAGTGATCTTATTGGTTGGTTTAATTGTTTCTTAAACGTACCCTACCCATTTATAGAACTAGGTATAAGTTAACCTTTAACATTTAAACTTGCAAAATACGTAAATCACTTTAAAAGTAATTACTTATATAAATTTACACATTCACTCTTGTGGTCTTGTATTGAGTTAATTATCCACTTTATTCCTTTTACTTCGATAAGATCTACGGTACTCAAACAATTAAATTTTGTGCATGAACCTGCCGCACAAATCGTTCTCATAATACCGGATAAGTTTTGAGGTCACTGATCAAGATACATGTACATGTTATCAAGATTTTCGTAATACTACGCTTGTTTGCTGACCGCTGGTCGTCTATTTAGGGCAAATGGTTACCGCCATTTATTTTATGGATAATCGGAAAATAAAAAAAAAGTGTCTCTCGATTCTTGTGTACATGAATTGTAGTATAAAGCAATTTTGTTTTAAAAGAGAAAGTAAACCACAGTTGTTTGACTGGAGGGTTTTTTTTTATTTATCATGTCAGTTCGGTATGAAAGTGAAATATCATTGAACCAATAAATAACATATATGTATGTGATTGATTTGATGTGGTAAGGATGTAAATCAGTTGACTGTGTTTATTCAACGGGGCATGCTAAATCTGTTATAATCGCATCGAAGAGAAATTTGATTATTAAATTCCTATTTTTTTCTTTTTTTCAAAAATGAGCTTATTTAGAATAATATATAGTTTGAATACAGTTCCTTATTTAAATTCAATTACGATGACGAAGCACTTATAAAGTATTGAAAGTTATTTCATATTTTATATAAATATACATACATACATACTATTTTTAAATTAAATTTCCATATAGCCGATAACGTTTCTGTGGCAATTTTGTATTGTGTATTTTGAAGTAAATTTAATTGATAGATTAAAAATAATTATTAATACATTTGCACAACTTCCGAAAAATGTAAAGTCTCACAGTTATCGGGTTAAATAAGCCATATACTATTTAAAGTAAAAGTTAATAACGAATTTAGTCATAGTTAATTTAACTCAAGCTACACATGTAATATTTAAATTCAACAAAAATTATTTCGCATTTCATTAACTATAATATCTTAATAATAAAAAGTGCTTAAGGAATCTAGATTATTTTTAGAAATTTATATACTGTCAAGTTTAGCAAATAAATATAAATAAAGTAAAGAATCTCATTATTGTTGAAATAAAAACAGAAAACCAATAACTTACTTTTCTTTGATCACGTTGGCTGGGTGGGTAAGGTAATTTCAGTGCCGCGCTCGAAGACACGATTTTCTCTGGTGTCACGACAATAACATCTTCTTTCGACCTTGTCTCCTACGAAACAACAGTTCATAAGTTCATGTACCAATGTCAGCATTTCATTCAATATTTATTCACAATAAGTTCTTAGTATAGTGTTGCAATATCGTGTAATTTTGTTCAGAGATCTTCCGTCTTAATAACAATAAAACATTTAAGATTTTTCAATAAATTGCTTATCAAATTTTATGAATAAATTTCTAATAAACAGTATATTTTGTTGAATAACTGATAATACGTCATGCAATTTTGGTGCAGATGTAAGCAATAAAAAGCATGTGAGAATGTATAGCGAAAATGACAGTGATGTGATATGTATGTACCGTACCCTATAAAGCTACAAAAATAGATTTTATCTATAAATTTTCTCAATAATATATATTTTTATTATAGAATTGTATTTGTGTTTTAAAAATGTAATATAGTTTATTTTAACACAAATAACTAATATGGTTTATTCGGTTTTGGATAATATAAATTTTAAAAAAATACATCATTGTATACCTTTTCTTTCTTAGCATTGATCAAAGCTTTAAAAGACTCTGGGTAGTTATCCGATTCTTCAATCTGTTCTTCGGAACTAGTCAAATCAGAATGATTTTTCGTTGTTCCCCGTTTCGTATTCCTGGATCGTTTTAAAATTGTTTCAGATGTGTCAGCGCGCTTCACACTTTTCGACATAGTACTCTCAGCAACTTCTTGACTATGGAGTTCATCTTCCATTTTGTTGAACCTAGAAACACCTCTTCGCAAAGATCTCGCAGGAGCCTCGTGCCTCACTTCAGACTTAAACGATCTCACAGGTGTTTCCACCTTTACTTCAGCTTTTTGTCTTAGTGGTGTTTCAACCTTTATTTCAGCTTTTTGTCTTAGAGGTGTTTCAACCTTTATTTCAGCTTTGTGTCTTAGGGGTGCTTCAATCTTTACTTCAGCTTTTTGTCTTAGAGGTGTTTCAACTTTCATTTCAGACTTTGCTCTAATAGGAGCTTCATGATTTACTTCAGGTTTTGAATTTTGCAAAGGAGCCTCTTGTTTCACTTCAACATTTGATGTTTTCTGAAATACTTCAGTTTCAACATTTGGGACTTTTACAGGGGCTTCACTTTTCTCTTCAGGTTTAGCAGTAGTAGGTCGTTGAACTCTAGATCTCCTAGGTGCCAAATTTTGTAATCTCGTTTCTGAAATTGTAGGTTCTATTTTCTTTGGTTGACTTCTTTCCTGTTTTGGAGCTCGTCGTGGCGACTCTGTTGTTGAACTTGTTTCAGAAGCATGTCGGTTTCTATTCCTGGATGTTGTTGATTCTTGAAATCGTTTTCCTTCTTTTCTCTGGTTTCTTGATCGTGGAGGAGTAGCTTCAGAACTTGTAGTAGAATGATGGTTTCGCCTTTTTGGTTCAGTATCTAATTTGTTGTTTTTAAGTTCTCTGATTGGTGCCCGACGATTTAAAGCATTCCTGAATTTTGGTTTTGTTGTTGTTGTTGTATCTACATTCACTGGAGAGTGAGTAGTTTTTGTAGCTTTGACTGGAAAACGAGTACTTCGTACTTTCGGAACTGGGGAACTAGCTTCAAAATTATGTTCAGTTGTGAAACGACTTGCAGTTCTGGCTTTAGGAGACGAAGTCTCAATGTTTGATGGCTCTTCATTTTTACGTGGCTTGCTTCGTACTTTTGGGACGAATGTCGTAGCTTCATGAACTTCTGTTGTAGTACTTCCTGTGACTTGTTTAGGAGTTGTCAATGGAGAAGTTGATTCGATAGTTGTTTTTGATAATTCTGGCGCAACATCAACTGCAGTTGATTTCTCAGTTTTTGGTTCACTTTCAAACAGTGGTAATACTTCCAATTTAGCTTCATCAAAAGGTGGCATGCTTCGCAACCGAGAATTGCGTCTCACTGCTTTGGGAGCATCATTCAATGCTTCAGTAGAAACTTCAAAACTACGTGCCCTTGATTTTTGAGGAACTCGTCTGTGAACCTTCTCTTGAGTACCAATTTCACTTACTTGGGTATCAACTGCAATTCTCGCTTCACGTCTTCTACTGGATGCAGTTTGAATTCCAGTTCTTCGAACTCTGCTATTTGGTTCATCAACATCAATATCAATTCGTTTCGTAATCTTAGATTCTATTTTACGACCAGTCCTTGATCTGGTAGGATGTTCATTTTCACTCTCGATTGAAAACGATCTTCGATTTGCTGATTCATGAGCTACTGAATCGGCAGGTCGTCGTCTGAAATTCCGTGTACGTGTTATTTCGGCTTGATGTGTTGTTGTTTCAGTAACTTCTTTTCTTGGAGGTCGAGTTCTTGACGGAATTCTTGCTGCGTGTGTGGTAGTTTCTACTCGAAGATTGGCTCTGGATTTAAGAGGCGTTCTGGTTAAAACTCTGCGAGGTTCTTCTCGGACTAACTCTACTATTGGGGAAGGTTCTGGTTTTTGTAACTTT
This sequence comes from Nebria brevicollis, assembly GCA_944738965.1. Classification (NCBI taxonomy): domain Eukaryota; kingdom Metazoa; phylum Arthropoda; class Insecta; order Coleoptera; family Carabidae; genus Nebria; species Nebria brevicollis. The sequence goes on along the minus strand of OX122898.1, from coordinate 6,857,162 downwards.
GGTTGTTTTTTTACTTCCAAAGTTGCTTCACTGGTTTCGGGGGTAAATAATGTTGGGAGCGAAGCTTCTGACTTAACTTCCTCTGATGTTGACTCAGGAGTTATCGCAGCCTCTGAAGATATTTCTGAAGTTTCACTGGATATTTCTAATTTCGCAGTAGATAGTTCCACAACTGGGGTTGAAGATACTTCTAACGTATTTCTATTTCGCAGCAATGGTCTTTTAATATTTTCACGTGGTATATCATCGATGACTTCTTCAACTTCGTAAGACCCATGGCCAGATAATTTTCTACTTGTTTCTTGGGGTCTATGTCGCGTTTCCGTGTGTCGTTCATAATCTAATCTTCGCCTCGCAGGCTGAACGTTTCGACTAGATTCTTCATCTGCAACTGTATCGGCTATTTCAGCGAATTCTGGCGATTTACTAAATTTTGCCCTACCCCTACTTGTGTGTGATTTTACTACAGGTGTTTCGCTACTTGTAACTGATGGCTGAAAACATAAAGAATTCGGGGCACATTTTTACAAATTCATATTTGAAATTGTTTTTTTTTTAATTTTACAGTTGGATATACTTTTACGTTGAAATTAGTAGCATTTTTGGTAATTCTAATATTATTTTAGATATATTAAATTTTCAGGTTGTGTGAATTCTACAGACTTTTTTACAAATTTACAGATCGTGTCACCTCTCTGCAATTACTTCTGTAGTAAAAAAAAGATTTACAGGTTTCTACAAACATTTGACCTAATACAAAATTTGAATTAATAAACGTTACGGTTTAAAAATGAACAAATACAATAAATACGAATTAACTATTAATTTAATTGTAATTCTATTCCATTACATTTTATAATTCCTTAAATATTATTATGCAAACTGAGATAGATTACAGTTTCTTACAGTGATATGTTGCAAATAATATCTTTAAAATGAAATTATTTTTGTGTATGATAGTAAAATAACTTCATAAACAAGGTAATTTTATATTAAAATATATTTAAAATGTCAATTTTAATATATTAGAGCTGAATTAAACCTAATTTCTATAGCGCATTGACATGTGGTAATAATTGTACAGGATATGTGATTAGTTAATATTTTCTTCACTTCGAAAGCCGAGCCATAATAATTATCTAACTATATTTTTTTAAGATTAGTTTTTTTTTTGTATATGTATATGCTTTTTACATATTGCTCCGGGTGCAATTGACCAATTAATAATCAAGTGTGTGTTATTAAAAGTTTTGATTTCACTTTTATTAAAAGTGCAAAAAAATCAGGCGTCATTCGTAGAAATACGTATTAATTGTTTATTTGTATCCTTGATACTTTTTCTTCTCGATTGAGTTCGGAATGTATTCAATAAATTACCATAAATATTAATGCCTGAGCATAAATGCATTAGTTGAAGGTGAACATATTAGTTTCGTACTAACAAACAAATTTTAATAATCATATATGCGTGTCGTTAATTTCGGAAGTAATTTAGGGAAATAATATGCGTAAGTAAATGTGATGGTAAATTTAAAAACAAAATTTTGTTTTCCGGGTTTTAAGCAACTTCGGCATGACTTTTATTTTTAATATAATGAAAGTGATTTGTTAAGAATTTATGATTAAGTATAGATAAATCGCTTTCTATCTACGATTGGCATGGCGTTTAGCAATTTTAACTATTTGCTTGACGCTTCCAAAACTGTCAACAATTTATTTGTTTTTAAGTTGAAAAGGTCACATTATATATATTTCACCAATCGCGTATACGTAATAACTACACAAACACACACAAGTATATAAATTAAGTTTATATTTTCGTGTTAATAAAGAAAATAAAAATGTATATACTCTAAATCCAATTATTTTTATTATATAAAAGACACATATATCTAAATAAGCTATATTTAATATTAAACTGGCCAACTTGATTGAAACTAACCAGTCATTCTTAATTGTGTTAGACTCGACATAGAAAGCAAACTAGTTTGTATCGTAAAAATGTGCAGACACATTCGTCAGTGTTTAACTATTTATTTATTTGGGGCATCAAATTTGTTAATTTTTCACAAATTCAAATACAAAATATCTATGGTGTCCCATATTGGTCACTCTTATAGGCAGTAGAAATACTACGAAAATAGATTTAAATAATTTGATAATCTAATCATCGCAAACTATTCATTTAATTATTGGAACACTTTTTGAGTAAATGTTTCAATCAAGAGTTGTTAGAAATATTAATATTTTTCATCTTGATTCTTACAAGTTAGTTCGTAATTTTTTCGAAATATCTTAGAATTAAATATTCCTTCCAAAAATAAGATTTATTGCAAGGGGGTAAAAGAATTTAATTTAAAAATTTATATTTGCATTGTTCAATGATTTGGGATCTAAAGCGTTTATAAAGGCAAACTTACAATCGACGTTATTGAAAAAAATGTCAATTTGGATTCAATAATTACAATTTCGAAATTTTATATGATCACAATGCACTTCGTATAAGAAAGTAAAAACATACTTTCTTCATAATTTCTATTTTATATCCAAATATGTTCCAACCATATTCTTTCATATTGATGTCAGCTTATAAGAGTTTGGTATTTTTAATACAGATAATATTTAGTGCTAATCAAACAAGAATACATACATAAACCAATCAGACCATTATATTAATCGTATTTATTTTAGCAGTAATTCGCAATCGAATTAATAATAATTCACCCAATAAAATTATTTTAATCATGATTATCTTTTCTTTCTTTATTTGTAATCGTTTAGTTACCTTTACGATTTATGTGTCAGTTATTGAAAAAAAAAACGAATAGTAAATTACTTTTTATAATATCCTTTTTTACTTTCTTATACGGAGTAATAAGAAAGTATTGAAATCATGAAAAATATCAGTCTCTAGATTTTAACGAAATTATACCTTTTGACCTTTCTGTGTGTGTCTGTGTGTATCTGTAACTGTGTGTATGTGTGTGACTGTGTGTGTGTGTGTGTGTGTGTGTATGTGCTCCAACCCTTACGTATTGTATGTGACTTTTATTTTTGAAAATATATTCAAACCGTAAGTGCATGTTTACTCTATTTATTTTTAGTGGTTTTTGCAAAGGTTTTGAAACGCTTGCATTTTTAGTAAAAATAATTAGAATAGCATAATAAATAACTATACTTTTTTTTAATTATTCATAATTTGTATTTAAACATTCCTTTTATAAAAAATTATTATGTAGAAATATTTTGTTTGATATTAGGTTAAACACTAAATATGATCCGAATATAACAATTTCTAATATAGTGTACTGAATATTTTCTTAAATTATTCAAAATTTATATTTTAATATCCCTTCTGTCTAAATAAAATACGTATAAAAAAGTGCATTGCAAGACACAGCAGATATTATTTATTTTGAAAACCACCGTGTTCTGACCCAACGTTGATATCTCCATGATTAAGTATCAAATTTACAGAAAAAGTGTGTTATATTATACAATAACAAACAAATTTTGTATAACTAATAAGTTTTAGATCATAAAAAGTATTTAGACCTTCGTGATTAATATTACTTGTAAACATTACGACATAAAACCAATACTCCATTGAACGAACATCAACAATTTTAACCGTATCAAATAACGTTGCTTCATAGAAAAATTTTCTCTTTTATATATTCCCAAATAAATTATTCAAGAAAAAAAAGCATCCCATTTTCACTTAACACAAATTTTAAATGCTAACAACAATAATTAAAATTTCAGTCACCGAATTTCTGAGTTCGTAATCTTTGGAACTGCATCATAAAATATACTTTCTCATTCGTGGCTGTACATATGGTGAGTTCCACTGGTCGACTGTTTTTGTTAGTTTTTGTGACTTTCAGTGATAAACGAATGGATATCCTTGTAAGAGAAGGCCTAGTTAGACATTGTAAAATATTGTGCTATATCTTATTCAAGATAGTTAAAGATAATGCATTTAAATGCATTGTATGTACTACATGCACTTATGTAATTGTGATTTTATTTCATTCTGTCGCTAATCTACACAGGAGATTTACATCTGAAATATGATAGTTTATTGTTATTGGTTTATTTAGTTATATTTTATATTTTTTCTTATATTTCTTGGGTTATTAAAAATATTATATAAATTATATTAAATCTTTGGAAACACGAAGCTAATAAACAAATATACCTTCACTTTGTATGTAGCAAAAAAAAAGTAATAACTAATAGTTCATAAACTTGATTATATGTGTGTATGTATTTTTTTATTCCTAATGATTATTATAAGCTACATTTAATAATTTGCCATTTATAAAACTACTTCAACTGAACGAATTGGCTTTTTTAAGTCTAATTGTAAGTGAAATAAATTACTGGTAAAAAACTAAGAATGTTTCTTATTTAGAACAATTATATATTATTTAATTTGTTTATTTCGATTTCAACCTTCTCCTTAAATAACGATAACTGTAATAACTACAGTATTTGAAATGGCAATTAATTAAATAAAAAATATATAATTTTTGTTAGGGAAGTGAAGCTGCTTAATGTTCAACTTGAAAGTGTTAATTTAGTTTTAATTTATATTTGGTATTTTAATTATTAAAAAATGCAAAAGGTTTTCTGCCCATTTGATAGGAATAAGTATGTTGTTATGTATGTATGTAATTTTTACATTCTTATACGAAGAGATTTTAACGGAAATACATCTTTTGACCTTCCCTGGATCGAATTAGGTTATTTTTGGTATGACGTCTATGTGTGTGTGTGTATGTGAATACTCTCAGCCTGAACGGCTGATGGTTAAATTATGAAACTTTAAACTTAAGTTTTCTATAAGAATATAATATAATATTATAAAATAATAAGCCCGATAGTGCATGTTTACTCTAGTCCTTTCTTGCGGTTTCTGCATTATCTTCAAAACGGCTGGACTTACAGTAAAATAATTACGACAAAAATTAAATATTTTAATATTTCACACAACTTTTACTTAAATTTCTTTTTCATTGGTTACAAGGAAATCGTTATTGTCATCTTATTTATATTGGTATAGTTACGTAGGTATAGGAAATATTATTACATAAATCGTATCAGCTACGCCTGTCAATTGTTTGATAGAAAAACAAAATAAACTCAAATAATTGATCTTTTAACATATAATATCAAATGTAAGAAATATGTTTTGTGGAAAAGGTTAGTAAAATATTAAATACTATCTAAACAAAATACGTAAGAAAGTTCAGTGCAGGACACTGCAGATATTTTATACATAAGCTGTATGCTGGTGGGTGTTTTAGCCAATTTAAATCACTTACGCAACAAGTTCGTTAGACCTACTTTTGTCAATTTTTTTTCTTCAAAAATTACTCAATTTAATAAAAAATATTGAAATGTTATTTGTAGTTTGCCCCAAATATAAAACGATCAATCAAATACAATTTTTTTAAATGAAATAAAAAATCTATTATAAATGTACAAATGTATGTTTTGGGGTTTCAGCAATTAATTCTGTTTTTGAAGTTGGAAATTGTGAGAAAAAAATGCCAATTTTAAAAAACCACACATTTTGCTTATATATTATATTTCACTTTTCTTGTATAAATAATTAATATAATAGTTACTGACATACATTTCTATTAGTGTAAAATATGTAGTAAATGATTGCAATTTATACAAATAAATATTCTAATTTGCAGGATGTATAAAATTATAGAAAAATTGCCTATGTAAAATTTTGGTAGCATATGGTATTTTATTGCTTTATAAATTACTCCAAAATATTCAGTGAAAGTATGAAATTGACTGTTTATTTATTTAATAGCTATACATAATATTAAATATTATAATCATATTTAATAATATGTATAGAAAATTACTTATTTATTTTTAGCAGCTAATACATATGAGTTTTCATATTTACGTTCACAAAAATGTGAATTTAATTCATTTCGAATATTGCATCATTTTGATAACTATCTCAATCATTTTAAATAAGTTACTATTGATTTGATTTTGTAAGTAAATCCTAGAAAAGGTATGTTTACCTTCCCATTTATGATATATGAAATTACGTCAAATACGTTTCATTTTAGAAATGGACAATCGAAAAACTTTCTTTCATTTTGATATCTACCTAGTAATAATAAAAATAAATTCGCGGAGTTTCGTTTTTCAATTTTTATCCTTCGGCACTTTTAGTCACGCGATACACTAGTTTTAAGATTTTAAAAAATATATATAATTTGAAATTTCACGCAATTCGTCCAAATGAAAGTGAAATTATAATAAAAACGTACCTAATTCCTAATTGAGATATAATTCAATTTATTGACACATAACTTCAAATTACTGGTATTAGTTTTTACTTTCTTATACAGAGTAATTAATAACGATTGTAATTATGAAAAAATTCGATTGAAATACATCTTTTGGCATTCCGGTTCACGTCTGTCTGTGTGTGTCTGCTTCTGTGTATGAGTGCTTGATGGTAAAATTATGAAGCTTTAAACTTAAGATTTGTATATGTCTGGCAAGGAAATTTATTTTGAAAAGAATATTTGAACCGGAAGTGTAAACTTAAATAGCAACAATTACTTTGTTTTGATTTACTATTTTTCACTTTTTTTTTAATTTGGCACTAAATTACTATTTTTGTTTTAAACACTGAATTTCCATATTTCCTATAAAAAGTCACGTTGAATACTTTTCAGAAAGATGTTAGAAATCGAAATGAATAAAATACACATAATTTTTATTAGCATTCTACAAGCTCACTTTTCATTTTTATTTAAACATCATTTACATATTATTATTAATACATAATTTCACTAATATTAACAAATAAATTTTAAAAAAATTTATTTTAATATATTCACTCTCAAATATTTGCGATAAATTATTAGAACTGAAAAAAAAATCTAAATTTAAATGTAGGGCTTTATGTCATATTTGGTACATAATTTACAATTCTGGTATTTTTAACAATGTTTTTTTTTTCCGAATTTACTAATAAATGTCTTTAAAATCGCTTGGAATTTGTTTGTAATATGGAAATAATTTTTCTAAAGCATAGCAACCTTTACAATAACATAACTGATCAATCGTGAATTTCCTAGTGCATGTGAATAATTTTTAATGTAAACGTAAACACCACGCTCTAATTCTTTACATACAGATACTCTAGAATTATTGATACGTCATTGCAATAATATCAATACACAATATATTTCTGGATTACTTTCAAGGTTGTTCAAAGTAACAGTACCGTTTTTTAAGGTTACTCAGTGCTTGTATATATCTTTGCACTTCGTGAGTAACTATGAAAATAACACCTGTATTATTGCAAATAAATTTTAGATAATATTGATAAAATAAACAAAGCACTTGTAGATTGTTAGTTAAGAAATAGAAATTCATTCTTACAATATGTTAATTCTTTTTTTATTAGAGATTTTAAAGTTTCTTTCAAGCGTATTATGAACAACCTTTGCGTAGCAAGGACGTCTACGATTTTTTTATTTTATTCAACAACCTTTTAATTATGTTATTAGACTAGTTTAGTATATTAAACCAGTGGTTCTCTTATATGAATACATTTAAAATAAATTAATCTTGACTTTATTAGTTTGTTTTTCAAAATATCCGCAGTGTCTGGCACTGAACTTTCTTATACGTCTTTTGTTTAGAAGGCTTTAGAATAAATCAAGAAAATGTAATTATTCAGCATACCCTATTTTAAATATTTTATTAACTATTAAAACACATTTCTCGCACACACAGGCACACACACACACACACACACACACACACTCACACACACACACACACACACACACACACACACACACAGACAGACGTTATTTCAAAAATAGTCAGACTCAGTTCAGGGAAGGTCAAAAGGTATATTTGCCGTTAACTTATCGAGAACAATTTTTTTCATGGTTTTTCAGACTTACTTATTACTTCGTATAAAAATGTAAAAATGAAGTATTTGTAAATCATAACTCGCAACAATCCGTTACAAAGAGGAGATGGCAATATAGCAACATTTCTAGCAGAGACTACCGATTACAGCATGTTATAAATTAAACCATAACAGCAAGCTTGAAATATACCTTTCACGCATTAAATAAATTTGTTCCGTTATATGGTAGCAAAAATCTCACAATCATATCGGGGCTACGTGGTTACAATACGGAATTTGATTCTGTATATGTCTATACTGAAGCTCATTGGTCAAAGCTAATGTAATTTTTCGCGATTCAAGTAAACATGGCGATAAAAATTGACTAACTTATGCATGAAGGCTGCACAAAATAAAATTGTTTTCATGTATCGGTTATTTTTATGTTCTGTGCTAATATTGAATAACAGAATTTGTCCCAAATTAATAACCGAAACAAAACCGTACTTCCTGTTGTGTACCTAGACGCACCTCGAGTTTATTTATTAATAAAACGTTAATATTTAACAAATTTATGTATTTTACATACTATGGTTTATAGTTTTGTTAAAATTAAATCTTAATATATACTAAACAAACGCACAAATCACCTGATTCCATCTATGATAAGCGAAGGTCAGATCTGTTAGTCCTTTCTTGGAAGTGCCGCAAATAATAACGAATTAAAAAATAAACTGAATAATTCGTATGTTAAACTACCAAATAAACTGTATAAAAATATGTAACGTTACCAAATATACAATTTGATTGTGAAAATATTTAAAATGTAATACTAGGCACGTAATTGTGCCATAAAAAAAAACGCATTAAATAATTTTTGTGTCATGTTTTCTCAACGTAAATTTGCATGGCATAAATATCAGTGACGGATTATTTTATATGATATATATTTTCCGGTATTGAGATAATTAATTTGTTTATTTTAAATTGTACCGGATATTTTGATTGAATAGTGTCGAAGTAATTTGCTTATAACAATATTCACAGACAAAATAAACCGCTAATAAAGTAGAATTTAATGTTCATCCTATTTCAATTTATTTACAGTTACATTTTTTTTCTAGTTGATTTATGATTAAAAATAAATCGTTTTACTATGAATTAGGTAGTATAGTATTTTATAAATGAGCTTAAAAAGCAACACTGAATTTTTTTCTCTCATAAAGCTATAGTTTTACTTTAGAAATATTAATTTTGTTCGGATTCTAAATATAATTTGCTTTATGGAATACTTAAATCTGCAGAAATGAAAGCTTGATGGTTATAGAATACGGTATAATTTATTTCTTTAGAGTGTGGAAACATCTGGCATCTATCATAAATATTAAAAATAATTGAAACTGATACCGAAGAATGAGATCGGATGTATTTGACAGAATTACAAGATAATTATTTGACAACAAATGGTTTAACAAATGTAAAAGCACATCCTCTAATTTTTTTTTAATATTCTTGCTAATTTAGATATTATGATTGATTCTAATTGCTGGCGCAGAAAGACACGAGTAGGTGATATCCTGTCTTCGGCACGAGTCTTCAGTAATGATCTTCCTGTATAACTAGGTTAGGAAGACTTAACTTGATCTGTGTTGATTTGACGAAAGAAAGTTGAAGTTTCTCAACAGCGCGCGGATGGACGTACAACTTTAACCAGTCGTAGTTCAATGCCAAATTATTTATTCTTTTTAAATTTAACACTACAAGACGTAAATTAAAGCAAAATATAAGCTTAAATTCACCTCGGAATTTTGCATTTGTCGAATTTAAAATAGATTAAAGTATTTTAAAATGAAATATTTCCAAATTTCTGCAATTATTATGAAGGTCGTTCAAAGAAAAGCATTTTTTTTTTGTTTTTGTTTGTAACTTAATCCAATTGCATTGGATTAAGTAGTTATTATTTATAAATCAACATAAGAAAATAGACATTCCTTGCATATATTTTAATTGGAATTTTATTTCTTTCGAATTGGCAACGAAATACAGAGTCGACTTTGATATCAAAAACTGCGCATGTCTTTATAGTAATTGTGAACTAAATAAAGTATGTTGTAATATACATTCTATTTGCCCTTAGGGTATTCACGTATACGTATGTTGTATAATAATCGAGCAATATAGATATAACAGTTTACTAGTTTAATGAAACTCAATACAAAGTTCAATCACGTAAATATTAATTGAGAATCTTAGCCGTTATTTATTTTTTATATGACTTATCAATCACGTATATGGATATAATAATATATTAATAAATATATTCCTGGTATACTTCAAATTGCATACTTTCTCATGAGAGATACATATATGTATCATTTAAATTTGAAGCGAAACGCATATGAAATCGTATATGAATATATTTACATAACTGTGACGTCATAGCAAAATATAAATCTGAATTAGATTAGGTACGATTAAAATCGTCAACTCAATTGTCGTACGTTTATGACTTATAGATGAGGTATAACTTGTATTTAAGTGGTCAGTATTTTATGGTCAGTGAATTGGGATTTTTTTAAATATTTATTTATAGTTAGTACTAAAAATTTTATGTTTTAGTTAATACTTTTAATTAAACTATAAGTAAAAAATATTTTATACTGTAAATTAAAATACTTGGTCAGTAAAATATAATAAATTGTCAGTAATTAAAAACATGGTTAGGAAAATCATTTAAAATTATGGATATCAATTTAAAATTATATTCTGATTCTGATCAAAGAAAATGCTTTTACGTATTTAGGATCTTGTTAAGATTCTTTTGCATTTTACTTTCTTATACGCAGTATAAGTAAGTATTGTAATCACGAAAAGTTTCGATCTCGAGATTTTAACGGAAATATACGTTTTGACCGTCCGTTAATCATATCCGACTATTTTTGGACTGACGTCCGTCTGTGTGTGTGTCTATCTGTGTGTGCGTATGCGCTGTACAGCCTAAACGGATGAAGGTAAAATTATGAAACTTTAAACTTAAGATTTGCATATTCTTGGGGTATACACCTTTTATTTTTTAAGAAAATATTCAAACCAGAAAAGCATGTTTACTCTATTCATTTTTTGCAATTTCTGCAATTACTCAAAAATGGTTGAGTTACAGAAAAATTGTTCTAAAAAAATTAAAGCTATTAATATTTCGTATAACTTTTGTTTGAAACTTTTTTTCAGAAAGGTACCGGAAACAAGAAAATAGCTATTGAAATTTGTTCTTTTTATAATCATTTTCACATAAATCGTATCAACTGTGCCTGTCAATTGTTTAATAGAAAAACAAAAATCTTAAATAATTAGGAGTTTGACATTATACATTAATATTTATTCTAAGAAATAATTTAGTGAAAAGGAGTTCCAAAAGTTAATAAAATATTATAAATTAGAAAAATAGTGTAAATATATCTAACCAAAAAGCACATAAAAAAAGTTCAGTGCATGACACTGCAGATGTTTTAAATATAATTTGAAGAAATTTAGTATTAAGTTTATGTTTAACATTTTATATCATGAATTTGAATGTTTTATGTATTTGCAAGTTTCTGATAATCTAGTTTGTATCAATAGATATTCAAACTTAAATTTAAGACCGTTTATTTATTTTAGTATTTATATCATTTTGGTATTTAGTTCATTATAAATTTTTAAATATGTAGAAATTTTTGTTCATAGAACCTATTTCTATGCTGCGTTTTATAGCGATATATAAAACTTTCGAAATAATTAACATCAGTATAAAATAATAACAGTAGCTGTAAATTTATCAAATAATCTAAAACTTCTAACAATTTATTTCATTCTCAAAAACATTTTAAAATGCGCATTCATAATATTCATGACATCAAAATAATTTATTATTGAACCGACCTACTCAATACTTCCAAATAGGATTGTTTAAACTTGACATTCACTTATTTGGTTACATCCAAAACCATTCAAATATGAATACACCATGCAAAATTTAAATTAATATATTAAAAGTTACGTATGAATGTAATTCTATAGTTTCCTTTTTTATTATTTTGTAATTAGAATTTTCACTATAAACAATTTGTTAGATACATTATTATTTCATCGATGAATCCACAGTACTTTATTTTCAAAAATATCGTTTTCATCTTTATTCCAGAAAATATAAATTATAATTTTTTTAACTTCTTACCAAGATCTAAAACTATTCTTAAGGATTATTTATGATAAATGTTTTGCTATGATTACTTATTCTTATTTATAAATTATTTTTCACTTATGAACTCATTATTTTAGATAGAAATATTTTTGTTACGAACTCAAAAGCAAATTATTATAAATATAATAACATCAATATCACTTTTGATTAATAAATATTTATTCCTGACATTTTTGAGATATGAATTACGTGAATTGTATTTAATCTTTTTTAGGAAAATGATAATGAAAGAAGATCTATTTTCTAGCATTTTTAAACAGTGCAATGACCATTTATTTACACGATCCTATTCTCGTATATGACTGGAAAGTGGCAATTTTAAAAGTAAATATTACTCAATTATTCCACTTTTTACAGTATTTTAATTTTATTAGAACAATAGCACATTACCAGAGATTGCTATTAACAATAAAATATGTTAAATGACTCATTAACTAACGTGTTAAGTTAAACATTCAATTAACTAAAATTACTTATATTTATTTTTTAATTAAAACAATACTTAATTACTTTAAATCATGCTTGTTAAATAACAGTTATTTTTATATTCACATAATAATAATTGTGTGATAGATATTAATATTTAGTCAACTAATTTTATTAGAGGTAATTAAAATTATTATTATTTAAATTGAACCAAATACACCAAATACGAACCGAGCCTCTACAAATAAATATTCGTTTTTCAAACTTACGTAATCTCAGAAATATAAATACTTATTTCAATCATTGTATAGACTTTCCATAACTTTTACCTTCATAATAAATTTACTATCTGTTTCAATATTTTAACATATTTCACCTTAGTGTTCTACATTTACAAAGTCACTTGATAAATATCGTGATTATTAATAAGCTACTACATATACAAAACATGCATGTTAAAAGCAGTGTTGTATTTGTTTTATTTAAAAACATAATCATATATTTACGTGAAAGTTTTAATTGTACAAATATCGATTCAAAATTAAAACACATTTCTTTGTGTATATTGTATACCTAATTAATTTTATACTAAATTCTTATTTATATACGCGTAATATCAAACCAATAACGTTTCATGTTTCAGTTATATTTACTATACTAGTAAATAAAATTAAGTGTAATCATTATTTTTTATAATATTGTCAAAATATAGTCCTATTTACAATTGTAGTAAATTTAATTGTCTTTTATTTTAGCGTGGATTAATATTATAAAATATAATTTTTATACTAATACGTCGTCGAAACTATTTAGTGCTGTAATCGGTAGTCTCAGTCATACACATTACTGCACTGTTCACAAATGAAAGTAGTATGAGTGAGAGAACTTATAGAAATTAAAACGCCTAGATGATATTTGCTATTTTATTGTAGAAGTTGTATTATTTAAAGCGATAATAATTATATATATATTTTTTTAAACATTTTTATAATTCTAAATGAAAAGATTTTCCAATTGTTGTTAATTATGTTTAAATATAGCCTCCGTGTATTACAATTTAAACTGACGAGCGTTTGAAAAACGGTTGCGATTTATAATTGATATTAAAACTATAAAGGTCATATTTAGACTCGTGATGAATTACTAAATTAATTAATAAATCTGGTTATGAAATCACAAAAGTATTAACTAACAAATTATATCTAATAAATCTATTTTAATATTATGTAATTACTACCCTGATAGTGAAAGTAGAATACCGAAGAATTTTATAAATTTGAACATTCACTTCATAAATAATATATAAATAAATATTTTATATATTATTATAATGAATAACTGTGCGCTTAGGAACATAAACACTATTTTTAGTTTCTTACAATAATTGCGGAAATTAATCAAATTAATAAATGCAATTTGAACAATTAAAATTATCATGTTATAATTACATTGATAATGATATCGCCTGTGGTCTTAATTTCACCAAATTAATTTGTTGTCATAAAAGCAACCGAATACAATTGTTAATTATGTGAAAATTATTTTACATTGTTTATGTGAAATCATATTAATGGAATTTTAGGATTACTGTCAACTTTACGAATGAACTATTAACACTATAATTAAAATGTTATTTTTTTGGGTACGAGTTTCAAATCGTCTCAGTACAATAGAACACGAAAACGTAAAACAGCAAATACGGAAATGCGAATTTTTTTTTTCGTGGCGTTTACAATTTGATTTGTTTTTGTATAAAAAAAAACGTGTGTTTTAAAGATGAACAAAAGCTATGGTAATATTTCTATATTGAAAAATTAAGGTCAATTTAAAATTCAAATCAATATCTTTCATATATGATCACTTTCACTGGAAATCCAATTAGAGAGATTAATAATGTTTAACCTTGCAATCCTAATATGTGATGTAGAAATTAGTAAAAGTTAAAGATGTGCTTGTGTTCCACAATACTGTTATTAAAAATCGATCGTCTTAAATTTGGAACACATTTCATATATCACGCAGCGAAGCGATGTTCTTTTTTTGTATTAAAAAAAAATCTCATCCATAAAGGAGCGTATGATATGGCCTTAACATTTTTGAAACAATTTGTGTCGAAAAAACAGTAAGAATTTTGTGAAAAAAAATATAACAAACAAGAGTTTGAAATAATTATAGTTTTTATGTATCAAGTATTACATAAGCCACGCCTAAAGTTCACTTGAATATCTGGTTTTATTTTTGTTTTATTTACTGAAATAGGTTGATACTTTTACTTTGGGTCAATTATAAAAAATTATATATCCTTTTAGGATATTATTAATGGTGAGAAATTGTTTAGAAATATTTTAGATATGAAAGTAGACAATATCATGACGATTTTCGAACTAACATTTTATTCAGCTAAGCTGAGATTAAACATGCACAAAGTTTTTAAACAATAATTGTTAATTTAACAAATTCAAATCAGTATTACTATTTTGTAATTTGTATTATTAAATTGTCAATTACGTTTATTACCATTATATATATTTATAAGGAAGCATATTAGTTTAAAAGATTAGATTTTACGTAATATAATTCCAATACAAACTAGTATGACACCGTTAAGTCAAAGTTTCGATCCGGTTTTTATATATCCTGTCTTAGTTTTTACGTGTACAAAAACTGTAAATGTTTAAACAAAAGTATAAGGTAACTTGAATCCGTGTTCACCGACGTATATAAACTGTAACACTTATAAAAGCGAGCATATAATTGCAAAATGCTAATTGATAAAAAGTTGCCGGCCCTGAGAATATTAAAAGTAAAACTTTGGCTTAAACTTGTTTCGATATTGAATAGCATAGATTAATAAATTAAAATATCTGCAGTGTGTTGTACTGGACATTCTTATACGTATTTTGTTTAGATTAGAAGATTATTCAAATATAAATTTGGAATGATGCAACAAAATATATTTATTCATTATGCTA
The DNA here is from genome assembly GCA_944738965.1 of Nebria brevicollis. Lineage (NCBI taxonomy): Eukaryota > Metazoa > Arthropoda > Insecta > Coleoptera > Carabidae > Nebria > Nebria brevicollis. Next base: position 6,841,606 of record OX122898.1, on the reverse strand, counting down.
TATTTTTTTACGTTTTAAAATAAATAGGTCAAATGAAAAATAATTTCAATCGTGACTTTCGTAGGAATTTCAAACAAAAGTTGGGCGAAATATTAATATTTTTCATTTTTATTATTACTATTTTACTGCAAGTGCAGTTGTTTCGGTGATATTGCCAAAACTTCAAAAAAAGACTTAAGGAAACAAGCACTTTTAGTTTGAATATTCTTTTCAAAAATAAATTGTTTACCTGCCAGTTATATATTAATCTTAAGTTTAAAGTTTCTTAATTGTACCTTCAACCGTTTAGGCTATAGAGCGCACAAACACACACACACACACACACACACACACACACACACACACACACACACACACAAACAGACACACACACACACACACAGACACACACACACACACACACACACATACCCACACACACGCACACGCGCGCGTACACACACACACACACACACACATACATACACGTACAGCTACCTTCATAGGAGCGCACACATACTCACACACACACACACACACACACACACACACACTCACACACACACAGACAGTAGTCAAATAGTCAAATGTGTGAATAATACGTTTATATTCATTATTAGGATTAGAATGATAAATAGATATTATAATAAATAATTTAATTAAATTATTTATTGCGATTTGGCTGCTTAGAATGTACATAAACGTAATCTTATGCATATGCTCATAAATGGCTCTAAAATAAATATTTTATTCGTAAATCAAGCATTTGTATTAGATATTATTCATTATCATTAAAAAAATGTTAAAGCGCCTTATTAGGTCTAGCAGCATCTTTGTTACAAAATACAATAGATCATTAAGTTGAAGGAAATAAACACTAATGGAATATGTATTTAGTCGGACATAACTTTTTATGTAAACTATAAAAAATCTACAGCTTTTACGGATTAGAATCTTTGGGATGTTATACGAATATAAGAATAAACTCCTAAGTTAAATTAAGATAGATTTAAAACAATTGAGTGGATCCCTACTATCATAAAATAAAATATTTTCTCATATGCTACAATTTGATTGTAATTTAATTCGTATTTATCTCATTATAAATAAATTACAATTCTCATTTTATATTTGTTGCCGTTCTGGTTCATCCTTACCAAATAACGCAACTTTAAAAATTGCAGTTGCCAATCATTTTAAAAGATTGTATATTCTTCGAAATGTCAACCACTTAACATATATTGTATATATAAATCCTAACTAGTGCAATAAAAATTAGCCTAACATGGATTACAAATGCCAAATTTCAAATCAATTATACAGAAAACTATAACAAGTATTTCAAAATGTCAGGGATAAAAATGCGAGTAAGCTATATTTAAATAACAAATCATCTTAATTTTTTAGATTGAAATCTATCGGAATTTTAAGTAACCACACCCTAAAGTCTATATCTTTTGTTATATTTAAGCCTTGTATTAACTATATGTGTTTTCTATTCGTAGCGGTTAGTTTTAATTAGTTGTGCAGTGACGTAAATGCGTATTAACAATTTCACTGCGAATTAAAAACGCCTAAAATGTTTACAATTTGCTTTACTAAGCCATTTTACGTGCAATATTTGCGTGAATTATATCTTAATTTTCAAAGAACGTTAAAAGCCGGGCGTATCCCATATAAACTATTTTACGTCTTTAAATTCATCCACTGCGTCTGCGAAAGGTTAATGTAAATGAAAGTTGTACTATATCCAATAAAAAGCAATGGAACTCAACTGAAAACGAGTTTTTAAAGCCGTGAAAATAACTTTTGCTTTTCGAAATCAAATTATTTATGAATATGAATATTGATCATTACATTAATTGGTATGAAGGTTGTATGAAATTTTGCAATTTATGTAATGAATCTACTAATGATAATGAAAATTGTATTATTTTTGTTTTCGAATAAAATTTAAATAATTATGGTTGCAATTAGCAGAAATTGTTTAGTATTGAAATACATGATTCAAGCTGGTTTTTTCCAATACAAATTAATATAGTACTCCAGTGGCGTAGCTTAAGGACGATAAGCCAAAGTGGTAATTTTGCCACTAAACAGTGATAAAAATTCGAATTTTTATAATTAAGATTGGCTAAAATTTAATTTATCATGTTTGACATAGAATTTAATAAAATTACAAATTACTATAATTTGCCAAATATTTTAGAAATTATTTATTATTTAATTGGAAATATAAAATAATACGTATTGTAATTTTAATTCAATACAATTTAATATATGTATTAGACATATATATATAATTTTTATTGCTTTCACATTTAAGCTTTATAATTGCCAAAATTATGAATTATACATTTTAATTGCACTAGTATTGATTGATTTAACAGTATCTATTTATGTAAAAATTCACATCGCTGTAAGATAATGCTATCTACGCCACTGTGTTACTCAAAAATTTAAAATTAGTATAAAGCTGCCTTTATTTTAATATAAATTCTACTGTTATCTAATTTCTAAATAAAGTTTAAAGGTTTAAATTTGAATAAACAAATATTATTAATTCAAATTATATTTATAAAATGTATTCCTATATTGTTCTTTTTAAATAAAATCCTAAATATAATAATTTTAGAAACCAAATGCTAATTCGTATATGATTTAAAAATATATTTGAAAAACTTACCGAGGCTCTTCTTTGCGCCGAAACTACAATTACAAAAATCAATCCACACAAAATGACCAATAACTTCATTTTGTAGTTTTATTATTAATATCTATCTAGCTAAAAAAAACACACCACTTTAAAATCCATGTACACCTCATTTAAGCAATCTGAAATCAAAAAGATTAAATATTTAGAACCGCGCAAAATGAACACTGTCCGCAACAATATTACACTAAAAATCACGTGAGCATTGTTGAGGGAGATGTGTGCGCACTTGGTGCGAGAGTCGGACTAACACTAGTTAGTGATCAATGCAAAAATGGATAAATTTTTTTCGTTTTTAGATTTTTTATGTTTTGAAAAAGAAACCGAAAAAGTATAACATGAGTTGCGTTTCCCTCTCACCTGACGGATTATGCCTTTCTCTGCTCCCCACTCATATTGACAGCCTTTTGTGGGGACACAAGTATTTTATTTAAACGGATACAACACATTTCTATATGCATTCATTGTTTCCTCGTTATACAGGATTTATTCCAAACAATAATCATAGCACTTATTATTAGTGAAATAGCATCATACGAAAATCAATTTAAACAATTTTTTAGAATTTTTATACAACAATCTATATTAATAATGTTTACACAGTAACTACAAATAAAAATCATAACAATTTCTTATAGCTGTCGTATCATGCAGCATTTAAGAATAAATTTATATGAATTTTAAAAGCTCTATATAAAGATTTAAGTGTGAACTAATGTTTTTATATGCATCAAAGCTTTTGCTATTCTATTCCTTGTTTTATTAGTTTGCTATAATTAGGAAGGAAAAGATGCGATGTATGTAGGTATGTATGTTCTGAATATTTTTAGGAATACCATACTGGTACATAATTGCATTATTATACGATAAAATTATATGCAACCTTAGTTCCTAGTTCCTTTCTATTCTATTCATATATATTGTCCATATATGGGAACTTACTTTTTTTGTATCTAAATATAAAAAATTTACTTAAAATTGTATGTACATTTAAAAAAATATATTGAAAAATGTTACGCTTGTTTTCTTATGAATTAATATATTTCATAAGAAAACACCATTTTATTTCATCAATCAATATATGGTATAATAATTTTTACTAAAGAGTAATGATGAATATAAGATTGCTATAAAACCGTAATATGAAATAAAAATAGTTTTTTTTCAAAACATCTGGTGTCATGCACCGAACATTCTTATACGCTTTTGGGTTAAATCACATCCTATTTTCATTAGTTTTCCAATTTATAATATTTGTTCTAACCTTTGGAACACTTTTACACTAAATATATTTCTTAGAATAAATATAAAATGTCAAACTTCAAATTATTTAAGTCCATTTTGTTTTTTTCGATAAACAATTGACAGGCGCAGATGATACGATTTATGTAAAAATAAATATAATAAGAAGAAATTTCAAGAGCCATTATCTTGTTTCCGGTACCGTTTGAGAAAAAAATTTTCAAATAAAAGTTGTACAAAATGCTGATATCTATAATTTTTACTGTAACAATTTTTCTGTAACTGCAACTATTTTTGGTTAATTGCAGAAACTACAAAACATAACTAGAGTAAACATGCACTTCCGGTCGGAATATTATTTTCAAAAATAAGAGGTTTTCTTGCCAGGCACATACAAATCTTAAGTTTAAAATTTCATAATTTTCCCTTTAGCCGTTTGGGCTGTAGGGCGCTCACATACACACACACACAGACGGACGTCATTCCAAAAATAGTTGGAATCGATTCAGGGAAGGTCAAAACGTATATTTCCGTTAAAATCTCAAGATCGAAATTTTTCATGATTGCAATACTTATACTGCGTATAAGAAAGTAATAGTTGGAATCGATTTAGGGAAGGTCAAAACGTATATTTCCGTTAAAATCTCGAGATCGAAATTTTTCATGATTACAATACTTACTTATACTGCGTATAAGAAAGTAAAAGACTGCAAATGAAATTTTCAATTTGTTTCCACAATCAAATACTTTAACAAATCTTAGGTATTGTCATGAATTAAGAATCTCTTTGATTACCGTGCTAATTAACTCAGAAATGAATGTTTTGTTCTTATTCATTACAATCAGTTACGATGAAAAAATAAATATTTTCTAACTGTTTTATTGCAAATAACTACTTTTTTACGCGACCTTAGCTTGAATAGTAAAAACAAAACGAGTTATTGTGTCTTTGTTAAATTTATTAGTGCAAAACTACATAAACAAAACAATAAAATACACACTGTATATTCAACTATATACTACGAATATTTGTACCAACAATGGACGGATGGGTTGCATACTTAACATTATAATTTAATCAGTATCTAAATATGGTTTAATATCTTCAATCTTCACCAATCTTCGCGCTTCAACTTTTTCGGAACACATCGGACAAGATTCATCAGTTTCCAAAATACTGAAAAAAAAATGTATAAACATTTATAAAAAGATATTAAAAAAAAATTGAGATTGTGACTTACTTCAAAAATTCAGTCCAAATTGCTGGAAAATCACACTCAGGACACGCAGCCAAATCTGAATTTATTATATGTCGACCCTACTCAAAATAAAAATCATACACTCATTCATGTACAAATATAATTTTAATTACCGTCGCAATGCAAAACGGTAAGTTATTCTTGCATTGATTACACGTCATTTCGGTTTCAGGTAACTTGGACTCACAATACGGACACGGTGTTAGTGGCTCTACGACATCACCACCGTCGCCGTCTTTATTAGGTTTCGGTGGTTTTCGAACAACTGCTTCAATCTTCTTCGCGTATTTAACATCAACTTGAGACCGGTATTCAGGACGCATCAACATTGTTGCGAACTGAAAAGCGGATTGTTTCAAACCAGCCCGATGACATTCAATAACAGCTGATGTTAATATTGGAACTATATCTATATATTAAATAAGAAATTATTAAAATTTGCGTTATTATTCACTTAAATGTGCTAGTTTATTTTTATGACAAATATAATCATATAATGACTAGAATTGTGAGAAACTTACGTGATGGGAATTTCGAAATATTATTTGCAACTCGAATCAACATTCTAGCACCCTTTAAATGATCACCTCTCCGAACATGTAACCGTACAAGTATATAACTGTGTAATAGTGTCAAATTAGTTTGCATTTCACTAGGAATCCGTATTTTATTTCTCCGTAATTCTTGATACATGCTAAATAAGACATCATGCGCGTTACGATAGTTTCCATTTATCTGCTCTTCATTCGCGATTATCACAGCAGTTTTAGCTGCTTCTTTATATTGTTTCTTAGCCATGTATAACCGAAACAAATATTTCGGATCTTTAGGTATGCCATCGGATTCTCCTAAAAGGAACTCAACCAACTGATTGGTCATAGGTTCTTCATTCGCTGACGCTACTACATCTATAGCGATTGTTAAGGCTTCATTCTCATCTGAATTTGATTTTGAGGCTCTAAGTAAATGTTTCATTGCCTAAAATATAGTTTAAAAAATATTTTCGTAATGTATGGTTTGTGGTTTGATACCTTTTGATAATCTTTGGCGTGGAACGAATATTTGCCTGCCAATAAAAAGTTTCTCTCGTTTTCAAAATACATGACTAAATTTCGGAAATCTTGTGGTCTTGATTCTTCTGGGGATAAAGAGTTAACTAGAACTTCGCCATATAGAGGTAATTTGCCATGTTTTTTAGCTAATTCGAATGCTTCATCGTGGCAACGTGATAAGACTAAAAATCTGATGGCTGATGGGTAATCGTTCAGACGTTGGAAAAAACTATATACAATGATTAGCAATATTATATAATTTATTTGATTGTAATATTTACCGCGCAACTAATTTAGCTCCTTCGATGCTCTTAGTTTCTTGCACCAATTCAACAGCGGCTTCCGGATTATTTAAAAATTCTAATTGTAATCGAATAACAGAATCGAAATCTTTGCCTAGCATATACGCGTTCGCAGCTTCTTCGAATTTGCCTTCTTGCTCTTTAGCTTTCGCGTACTGTAAGTGGATTTTGTTGGATGTAACATTTGAAATTAATTCGCCAACTTTTTGCCAGTTTCGCAGTTTAATATACGCCAGTGCAGCTTTGTCGTAATGCAGAGCTTTCTCGAATAAAACAGCTGCCTCTGGTATTTGTTTCTTAGAATCAAATATATCAGCACAATCTTTAAATAGCTGTTTATTATTTAACTCTAACGCTAAATTAAGGCCGTGTTTAAAGTTGCCGCAACGAATAGACATACGAGCTACACCCGATTTGCATTGGATCACGTGATCCAAGTTTGTACTATCTGATAAGCCTTTTTCATAATGGACTAAAGCTTCTGGGTAGCTCCCACTGTAAAATCACACGAGCATTAGACATTTAAATATTCTTGGGTGAGGCATACGTACGTGAATTCAAGTTGTTGAGCATATTCTCTTGCAATTGATGGTATTTGAGTAGGATCTAATTTTTTCGCTAGACTCAACGCTTGGTCCCACTGCAATAAATCTCTGCGCATATCTAGACCTGCGCTTGGTTTACTAGACTTTAGAAACCATTCTTCTGCTCGTTCGTAATCGTTCAAATACATTGAAATATAACCACATAATAGTTTGTAGTCTTCTATGTCAGAGATCTCGTTTAACGCCCACACAATAGCTACATCTTCTATATGCCTATACACCCTTAAAGCTATAAAGATATGTTAAGTTTAAATTTATTAGTTTATTTTGTAATAATAACGTACCAAAATGAATTTCTAAATTTTGTAGCGCTTTTTCAGCTAAATATATCCAACATTCTTTGCGATTTAACACCTGGCATGTTTTCCAAGCTTCTGAGTATCTGTAAATATGACATATTATATAGATTCTAGTACCTAATGACAATCGCATGTATTGTTTTTAATATTTGTATAAAATAATAAAGACATTTATTTAATCGACTATTAGCATTTTCGTTGGTTTAAGATTAACTTAAAAATAAGATGTATAGTGTTAAATACCTTTGTAACATTAGCTGTTTGGATAAATTTACATCTAGAGAACTAGAAAGAGTTTGAGTTACAGAATCGTGAGTTGCCAATGTCAATTGTGTAAGTTGGGCGCCGGAAGTCGCTAAAGTGACTTCACCCCCGTATAAAACTAAAGGAACTTGTTGCGTTACTAAATGAGTTTTGCCAATTTTTTCCACTGAAGAGCCTAAAAATTAAATTCATTACCCTCTTCCTCTCTTACAATTATTGTATATTTATTTTACCATAAATAGATTGTTTTGTGTAGATATAAGTAACAATATCTTGTTCATCATATACGATAAATACATTTCTATCAGCTAAATTACTGTCCCAGATGACTTTGGTTAATTTTTTAGGTAATTCCGGGATTGATATAACTTCGTTGCTTACCTAAAATAATTCTTTAATTTATTTTTTTACCTCGCAAGCTATTTATTTAAAATTATTTATTATTTAAAATTTATTTTAGGTGATGAATAAAAACAACTTCTACGTTTAAAACTTATAAGGTTAACATATTCTTAGACACTATAGTATAGAGCAATCTTAAGCGTTTGTTTTGTTTAAACTAAATAAATGAAAATAAAACAGTTTTTAGTTAAGTTTGCACTATAATATCGAATATTACTGGATTGTAAACATATCCATGGGTTTTATCATCGATGAAAACAAGTCGAGTCCCAGAAGGATCTGGATAAATCTCTCGAATACCAGTAGCATGTCGGAATTCAGCAGCAAAAGCCCAATCTTCTATATAGAAGTAATAAATATGGCCGACCTATTAAAAAATATATATTATATATATATAAGTTTTATATAAAGGATTAATAATTCTTACATCAGTTCCATAAACTAAAAACTCTGTAGTGATACAGTGACAAGTGATAACTAAGTTTTGAGCGTGTTGAGCTTCAGGGAATATTTTACTTTCCCGATCCTCACTAGTCACTTCTGGTTGTTCAATCTTACAAATGAATATATTAATTATTGTTTTAAAATGCATTACAAGTATTTACCATATGTAAATGTATTTTGCCGTCGTATAAAACTGTAGCGTATTCAGTGTTGAGTTTTATATTAATAACCGCTCCCAAGTATTCTCTGTCGCGGATCATAATCGGTTGTTTATCTGATCCGGGTTGAATTCGAGCTAGATCGTAGAACCATGCCCGGTTATTCATACCAGCTGCTAAATGGTAAGGTCCCAAGGCGAGGAAACTTGGTTCGATTTCCGTATCGATTTGTCGTGGATGGTGTTTCGCCTTAAGTAAATAAGCTCTTTAATATTTAATTCCGTGGAGGGTATAAAACTAGCTTAATATTAAAAAGATTTCGATATTGAGACAGTAAATTGTGTCTCAAGTTGTTTTATGTATGTACCTTTTCGGGAAATAGATCAAAAAGAGACACTTCCATCAAACTGGACAATAAGGCAACTTTTGGACCGTTCACCGCTGCTAGCATGGGTAACTCGGATAAATAGACATTCACTGATCCTTGTGCGGTACAAACGGCCAACAATTGACCATCTTCACTCCACGCAATACGTTCCAAGCCTGTTTCTTGTGTAAGAGCTAATACACTAGAAGTCTCTTGCACATTGGATATGTCGTGGATCTTAACTCTTAACACCATATAAACAAAATACAATTGAAAACAAAATTAAGAGAAAAAACGCACAAAGAGCACAAGTATTTTCTAAATTTAAGATATAATACATAAGAAGCTTTCTTACAGAATTGATTAAACAATAAAGAAAATATATAAAATTAGGTCCTTACGTATTATCTCCGCAGCTAGCAACTTTATTTATCGCATTTGATAGTGCAATATCGGTTAAGTTATTCTTGTGATTTCGAATCTGAAACAACTCTTGTCCTACTTCTTTTATGTGAGTTGAAATCGCTATAAAAAATCCTGCACTGAATCCTAACAATATGTAACCGTCTCCGAACCATTTATAGGTGACAATGTGGCCGTAGTGTTGTTGAAACGCGAGTTCTATTGGATTTTCTGGGTCTAGTAAATTGTAAAGATACAACGTTCGTTTTCCGACAATAACGCTGACCTAAAATTATATCAATCTTTCAGGACCAGTTGTACAACTTCCAATTAACTATCGTCTAGATATAATTAAATTTACTACATACTAAAAAAACTAAGGAATATTAATATGAATTTAATCATTTTAACTACAGGCTGAACGTCATACAACTGTTTTTCAATTTGTTTTAAAGCTTAATTAATTTTCAAATATTTTTACCGTGTTTTCTCCTCCAACACGTTCATCCAATTTCATCTCACTAAACTGAATATCAGCCGGTTCAGATCGCAACGTAATGATCCTCAGCGTATCACCTTCGGCATTACTGATCGAAAGTGTTCGATCCTCCGATCCCAACGCCAGTAGATTCTCAGAGTTCCATGAACCGCATGTGATTCGTTTCGTATGTTTTCCAATGATTGGTGTTCGCCTACAATATGTAATACATTGTGGTAACTAATAATAAAAAGTGTACAAATATTAATTGAAATTGTATCTTACTTAGATGTGTTGTGATTGTAAAGTGATAAGTTCCCTTTTGCAGTGCCTACAGCAATAATAGGCCCAGTTTTTGCCCAAAATAAACAACTTAAACTGTCCCGTATGCCAATATCTATGGATTGTTTTTTATTTTGATTCGCATCCCAAATCATAAGTTGCGGCGAATTTTCATGGATTATTGCTAGGAGATCACCATCAGTATCCCAGCAAATACCTGAGCAAAACCTGTTCAATTGGAATTAAATATAGTATTTGTTTTTTTGTTTGCATTTTAAAATTGTAATATACCCTTGTAGTTGAATTGAAGTGAAAATTTGGCCATGTCGGTCGAAAATATTTACGCATGAATCGTAACCTGTTGTTGCTAAATAACTACCTGAGCCTTTTTGCCAGGCTATATAAATATCGCCTAAGCCATGGGGTTGTTCCAAACGAAAGTACAACTATAATAAATATTTGTTTGAAACAATCTTTGTCTATGCAAGGTTCTGTTTTGATGTGTTAGTAAATTCGAATGTGAATTTACCTTTTCGGCACTCATTTTTGTATTTGTTATTATAATTTGTTTAGCATTTTAAATTGTACACAAATTTGTGGTAGCGCAAACATTTTTATGACATAAACAGTGCTGCTTTCTATTGATTTTTATACATTCATGTGTCACTTTTTGTTTTTAACTCATGTTTAGGTATAATCCAGTAGATGGCCTTTATGTATTCAATCATTATTCAAATAAATATACACGAATTTTATATTTTAACATATATTTGTTACTATTTGACAATGAATATTAGCTACAAACATCATTGATGTGTATTTTTAGCTACTTTATATACATTAAGAAACTTATAAAAATTATATAATAGGAAAAGGTTTTTTCTGATCATACTAATTTATTGTTTAATAAATAATTTATTCTAAGTTATATTAAAGAGTTACTTTGTATATTAACGCAATATTACGATATTATTAAATATTTGATATGTAAGAATAATTTATCCTGGTCGAATCGGATAATTTGTTCTCAAATTTCGTAGTATATTTAAAATAAATAAATAAATAATTATAGTAAGAAGTATGTACATATAATATTGTGGAAATAAAATAAGAATCAATTAGTGTGTGACCCATTTATACCCTCTTGAGTTTATCCAGAGATTAGTAGAGAGATTGCTCACGCCAATGGTAGCCAGTGAGCCGACTTTTTGGACACCGTACGCTAGCGCCGCCACATGGGAGAAAATCGAAAACACGTAACCCAACTCAGTTGTCGCACTCAATGTTAATATCGCATAAGTGCGTCTTTGTTGCTCTTATGGTATATTTCCCTCCAGTAACTGATGATAATGCAGCACCGGCTTCGTTGTTTTTCTTCGTCTTTGAATCTTTTCATAATTTTGTTCTTGAATCACTTCGTGATCGTTATGTTATATTGTAAAGCATATATGTATGTATATCACATTTAAAAATATTAATTGTTTATTATTATTCCTTGTTAAATAAAAATTGAAATAACATTAATAATAATAAACAAATCTTAAAATAATGTCAATTTGAATTTAAAAAATATTCCTGTACCCCTACTCGAATATATATTTTTATTTTTAATAATACATAATTTTAACAATGTTATAATATTTATATATACATATCATACAAATTACAGTAATATAAATTTATTTATTAAAATGTTTATTATATATACTACATATATTTCAAAATTTATTTATTTTTACATTAAAAAACATCTGCAGTGTCTTGCACCGAATTTACTTATACGCATTTGGGTTAGACCACATCGTAGTTTCATTATTTTTCTAATTTATAATATTTGGAACACATTTCCACTAAATACCTATATACCTAGGTATTTATATATATATATATATATATATATATATATATATATATATATATATATATTTATATATTATATATATATATATATATATATATATATATATATATATATATATATATATATATATATATATATATAAACAACGAATGGTACTTTGCAGATGCTCCAACAATTCGTTATCCTTTTACACGCGAAGAAAACATATCAATGTCTGTGCCTGTTGCGAACACACAGATTAACGAACTGTTTCTCCGGGACGATGAAGGTCAACATTTGGAACAATCACAAAAACATCGTATCGTTGCATTGTTTACTGAATTTAAAGATATTTTCTCTCCTAGCAAGGAAGCTACTCCGTTTGCGGAGCATGTAATTAAAGTAACAGATAATACCCCCATTGCTGTACCACCTTATAGGTTATCACCTGCGAAAAAAGAATTTCTTAGGACAGAAATTGACAAAATGCTTGCTGAAGACGTCATTGAAGAATGCGATTCTCCTTATACTGCACCCGTAGTACTTGTTCCGAAGAAAGGTGGCACCTTTCGGACTTGTGTTGATTACAGGCGCTTGAATAGTATCACTGTACCTGATAAATACCCAATTCCACGTGTGGATGATCTATTGCATGCTGCGAGAAGAACATCTTACATGACAACGTTGGATTTGCGCTCCGGGTACTGGCAAGTGTCTGTCAAACCAGACGACAGAGATAAGACAGCCTTCATTTCCCTGTTTGGTAACTTTAGATTTAAACGAATGCCTTTTGGTCTACGCAATGCTCCATCAACATTTCAAAGACTAATTGATCATCTTCGTTCTGGGGTTCAAGATGTTTTCATCCTGGCATACCTGGATGATTTAATTATTTTATCATCTTCTTTTGACGAGCACTTGAAAGACTTACGCCGAGTATTTAGTCGTCTCAGACAATTTAAATTGCATGTGCACCGCAAGAAATGTAATTTTATTTCTTCAGAGGTAAAATATTTAGGACATTTGATCACAGCACAAGGGATTAAACCTGATCCATCTAAAGTTGCTGCAATTACAGAAATGCCAACGCCTAAGAATATTAAACAGCTAGTAACGTTCTTACAAACAGGATCTTGGTTTCGACGATTTATATCTGATTACTCCAAAATCGCACGCACTTTGAGTGATCTAACTAAAAAGAATGCTGCTTGGCAATGGGGACCCGAACAAGTTAAAGCGTTCAATGAGATAAAACGCCAATTAACAACTTCGCAAGTTCTACAACAAGCTGATCAAACTCTGCCCTACGTACTTCGTACTGATGCAAGCGCTTATGCATTGGGAGCAGTTTTACTCCAGGGGGAGTATCCAAATCAACGGCCTGTTGAATACGCTAACAGATTGCCAACACCGCCTGAAAGAAATTACAGTACAACTGAAAGAGAAGCAGTAGTATCTATAGGAGATTTTGAAAAAGTGCAATTAGGACAATTGCTTCTTACGTACCCTTGGGAACCACATCCAAAACATGTAACCTGTGGTTTTGAAGAATCACTGGTTTTCAAAATGCCTTGTTGCTTTCCTGGAAACGATGAACCTCCAGCCTTCACTGCTTTCGCCTTCCTGCATTCGGTTTCCAAGTGACCGAAAATTTTACAAAAAGAACATTTCTGTCACAATGTTTTGAAAAACTAAATTCGAATCAAGAATCCATTGGAAAAATGGGGGTTTATTCCCCTCAAAAAGATCAACAATTTTGAAATGGTCGGTGTTAAAGTAATTGGCCATTGGTTTATTACATTGCAATAAAACGAATTTGCACGTTTGAGCACGTACATTCATTTAAATTTTATGAGCTAGTATAATATTTTTCAAAAAACACATGTTGACGAGAACATAAAATATTTTTCTCGTGCTTAGAATGTGGAATATTCGCGCATGCGCCATGTGACTTGAAACCGATCTCTGATAGGTTGAAGCTGAAAGTCGAGGAAACAGAATTGCAAGTTTTAGAACATGTTCTAATTTTAAGGACTTGCAGACATAACCTCTAAATGACATGATTTATCTCTGGTTTATCACTCGCATTGTACAGACGTATTTACCGAAGACAGTCCGATATAAATAAAGTACTATTCATTGCTAAAAGCAAGTTCGTTATTGTATAAACAATAATTAAACCTCATACAGGCAAACTATATGAACAATACGTGTGAAAATAATCAAAGTGTACCAAAAAACCAATCAAAACTGAGCCTTAGGGCAAAGAAGCATAGGGAAAACCTTAGGGTTAACCTGTTTACTTCAAGGGACAGCACCCCAACAGGAACACCGTCGTCAAAGTCGTCCCTGGAAAGCCTTCCAGGTACTTTCGACTTTTCCCACCAGGAACCTCACCCAGAGAAGGACCTCGAATCCATTTGGGACACCATCACCCAATGGAGGAGAAGAAGACGTTCCTAACTCCACGAGAAACAACGTGGATCCGACGACCCCATCACTAGCAGAATAGGTAATTTCCGGGTAATTGCTTTAATCGACACCCCGAAAGCCCAGGTAAGACCTAGGAATGACAGCCCACCCCCACATGGAAGACAATTTAAACAACACATACTAAAAACCGATTACACTCCTTAACTGACCACGAAGACTTGGACACAGACCAAGACGACAAAGACATCGACAAACCACTTGGATGCTATCTTTTCATCATAATTATAGACTTCCTAATCGAATTGCTTGAAAATTTCGATTACAAGAATAAGTTGAACAATGAAAAATGTTTCCATGGTAATATCACTCCGTTTTTTTCAATAGCTTGTTTCGAATTTCTTCCAATTTCCACCCATTTAAAACGTAAGAAACTGAGTTAATCTTTACAATTATGACTGCAAAACACTTTTAAATACTTATATTTACGATATTTAGATAAAATATTCATTTATTAGAAAATTACTATCCATATAAACATGAATACTACCTACAGTTCAAATGAAGGTAATCATTTCAAGTTGTTATTTATATGTATTAAAGCCCCATTTTGTATATTTAATCTCCAATGGCCCCATACTACCAAAACATCGTCGTGCTATGATCAAATAAATCTAATGAAATTAAAACAAACTATAATCATTAATTTAATTTAATTTAATTTCTATAACGCAACTACAAACACCGCGAGATCTTCAAATTGGAAAAATTTAAAAAAATTATTTTCAAGAAAGCATACGAGAAATATGCATAAATTATTTAAAAATTTCAAAAACTATACCACTGAGAATGTTGAAGTCGACGTATGTGATGGATTAATCTTATTTGGAAATGACTGGATAAATTGTCCGTACTATTCTACAGATTGGATAATTTTAAGCACAATTCCATATTTTTAAAAACATTGCAAATAAAGACAGTTGTAGTTTATAATTTTAGTGCTCAAGATTAGTATAATGGATTAGTTAAAGAAGTTTAGGTATTAGTCAATATTATGTAGTCATTATTATTACACGTGTCGAATGTGTCAGCGAACACAGGCGCCAGGAGGCCAAACGCCGTAGGCGTCTTAAAAATGTATATAAATTCAAAATTGATAAATTGTCCGTACTATTCTGCAGATTGAATAATTTTAAGCATAATTCCATATTTTTAAAAATATTGCAAATAAAGACAGTTGTAGTTTATAAGTTTAGTGCTGAAGATTAGTATCATGGATTAGTTAAAGAAGTTTAGATATTAGTCACTATTATGTAGTCATTATTATTACACGTGTCGAATGTGTCAGCGAACACAGGCGCCAGGAGGCCAAAGGCGCCGTAGGCGTCTTAAAAATGTATATAAATTCAAAATTGATAAATTGTCCGTACTATTCTGCAGATTGGATAATTTTAAGCACAATTCCATATTTTTAAAAACATTGTAAATAAAGACAGTTGTAGTTTATAAGTTTAGTGCTCAAGATTAGTATAATGGATTTGTTAAAGAAGTTTAGATATTAGTCACTCACACATTATTTTTTATATTAATTTAATATTTATATATTTTTGCATCGTTTTGGAATGGCATCGCAAAACAGGTCGCTCACTTGCTTCTTGACTGCTATTTCTAGAAATAGCAGCCTAGTGAGTACCTGCGCCATTAATTCGGATTTCTGCTGGATCTTTCCCGGTTTTTGATAGAAAAACCCAGCGACGTCTTGGAATCACCAATAAGTGATACAGCTTAGCCCGCCGGATTGTTGTTGACACACATCCAGTGTGCTATCACGTACTTGGTCCCTTTCACCCTTGGTAGCGACCTCTATCCGGACTCCTGTCTTGATCGAGATGGATCGCCTCCCAGATAAGTTCCATATTGACTAGAGCTGCGTACCCTTGTAATTTTGACCCGCCTCCCCCCGACATTTGCCAGAGGGTTCTAGTTTCCCCTCCAACGTAGCTGAGTCTTCTGTGGTGTTGCGTCTTCTCCGCTTATCTGATATTTTGGTTTCAATAAAACTGCATTTTTATCTAAAAACCATGATAACAAATGCCGGGCATCTGCATGTAATTGACCCACGTTGAATTCCTGAGTCAGCGAATAGTTTTCGGTGTGGTTGACGATGCGCGAGTCTTGCTTGCTTACCTCGCATTCAGTTTCTACTGATGCGAGCAGTATTCGGCAAACTGAGTTCGCGTTCTCAACTGCACTTCGCGTTACTACGGGTTAAACCATATCCTAGTTTCATAATTATCTAATTTATAATATTTGTTCTTATCTTTATAATGCTTTTACACCAAATATATTTCTTTGAATAAATATTAAATGTCAAACTTCAAATTATGAAAGGCTATTTTGTTAAACAATTGACAGGCGCTGATGATACGATTTATGTAAAAATATATATAATAAGCAGAAATTTATTTTGAAATCAGTACCCGTTTTGGAAAAAAAATTCGAACAAAAGTTGTGCTAAATATAAATACCTTTAATTTTTGTTCAAACATTTTTTCTGTAACTGTAACCATTTTTGAGTAATTGCAGAAACTGCAAAAAATGAATAGAGTAAACAGGCACTTCCGCTTTGAATATTTTTTTCAAAAATAAGAGGTGCACACCCCAGGCATATCCAAATCTTAAGTTTAAAGTTTCATAATTTTAGCTTGAACCGTTTAGGCTGTAGAGAACATACACACACAAACACACACACACACACACACACATACACACACATACACACACACACACACACACACACACACACACACACACATACAGACGTCACTCCAAAAATAGTTGGAATCGATTCAGGGAAGGTCAAAACGTATATTTCCGTTAAAATCTCGAGATCGAAATTTTTCATGGTTACAATTCTTACTTATACTGCGAATAAGAAAGTAAAAAGGACGCCAAGAAGAACAAGAGAAAAATGCTTCAAGGTTAACACAGTATTTTACGATACAAACAACCAGAACTGACCAAGATTATCCGCCAGATTCAATTCAGGAATCAATACCCGGTTGCAGTGTAGATGAATTCAAAATACCAAGACAGCCAGGAGAAACTCCCAGTGAAGAAAATCAAATCGTTGAAGAAATTACCCATGCTTTTGGATCTGGGGAATATAATGAAGAGACAAGTACAGATACAATAAATAAATGTGCATTTGATGACCCAGGGCTTTGGCCGGAACAAATATCTCACATATCTAGGCAAGCTTTTATTATTATAAATATCTGCAGTGTCATGCACCGAACTATCTTATACGCATGTGGGTTAAACCAAATCGTAGTTATCTTATTTTTCTAATTTATAATATTTGTTCTAACCTTTAGATCGCTTTTACAGTAAATATATTTCTTAGAAACAATATAAAATGTCAAACTTTAAATTATTTAAGTCTATTTTGTTAAACAATTGACAGGCGCAGATGATACGATTTATGTAACAATATATATAATAAGCAGAAATTTATTTTGAAACCAGTACTCTTTTTGGAAAAATATTTCAAACAAAAGTTGTGCTAAATATAAATACCTTTAATTTTTGTTCTTGAAATTTTTCTGTAACTGTAACCATTTTTGAGTAATTGCAGAAAATGCAAAAATTGACTAAAGTAAACAGGCACTTCCGCTTTGAATATTTTTTTCAAAAATAGGAGGTGCACACCTCAGGCATATGCAAATCTTATGTTTAAAGTTTCATAATTTTAGCTTCAACCGTTTAGGCTGTAGAGAACATACACACACACACACACAGACGGACGTCATTCCGAAAATAGTTGGAATCGATTCAGGGAAGGTCAAAACGTATATTTCCGTTAAAATCTCGAGATCGAAATTTTTCATGATTACAATACTTACTTATACTGCGTATAAGAAAGTAAAAACGGGTCCTAAACAAATAAAAAACTTTAATTTTCCGCGCGATTTGTTGGGTCGAAAATTTTCTGAAAGTTACTATAGGAGAAACTTACAAAATTGGTTGATTTACTCAATTACGAAAAATAATGTTTATTGTTTTTGTTGTAAGCTTTTCGAACCTTCTCAGCAAAATAGATTTATTGAGGGATTTAATGACTGGCATCATATAGTAATGTACCTGAACCGCCATGAAAAAACTTCCACTCACTTTACTAACTATAAAAAATGGACAGAGTTGCTTCTATCGTTCAAAAATAAAACTATTGTTGATTATTTACAGCAAACAATATTAAACATTGAAGGTAAACGATGGTATGAAGTAATAAAGCGAATAATTTATGTAATTCAATTTTTATGTAAACAAAATTCAGCACTTCGAGGCAAAAGCAATAATCTTTACAATCGCAACAATGGTAATTTTTTAAAATGTATTAAAATGCTAGAAAAGTTTGATCCTATTATATCGGAACACACACGACGTATAAATGACGATTCTGAATTTCACAAAATGCCAACATATCCAGGAGAAAAAATCCAAAATGAAATACTTTCCTTAATGGTTGTTAATATTAAAAATCATATTATAAATTTATGTCGACAAAATAAATATCTTTCAATAATATTAGATTGCACTCCGGATGTTTTTCATATTGAGCAAATAAGTGTAATAATTCGATTCTTTCATTTCAATTTAGCATTAGGATCGACTGAAATACATGAACATTTTTTAGCATTTTATCCAATTTTAGATGTTACAGGGATTAGCTGGATTAACAACATTTCTTATTGATCTATTAAAAACATTAGATTTAGACATAAGTAAATAATATAAGAGGCCAAGGCTATGATGATAATGGCCTAACATGCGCGGCAAAAATATTGGCCTACAAAAAAGAATTTTAGATTTGAACCCGCGAGCTTTTTATGTTCCTTGCTTGTGCGAATCACAGCCTGAATCTAATTGTAAATGATGCCGCTAATATCAACGAACCATGAAACAGTATTTTTTTTAAATATAAGTAGTACAAGAATTATACAAATTTTTTTTAGCGTCTACTAATCGATGGAATATCTTAATCAAGCATGTTACTAATTTAACTTTAAAGCCCTTATCCGAAACACACTGGTCAAGTAGAATTGATTTGGCCATAAAGCCTCTCTATAAATATTTACCAGAAGTTCTTGATGCATTATTTGAAATTTGCAATAAGATTCGATGAACAATCTAAATAATAAATTTTAAATCAAGTAAAATGCTTCAATCTCAAACTACAAATTTGCAACATGCTTTGGATGCATTAAACGAACTAAATACTAAATTTTTAACTAATTATCAATCTGATGCTAGTTTTGCAGAAATTGTTATATTATTAAAAGAACAACAAAAATTGTTATATTATTAAAAGAACATCCATGGATTCATTCCAATCTTTATATTCATTAGATAATTTACAAAATAAAGAATACCTATTATCTTGCTGCAAAAAATTACAAGCGAAATTAACTCATGAAAATCAGTCCGATATTGACCAAGCAAGCAGATGATTTATGTGAAGAAATTTTACAATGTCAAATATTTATTACAAATTCAAAAAAAGATTCAGTATATTTATTCAAATGATTTAGTAGGAGTTTATCCAAATTTTACTGTAGCACTCCGTATTCTTTTATCATTACCTGTGTCAATTGCGTCCGCGGAGCGGTCTTTTTCGAAATTAAAAATCATAAAGAGTTATTTACGCTCCACAATGGCGCAAAATAGATCAGATCAGATCTCGCAATAATTTCAATTGAGTCTGACATACTGGATAAACTTGATATTCATGACATTATCCAAACTTTTTCTTAGCTAAAAGCTAGGAAAGTAAAATTTATTTAATGACTTATTTACATTGTTTGTATTTAATTTACCGTATAATATGTATTATGTTTATATTATAAATATTATATTTTTCATTTATTATTGTTGTTTATCTGTTTTCTTGTGTTTGTAATTTTGTATTTTAAATAAAAAAGTTTACACAGACTATTTAAATCTTTGTTTGTTTTTTATTTCAATGCGTTAAGAATATAACAAAAACAGTCATTTAAATATCCCTAAACATAAGCCTAAAAATTATAGTATTTCAAATTAATTATTCATTATCTTTTCATTCAAGACGTATTACTTAAAAATGCTACTAGAGAATTAAAAATTAAAGTGTCCGAACCTATAGTTGTTGGGGGGCTCTTATCACCCAGGCATGCAAATTATTTATAATATTAGTTTTTGATACAAACGTTTTTAATGAATTGGGCGCCATCAAAAATTTTGACACAGGCGCTGCATGCTCCTGGCGCGCCTCGGTCGCGACCGAACAAAATTCTCAATTTTCTGTCGCGATCTCTTCCTTCTTATCTTTGACTGAAAGGTGCCCCCTTCTGCCAAAGTCGTGCGAACCTCGGTAGGTTCGTCTTCTAACAATGGTTGATCCATCTGAGAGGTGCCCCTCTCAGTCAAATCCGTGCGATCCACGAGTGTCTCGCTTTCTGGCATATTTTGATTCATCTCCTTGATAAAATCCGTGCGAACCTTGCATGGTTCGCTTGCCAGTCAAATGTGACCTGACTGAAGAGTGCCCTTCTCCATCAGATCCGTGTGAGCCATGAATGACTTGTTTTCTGGCAACCCTTGACTCAACTGAGAAGTTAAACTGTCCGGCGTTGGGTATATATCAACTCAAACCCTATGAATATGGTTACCAAAACAACTTAAATTGCGTGTTTTGCCCAGGAAAACATTTTTCTTAAAGGAAAATTGTAAATTACAATCTTATAGCAGAGTAAACATCATAATTTATTTATAATGTATTACTATCTAATATTAAATATATTGTGCTTTTACATAATTATCTTTTGGGAATTCATGCGTTTTTACACTTTTGACCTACATGAAACACATTATGGTACAGGGCTACTGAGCACTTACTCGTCTTTTCATTTATAAAATCTAATTTATAATTAAAAATTGACAAAACCAGATGTTAGGTGGCATGTGTGACGCTGCAAATATGGAAAAAGGAAAATGCTGTTCATTGAATAAAAATCCTGAATTACAATATGTAAGTCGTTATTGACTTGACCTTTATTTCATTTGAGTAATATCAAAAACTTCCAAGTATAAATGAATAATTATTTATTCTCAAAATAAATACCATAAGTAAATACCTTTTTACGGACTATATCACTGAACAATATCTTCAATAATTAATTAAACATGAATACCATGGCAGGAATACTTCGAATGCAATCTTCAACCGCGTTTTATTTTATTTGTATCTGCATTTTTATAAATTTCTTTTCTGTTACAAATAAAAATATTTTGAAAAAAAAAACATATTTCTATATACACGGAACAATCAAGTTCGTATAAATCACAATAGAATAATAATATTAATAACTTAAAACTAACGAGTTATTTAAATAATAAAGGAAGAAAAGTTTACTTAAACTAAAACAATTTGCACATTATTCGCCTTACTAAAATTAGCATGTGATTAATTATATTTACATTAACATGCATCTACAAAATAACCTAATGACTTTCATTTATGTTTTACTTTTAAGGTTTCTTAAATTTTTTTTTGTTTTTGTTACTTTTACTGTTTATTTAGTTTTTATTAGCGCATTCATGCATTCTTGAGCACTTTTCTATCGAAGAACATTGATTCATCGAGACTTAAAATGATTGAAAAACAAGCATAGTTTCACGTTGTCATTCATTCAACATTATTATTGTTTATATGATGTTTTATCGAGTGAGTACATGTATTATTTATTTGTGTTTATAATTAGTAGTTTATTTTGCACTGACTGGTTTTGAAATTAGTGCCGGTTTTAGCACTAGTTAAGTGCTAATCAGTGCAAGTTTTTTTTTTTTGGCAGGAGTTTTATGTGTATTCTTAGCAGTAGTTTATAATTTTATAATATAAATTTTACAAACGTTACGCTTAAAACGGAATGTGATCAAATTACAATATTTGTGCAGCACAATTATTTATGTGTTACACTTACAACGAGGTTTTTAATTATTGTTTAAGCAGGCTAACTGAATTATATTTTATTAGTAATTTCGAGCAAAATAAATTGACAGGAATTATATTACGCATTTTTAAAATACTTAAACCGTGATCAAAAACCTCGTCTTGAATATGATAAATATACACAGATATAATAAATGTAGAGTAATTTGGAATGTGTGAAGCAAATTTTACATTTTTTATATATTCTTGAAAAAATGTTCGATGTTTTTTTTCTTGTTTAGGACACGATTTGACAACTATAATTATTTATTAATAACATCTAACATTATTGACTGTGTAAACGACCTTGTTTGGATGTGGGGCCTGATGTTTTGGGAACAGCACCAACAATTCGAACACGCTGCTGCTGCGCATGTCGGTTATCACTGAACTGAGGGGGCGGGGCTAAAACAACTGCTTCCGGGGCATGGCCGGTACTGGGACCGCCTTCGAACTCTGGCGGTGGTGGCACGAAAATATCTTCCTTCTCGTCTGCGTCAGCTTCGATTGGGGGCGGCAACTGAGCTAGAGATACTGCGTTTCTTGATAGCACACTCATTTGTGATCGTTGGTTTGTGGTTGTTTGGTTTTTTGGTGATGGTAGCGTCATTGTGGAATGATCTGAACCGGATAATCGGTCGTCGAATGCTGTTGGTGGACCTACAGGGATTTCTTGGTCAGAACTAACTCCGGAGGAACTGTTGTCGCAGTCTTCTGCGACGGCTTCTGCAGCGGCTTTTTGCTGTTGTTTGAGGAGGAAATCGTTGGGGTATGATTTTGAGGATTTTAGTTGCGTTCGGACTTTTTGGATTTCGTCCACGCTAAAACTATGTTGCATTGAGCCGCTTCCAGAACTACTGCCACTGAAAGGAATAAAAATCATTAAAATTAGTGATATTAATTCGACTAAATAATTAATAATACACAATAACTAGAAAATTAAATAATATTGAATACAATTATAGTATGGCTATCATAAATTTTAAACACACAGTTTTAAGCACAAAAAAAGGTGTTATTCTGAGCGCATGAAAAATATCAATCTTATTTCGAGATTTAAATAAATTCCTAATGACCCTTACCTTGTATTACTATTCCCACTAGTCTCAACCGGCTGTGTAGAAATATTCAACCTTGCAACTGCTTTCTCCATTTCCTTATTCTCTCTTTCTTCTTCACTTTCCATTTCAGACTCACTCAAGCTATAATCCGGTTCGGGGATAGGAGGTGGGGCACCCACTTGTTGGGGCATTTGCAGTCCCCCAGGATTACTGTTTATGACACGTTTCTTTCGTTCGCGAATACCCGCGGTTGAATGTGAACGAGATGCACGTATAGGTTGCGCGTACGGGTTTGAACCAGACGATTTTGGTAATGTGGCGGTGGTTGATGGAGGTTTGAACGAAGAGGCGTTAGTCCTCAAACTGTGTGATTTTCGCACTTGCGGCCGTGCTGAATGAGAGGGGAGACTTCGTGATCGGTAACCAACTGTTTTCATATCTTCTGGCGAAGCGTAGAGTTTGGCACTAGCCGCTGGTCGAAAACTGGACATTACACCTTCGTCATGGCTCATCAACATTGGTTCACCTATATTGAAAAATTATTGAAATGTAGTGCTGCTATGGAAGTGAACATATTTTTATGAAAATATAGAGGCCTATATATCACAACGACCATTGTTGTGAATCTATGAACAGTTGAACAATCAAATTAGAATAACCAAAACTGGATTTAGATTCTTAGATTGCTTATGAAAACTAAACATGCGTATCGTATGATGAGTCTAGGTAAAGCTTATGAAATAAGATCGCATAATTTTCATTGTTTTTGTATGTTTATTTATGTTTATAGTTTAATTATCTAAATATAATTTATGTAGTTGAAATTACCTTTATTATTTATACTATCATACTCCGATTTGCTACCACGAGATACGTCAACTTTTACGACTTGCCCAATAGGTGGTGGTGGAGGAGGGTGAGACGGTGGCGGCAATTGATTTGCTCGAATTGCCCCCAATAGCGTCACATCTTCTTGACTTCGGTGTCCTTTTGTTGTTATGGCCACAGAGTCCGCATGGGCCTGTTGATTGGCTAGATCTGGAGTTGAATGGAAGTCTCGGTGTAGTTCTCCATTTCGTTTGAATGAATTAAAGAAGCGGACTCTCGTACTGGACTATGTATAAAGTAAAATAAATTAGAAGAGTTACAATTATTTTTATAGCAAAAAATTGCGTCATATCAATTCTAATATTAGCTTACTTTTCCTTTACTGCGTTTCATCTCAGCAACACTTGCGTATACTTTTCCACTTTTGGCCGGCGATAATGTGTTTGACCCTGACTGGAAATGTGATGTGGTCATCATGTGTCCGCCAGATTTAACAGAGCCATCTTGTTGTCGCTGAAATAGTTCTTCGAGTTCAGCGGCTGTGATGCGACTGGAAGTTGGTCGGGCTCGGATTGATGCGGTCCTTGGTTGCACTGGAGTAGAGGTACAAGTGCCTCCTGGTGTTAGCTGTTGGTGGATAGACTCTGCCGAGCTTGATTTAGCTGTGGTGATGTCATCGATTTCATCTTTTTCACCACCACCCTCTTCAAGAAAAAAACAAATTATTAACAAATAATTTTTCATAAATGCCTAATATTAGACAAAACTTACCAAGTCCAGCGACCATCGATTTTGCTCTAGCCCTTCCGACACTTAGTGTAGTCTTTGGGTCTCTTCTAGGAGGTAAAGGAGCTCTAGCTTTGCTCAATGTGCCTAAGTTGCCTGATTGGCTATTGGTTAATTTTCGAGGCAACGTAGCACATTGTCGATTAAGTGGAACTTCTAGTACACCGGCCGGTAGGGCAGCTGCAGATTTGCTCGTCGGTAACATACCAGGAATCTGTGGCAAACCCAATGAGACCACAGTCATCGAGACGAGATCACCTGACTTTCGAATCAAATCCACAACGTGCTCATGAGACGCAGAAGTTACGTCTTCACCATTTATCTGTAATGACAAAATTAAATATAACAAAAAGATACAAAAATAATAATAATCTTGGCAATAAATAAATTTCGACTTACTTCGAGTAAAAAATCGCCTTTTTTCAACCCTGACATATCAGCGACACCTCCTTTGTCAACATCATCCAAATATTGGAGAGCTGGACATTTTTCTGAGGGAGTAAGTTCCATGAGAGGCGAAGTTGCCTTAGCTCCACGCAGAATAAATCCAAATCCTTTTCTAGCTCGATGCAAGACAACAGTACGTGGCTCGGCTGGAAGTCTACGGTATAGAAACAAAAATCATTTTAAATTTTATATATGTTTACGAAACGACAAATATTTTCAAATAAAAATTTATACTGCATGAAATATGTGAGATGAATAAAGCCTAATTAGGTTTATTTCAAATAAAAATGTCTTACGTTTTCTTGACTCTAGGAGCAGTAGCAAAATGTTTAGTTATAGTTTCTCGACGTCCAACAACACGGCTAGGAGGTCTACTCGGAGGCCGTGCTGTGATCATCATAGGTGGTTGTATTCCATGTCTTAGTCTAACTTCCTGGACACATTGTGCGGGGAATAATCCCGAATGTGCACCAGGTCCTCTTAATGTGCCTTCTAGAAGCCCACAGTCTGTAGCACCCGTTACTGCAAAAAAAACATTGATAATTTTCATACATTTGGTTTCAAAATAAGAACAATAAGTTTTAAACCTTAGGGAAAACATTTTAAATTATGAAATAAAATACAGGAAGGGATTTTATGTAAGTACCTTCTATAATATCGCCTTCACTTATACGTAAATGTCCTTGGAGATTCGGGGAATAGTTTTCTATGCATACAACTGTGGTCCCTGGCATGGATAATGAGCAGTTGGTAGTGTCAGAGTTCGCCGTTCCAACCCCAGAACTATCCGATACAATGTCGCTAGTATCGCCCAGGCTCTTGTCTGCAACACCGAGCGCCAGCACTGCGTCAGAACAAGCGAATCATACACATACATTCTCAAGTTTTTAATTTATATTAAAATTTATGCAAATATTATTATTTGCTATTTAAAATTTATTTGTTTAATAAAATAAGTAGTTATTATAATGGTTTGCAATACATCTCAGTTAAACAAAATTCCTTATTTAAAAGCCAATTCTATCAATGCTTAATCGAAGCTTTAAAAAAAATTACATAAATTAGCGTAGACATATTTAGTTTTACAATTTTCAGAATGGATCCAATCCAAGATCCAAATGAGAAATATTGCTGCTAATATGATCCTAAGAGTAAATATTTAAATCTAACACATAGGCATTCAAATGTAAAAATTCAGCTTTAAAATACATTTAATTATATAAATAAATGCAAAACAATGATGCACATCTAATAGTTATCATGCAAGAATTGTAATTTTAACATATATAATAATAAACTTGTGGTGATGAAATCATTTTTAAAAACCTATATGAAGAGAATGATTGATCATATGTTTGTGGTAACATTCGAATTTTCGAAACTAACAACAATCTAATTAAAAGTTCTACTAACTGACGCTATACGCAATGTACGGTGTGCTAGCATCGCTTGAATAAAGAAGGTCATTCTAGTTCAACTTACTGCTACCAGAGCTACGTACTGTGCGATATCATCGCTCGAGTTTCAAAAATGTAATAGTTAGGGCCACCTGATCGTAGAATAATATTGTTTAGTTTGCCAATGGTTAAATTACAAATAAAAAAAATTGTATTTTTATAAAATTAGAAACTTGAATGTAGTATCGAATATTCGAAAGTAATTTCATGTTTTCATATGTGTCTCATGTGTTTGATATGAAAAACAAGTCATACCTGTAACGATACTTGCTGTGTCTGTTTCGTGGCCGTGTGGTGCGCTGCCATCGCTCATACTCGAACTGGCTGAACTGAAGGGGGCAGAGGAACGGTCACTGGGACATGGGGATGGGGGTAACGTAAGACAGCGTTCAGAGGGTGCCCGGGGTAACCAGCCAATACCTGATCGACGCTTCGGATTGAAACTCGGCGGACCGCGAAATGGGACTGGAATAATCATCAATCAATTCACACACTCAATCCAACACAAACAAAACGAAAACATTTACTCATTTTACTCTCGCAAAACAAAGCACTAAAATGTTTCAATAAACATTAAACATATTCGATATACGTTAAAAAGGGTTAATAGTTACATTTTTGATACAGCTATGAAATTAAATGTAGTTTGCAAGATTGTTTAAATATTAAGTATTATTTTTGTTATTAAAATGCATAAATAATAAAATTTTGCGCATCAACAAATACTAGGAACTAAAAATTGTCTCGGAAATATTTTATAATGTTGAAAGATTTAAGCAATTTAATAAAATTTACAACTGCAGCACCTATATTCGTCTCAATATAAATATAATAAAAAAATATTACGTATCTAGGAGATAGAATATGTTCGTATTAAATGATTCAGATACGCCCCTTTAAAATTACTATGCTTTATCAAAGTATATATTATGTAAATTAAAAGATTTTTTACGGGTAACTAATTTAAAATAATATTTTGATAAATCATACAAGAAGAACTAAATAATAAAATTAAAATTCAACTTTTATATACACAGCAAAGTACGTTTTTACACATAATTTTATTACACATAAATACTATAAGTTATACACACATACATTTACACAAATTTGGATTACATTACGACTGATATCTGTTAAAAAAAAGTTGTAAAGTTATTGTTAACTTTTACACACCTACAAAATACACACAGAAAAAACAATAAATGGTACTTTATGTTATGTGATGTGTTTGCATATTGTGTTCATATGTACAAATAATATGTTTACATAAAAACATTAATTTACATAAAGCATACCATCACCACAAGGTTCATTCCGTTGCAATGCATGCAAAATTATACGTAATAAAACTAGGTATTTTCAATAAAATAGAACCGATTGATAGTATATAAATAATATTTATAACCACGTTTAGAAATAGTCATAAGTAAATAATATAAAAACTTACGATTGCGGAAAAACGTAGCGTTTTTATTGAACCGATTTCTCATTTCGGGAACGATATCTTTGCACCAGATATTACGTAGTTTGTTTATGTCAGACTCTGAGAGTCCCATAATACTTGACTGCGGCATTTTAGTACTAAATTTGCACCAAGTTTACTCTATAACGCACAGGCACTAACTAAACTACTTTAACTAACATTGGTACCTGAATTCTAAAGGGATTACATCAAGATTGGCAATTAGAACACTTCTAGAATAAACCTGGGATTCATCAGAAAGGATTAACATATTACCGTTATATTTGCTTATCGAAATTTAATTTTGAGCATATATAGTTATCTTAAATATAGACACTTTAGACTAATATTTCATTTTATAAATCTATAAATATCTAATTTAAAAAGTCAACAACGATTATTAATTCAATTTACAAATATTTAAAAAATCAATCGGTTTATTATAATTATTTATAATATATTGAGAGAAAATAAAAATATAAACGGAATTCCTACTTAATTTTTCTGTATTAATAATAATAATAAAACGAATTGAAAACATCTAGATCTAAAACCTATACGTAGACTGTAATGTAACATTCCAACATCATGCATTTAATATAAGCCAAGACACAAACCCCACTCCAAACCGAAATTGACAGCATTCCGACTTACCGACATCTTCACTCCGGTAATTTTGGATGAGGTCAGATAGTTCCAAGTTCCCCGCAATAACAGCGACCTGGTATGGCGTTTGGTTGGCGTAATTTAACGCATTACGATCGCAACCCCGAAAGAGTAGTTGCCTTGCGCAAGTCTCTTGCCCGTTAACAGCACACATATGTAATGGCGTATTCCCAGATGCGTTACGTGCGTTCATGTCAGCTCCATAGAAGAGTAGATGCTCTAAATGTTGTCGCAATCCATTTTTGCAAGCCTAGAATTAACGAAAATAATCTTACAATTCAAGAATATATATTTTTATCGGACAAAATATATATATTTGAAATTTAATTTTTAGAGAAGAGATATCAAAAGTCGTAAAGTTTTGTTTTTGAGTTATGGTTGTTTGAGTTTGACCTATTTCTTTAAATATTGATTTTCTATCAAATGTTGCTGCAAAATGTAATATTTTATTACTTACTTGATGTACTTCATGCCATCCTTGTAAATCTTGGGCTCCGATGGTTGAGTGGTCATGGAGCAGGGTTTCTGTAACCATTGCATTTGCGGTGCAAGTTACTGAAAGGTATAGAGGCGTTAGCCCTTTCGCATCTTTATAATTCGGAGATGCACCTAATTCTAATAGTGTCTTAACGGCTTCTAATGAGTTCCTCTCTACGGCACGATGCATGGCGGTTGAACCATCTCTTGTACGATAGTCTGGAATATTATTTAATTTATATAATATATTATTATTAATGTAGTAACTATTTTTTAATCAGAATAAAAAATATGGATATATTAAAATAAACGCGAAATTATTGTCATGTTTCTATATAGATGAATTATCGTTTTTGATCGAGTTTATAAGTATTGGTGTGGCTTCTTTTTAAAGTTATCGCAATATATATTTATTTAGTGTGTGTACCTAAAAGTGCACCACCATTTACTAAAGCGATGAGAACTTTGGCGGGTTTCTTAATCCCTGTCGCTAGGGTGAGCGGAGTTTCGCCCGAGTCCTGGCAGTGAAAATTGGGATCCAATCCTTTTGAGCACATTTTCGTGATCTTCTCTACTTGGCCGTTGGTCACGTAGTCGAGCAATCGCCTCAAATTTGCACGCGTGTGCAACGATTTCAACTGCTTCTCGTCTAGTGACATCATCTTGTACACCCTTCGTTTGTACTTGAGCTAAGAGAGAGGGAGAGAAAGCATTGATGAAACATATTAATGATTTATATCCTGGAAAAAACCATTTCTGTATTTATTGGTAAAACATAATATTAATTACTGTTTTATAACTAGCCAATCCTAATTTAGCAATTATATAAAATTTATGAAACCCTCGTACGAAGTAATTATTAATATTATACAATCTACAAGGTATTAAATCGAATTCTGAACAAGAGAACAAATTGTTGATCACGCTTGCCCTGTCAGCTTTTAAATGGGTAATAATTTATAACTATAGTGTAATTTCAGCGTCCGAGAAGGCGTTGTACACTACGAAGTTACGAACAATTCCATTATTTCGTTTCACGCGATTTATCGAACAAAAATTACATGATCCTTGATCTCTCTACACATGTTGTTTATTCTAAAACCTAGCGCAGCATCCCACGTGAATCTATCGCTGTCTGCGTTGGGCTGTACCCTTTCAATTTGCCATACTTGATGATTTTACGTTTCTGTTAACTTGGTTATTGAGCAAAAATTATTTCCGTAAATTGATTGAGATTCGCGATTTGATTATCTGGTGATGCAATCAGAGCTAAACTTTGATTTGGGTTTTAATCGAGAAGTTTTTAGTTTATTTCCGCACTTTCTTGTTGATTATTAGGAAATACTTTTTTATATAAGTGGTTATTTACGTTATGTGAATTTTCTTATTGCGATTTTATGTTTAATCATAAAAATAATTAAATATTTATATTATATGTTCTGTTATTTATATATGTTTGTACAATTCTCATGTAGTGACGTTAATCTAATTAATTTTTTTAAATATATTTTTATATAAATATAAACAATATTATTAAACAACTAGTATTAAAAAAAACGAGTGAGTGGCGGCACTAACGATTGAAGATTCATTCATATGTATGTATACGTATGTATATATCGGTATATGTATCTGTATGTATCTGTATGTATTTGTATGTATCTGTATGTATCTTTATGTATCTGTATGTATCTGTATGTATCTGTATGTATCTGTATGTATCTGTATGTATCTGTATGTATCTGTATGTATCTGTATGTATCTGTATGTATCTGTATGTATCTGTATGTATCTGTATGTATTTGTATGTATCTATATGTATCTGTATGTATCTGTATGTATCTGTATGTATCTGTATGTATCTGTATGTATCTGTATGTATCTGTATGTATCTGTATGTATCTGTATGTATCTGTATGTATCTGTATGTATCTGTATGTATCTGTATGTATCTGTATGTATCTGTATGTATCTGTATGTATCTGTATGTATCTGTATGTATCTGTATGTATCTGTATGTATCTGTATGTATCTGTATGTATCTGTATGTATCTGTATGTATCTGTATGTATCTGTATGTATCTGTATGTATCTGTATGTATCTG
Organism: Nebria brevicollis; assembly: GCA_944738965.1. Classification (NCBI taxonomy): domain Eukaryota; kingdom Metazoa; phylum Arthropoda; class Insecta; order Coleoptera; family Carabidae; genus Nebria; species Nebria brevicollis. The sequence goes on along the minus strand of OX122898.1, from coordinate 6,809,770 downwards.
TATGTATCTGTATGTATCTGTATGTATCTGTATGTATCTGTATGTATCTGTATGTATCTGTATGTATCTGTATGTATCTGTATGTATCTGTATGTATCTGTATGTATCTGTATGTATCTGTATGTATCTGTATGTATCTGTATGTATCTGTATGTATCTGTATGTATCTGTATGTATCTGTATGTATCTGTATGTATCTGTATGTATCTGTATGTATTTGTATGTATCTGTATGTATCTGTATGTATCTGTATGTATCTGTATGTATCTGTATGTATCTGTATGTATCTGTATGTATCTGTATGTATCTGTATGTATCTGTATGTATCTGTATGTATCTGTATGTATCTGTATGTATCTGTATGAATCTGTATGAAGCTGTATGTAACGGTATGTATCTTTATGTATGTATTAAAGGTCAGGTTTGATAAAATAGAATGACTTACCTCTAAGTATCCAACAGGTCCATTGAATGGGTAATCGCCAAGCCTGCGTTCTTCGTCCAAGAACTTGCCGGCTTTGCCATTGACTGGCGGACTGAACAGACCATAGTTGAAGCTCTCCTTCAGCTCCTGAGGGAACCACAATACAATCATTAGTGAACTATAGTAACTCTCAGCAAACAAACGGGATTCGCTCTGCTCTCGTTTCATGTTATAATCACACCATCAACATATGTAGATATATTATCATTAAATAAATAATAATAGGTTACCGTGGCTGGTAACAATTAAAATACAGGAAGATGCGCTAATAATGCGAACAAGCAGACCATATTAGTAATATTAAACATGCGCAAATGAAATATTCATATACATACATACATACATATGTATGTATAAGAGAGGCTTTTGTCATTGTAAGTAAAGTTTTGAGCGTGACTGTAAAAGATTTAAATAGACGCTGATTATCAATGAATAAGAGTAGCTTAATTTTTATCTTTTACAACAATTCTATCTTATAATTAAATAAATAATAAAAATGACCCATTATATTATATAATATAATAAATAAACGTTGGCTATGCGTTATCTTATGAACAACTGGTTTAACCACATACACACATATATACAGAATATTTTCAAACTAGAATATGCAAATTATTTTAAGTACTTTGAGTTATCTTGGAACATATTTTATAACCATGTATTAACATGTTAATTACTGATAATATAAAGTAAATAAATTAATAAAAACCTAATAGGCAAATTTCCATTCTATATTAAACTGACTATTAATAAAATGGCAATCTATTTTCTATCTAGAAGCCACTATTAAACCTCGATATATGTATATATATTTATACATCACCATATAACGACACCATACCAACTACGGCGCGATCAACCTTTACTTAATATAAATCATATGTAGCATTCACATTGTCACCCAGTAGACACTTTGTTACATGTAATATTACCAGGAACATGTAATGCAAAATTTACCATGAACATATTACATATCTGTTATATTACAAATTTTTAGCATAAACGATACATATTTGTTACATTGCGAGGCTTAACATGAACATATTATGTCTCTAACATGTTGATAAGACATTACATGAATATGTTATGTCTTTGTTATGTTATGGAGGCATACCAATATATTAGGTATTTGTTAAATATTTCCGGAATTAACTTACGCTTTTTTACTTTCTTATACGAAATAATATTGTAATCGAGTCATTACTTTTTTTCTCTCTCTCTCTCTTCTTCTCCTTCTCTCTCTTCCCCCCCTCTCTGCGTAGATGTGTGAACGCTCAGAGAATATACCGTTTATAAGAAAATGGTTATTGAAATTTGTACTCATTTTATTTATGTTAACATGGTACATCTTTGTTATGGAGACATATTTTTGTTATATTATGGAGATATACTGATAATATATTTGGTGTCCCTTATGTGTGCAGACTTAACGTGAACATGTTATGTCATGAGGATATAACAAGAATATATTTCATATCATGTGTTTGCAGGCTTAGCATGGACATGTTATGACTCTGATATGTTGTTGGGATATTATATGTGACTTAATGCTGGCTATGATGTTTATTTCTGTGTTTGTATCGTTTCCGACTGAAGTGAAATGAAATTTTCACTTGTTGGCAAGTTGTTGAAGTATAAGTAATTTTTATTTCTCGTTCATCGACATTTTTCTATATGAACTGACATATAAAAGGGACAAAAAAATTAAGAAACATGGTAGACTGCAAAAAGGGGCTCGCGCGTAATTCTATCAAATGAAAACGTGCGTCTTCGGGCGTTTTTCAAGGGTTTGGTTGCCCTAGCAACCGCCAGCTAAAATCATTCTATTTCATGTAACATACCAAATAACAGACGCTGCTATTGCGGATTTTCGTAACATTTACCATCTCTGAGATAGAAATACCGACACACACACACACACAAATGCATGTACAATTTTGCATAGCGCAATCTTTGTTTTGTTTATTTATAAATAAATAAAAATAACATGAAGATATAATATAATACCCTTGGATGGAAACAATCGCTAAATCGATCGCAATCTTACAGTAATAAAACAAAAACAATCGATATGTTTTTATCGTCCGAGCGAAGGACATGAATATTTTCACTGTCAAAGATGAATAGTAAAGCTTGTACTAGACGCGTCCGCGTTGCCACGATTGAACGGCTTATTTTTTGCGTTTCGTGATGTAAATCAAAGTGTAAACTGTTATACAACGCTCGGCCGATGCAAATTAGGTAAAAATGATCGCGTGCTGCTGCAACCATGGTGGTCAATCGGTTCCGTTATCGTCTAATACAAGCCTTATATTTTTCATATACATATAGATACAGTGTGTAGGTGTATGTATGTGTGTATAGATGTTGTCTTGGGGCGGATTCCTTCATAGGTCAACGGTCACCTTGCCCTACCTTGCCTACAGACACCCCACAACCATGGGCGGCCCACTAGAAAATATACAGATTCATAGGGTGCAATTTTTGACCACAAACAAACAAAAATTAATTGCTTCATTTCTTTTAAACTCGAGTTTCAAACGAGCAATTTATTGCACGAACATTTTAATTTTTTTTATAAAATGGCAAGAGATCTTTTAAAATTGAGTTTATGGAAAAATTTAAACTAAAGATTCTATATTATTGTTATTCTATTGACAAAAAAAAAATGAAGTGTACTTTGGCTAAAATATAATTATTAAAAATTTAATATTGATGCGTAATATTATATAAATTTGTAGAACGACAAAATTATACTTACAACATTATATATAAATATTAATAACAAATTCTGTTATTTATTTAATCAACTTCTTTGTCAAAATTCCCTAAAACACGAATTATATAATTTCTATTGATAGGCTGATTGATTGATTAGTGGTTTGAATTTGTATAACATAATTAGCATGATGCAAGATTTACAGAAAAAATAGCATAAATTACATCCATTTTTGGACTAGTCTTGCTAATATACGACACAAATTTACATTTAAATCTATCGCGAGTATTCGTAAAGAAAATAAACTTATACTAAAGTAATACTAAATTTACATCATTTTAATTCATTTTTTAATAATATTTAGTCTAGGTCTAAAATTAAACGCTTGACTATGAATGCGATGGTATATGTTCAATATTTATTTAATTAATAACAACTTCATCAAAAATTTCTCTCTCTTCTTCCTTAACTTTACACTTTAAACATATTAACTGTAACATGAATTATAAGAACGGAATTCGAAATTCTAATACGGACTTCTAGCGATAAAATTGAGAACTAACGCATGACGGCAATTGCAAATTAAAAACAGCTGTTTTCATTTATAAGGAATTTCTATAATAATGTAAGCAAATATTATCACATGTACTATTCTACACTTTCCGTGTTAATATTTAATACCAACAATGGATTTTTTTCCAAATAAATTAACGAAAAAAAAATAAACTTCTTGTAATGTGCCTTCACGTACTTTATCAATAAAGCGTAAAGATTTACAACCAAAGAACGTGTTTTATATAATGGTTTGCAATTTTGTTAAATTAATATCTTAGTATATATATCCATATATATTGATAACTACAACTTGTGATAAACGAAGGCCAGATTTGTCTGTCCTTTGTTTGGTAATACCGAAAAAACTATAGGTTTGTTCCAACTAATATGAGAAATGGTTTCAGATCGCTTCGAAACTGTACGGCTCATGCGCATTCGTTCCATTGGAACGAATACGCATGCGTCGTATTCAAACCGATTCTAACTCTAGTTGGAACAAATCATATATGTGTGTTGTAAACCATGGCACACATAGAGCTTGAGGTACGAGTGAACATTTATAATAAACCGCATATTTAATATTTATACGAATTATGGAAAAGTGTTTTAAATTAAAAATATAAATAATAAAGTGGAGAGTTGCAGCGTTATTAAATTGCATATTTTAGCAACCAAGTCAGCAAACTAGCGAATTACACACGTTCAAGTCATTTAAAATTAATGTTACTAATTTAAAATCCATGTTCAACCATTTCTTATAATTATAAATAAATAATGTAGCAACTAGGAGTATAGGTGCTCCTGAAAATAAGAACGCCACTGACTTAAAGTACCTATACAAGATTCGAGTGCGATGACCAATAAAATACTAGTACCAAACGTGAAGTTTGTAAAACAATGATTTACACATATATGCACACACATCGGCATTCTTAACGCAAACAATAACCTCATACACATAATAAATTATTTACCAACAATGAACTTGTACATTTTCCTGCCACCGGCATCACAATAGAAAATCGCGCGGAATTCTACAGGGCCGCTAGTAACAAGATTGTTTGAATAAGGTAACGATATAACATTGATGACCCAATTTACTTGTATGTAACGCGCGTTGCCAACTCAGGCGTATATAATTTAGATTTAAGCGTGAATGTAAGTCCTTACTAAACACAATGCGGTTTTTTTTTGTGTTTTTGATTTATTGAAGAGAGGTAAGCGTCATTTATAAAGCTTATGCAATTTGAATTTACTTTAAATATTTATACGGTTTTTGTTGAATATAATAAAGATGTATTGTTCTGAATATTGTGGACGATTTTTACAGGACATTAAGCAAATTCGAGCACATATTTTATTCAAAAGCAATTTTTCATTTTAAGCTTTGCGTTATTTATTTTACGACCAGAATAAATTTTACCTAAATGTACTAAAATTAGTCTAATGCCAACACACCAGGGAATGAATATATTGTTGGTTTAGTGTGGTAAATTATAGAATATGTTTTATTAGTTTATAAACATTATTTATTACTTTCTTATACGAACATTTTCTAAAGTCTGTTTTGTATGTCCGAAATTATGAAATATAATTTACGATTTTTATTAAATTTAGTTTATTCAATTTTTGTTTATTTTGTGAGTTAATTTTAAAATATACTAATTTAGTTCTAAAAAATAAGAAAACAATTGTGGAAAATTACTTCCGGATTACGCTATTTTATTTAAGTAGGCTTTGAAACAAAACGTAATAATTTATTTAAACGCCATATTGATATAGATTGATTCAATTTAAAATTTTAATTTATTTTTTTACAGACATGTCATTCAAATAATAGCCACTAAAATACTTTTTTCTAACTTCACTTAAGAAAGTAAAAATTTACTTCCGGTTGAAATATTTGAATCAAAAATATATTTTAAGGGATATACGAATTTTAATTTAATATTTGTAACCCAACGGTTGTGGAATTATAGCGAAAATATTTTTGTTAAAATTTCTCTTAGACATTTTTTTATGATCTCAATATTTGTATACTACGGATAAGTATGGCAAAAGTGAGTCTTTAGTGAAGGAAATGATATAATATCCTCAAAGAACTAAATTGCATCAAAGGTCACTTTTATGCGAACACAATTTCGATTTAAGTAATTTAATCGTAATAATCAAAATTAGCAATAAATAATAATTTATTTAATAGCAGGAGTGCCGTTTTAGTGCGTTAATCAGCTTATGATTCACGTTCAAAAAATGAAAATTAAATTTATTATAACATAAATTTAAGTTCCATTTACACAGCACGGCCGTAAGTAAAGATGAACAAAGCAGCTACAGGATTGTAAAATTTCGCACTTAAATTTACGCGAACTATAAACGCATACGTACTTATATATATACATACATACATATATATATGTTTATTGATGGATGTTAAATGTTTCCTTCAAAAAGAACACACAAAAAAAATAATAAATAAATCACTTTCTTGACCTTGGTGGTCTTACACGCAACCGGTAAAAAATCAAATCCTCTCCTCGCACGCCAGGACCGTAACACAATGGTTTTTGAGTGGGCACAAATGGGCGGCAGAAAAATGTGTGCCCTTTGGCAAGGTTGCTGCTATAAACAATAGTGTTTAACATTTTTTACTGTAATTTGTAATAATTTATCACAGTCATACATACTGGTATTATATCTGCAGTTATATATGACTTAAATGCATTGCTACGTGAAATATGATTTTCAATTTTTAGTAGCGTTTTTACTAAACACGTAAAAAGCGCATAAGTAACTTTAGAAGAAGAAAAACTGACGAGTATTTGCAATTCTTAGAACAACAACGTGGAATATGTTTATAGTAAATGTTTGTGTTTCTGTTGCAAAGCGCGTTTTGCTGTGCTGTGGTGTGGGGTTCCCATAAGCCTCAACGCTACAACTAGAACCAACAGAGGATCTTCTCTTAGCTTCTAGAGACGACATGCATATGTTCTGCGAGCTGACCGCATGCACACGAATCGCCACAGAACAAAAACGAACAAACAGAACAAACATATTTGTGAACTGTGCTTGGCTAGTGCAACGATTATGCAAACTCTGCCAGGCTCATGGTGTCACTTGTGGCCTTTCAAATTCACAAAGTATCAAACATCTTCAACTCTACTACCGCACTTTAATTATTTTCTATCGATCCTTAATTTTATTATTTAAGATTACGTAAGACAGTCGCCATTATTTTTATAACAGGGTTAATATCTTTAAAAATGTCATTTATTTTATGTAAGCTTCTTCTAATAAAATACACTTCACTTTATTGTTTATTTATTACCCTACGAATAACATCAGAAAGCTTATCTAGAGTTTTTTTTAATACTAAATACGTTTTACGACAATCTTTAATTATATTAAAACGCGTGAAATGTATTACAAATAGTTTTAAAATAAATTAATACTCGATTTGACTTAAATTAAATTTTAAGATTTTTGATTCTTTGTGAAGTGAAACTCTCAAGGACCGCAAATAACTAAATCTAACACCATGAAAGTAAAAACATAAATAGCAGCATTTCTTTTTTTCTTTTTAATAAAATACCTACCCGATACCAGTTGGCCACCTGGTGGTAAAATTGGTCACGTGTCGTGCGAAGCACCACCACAAGAACAAGAACACAATAATTGAATATTAGAGAAAATACACGAGACACTAGCGTACTTTGACGGCATTCATTTACACTAAAGTCACACACGTCACACCTTGTTCTAAATCTACTAAAAGTGCAATACCAAAATGCCCAATGATACTCGTTTTGTGCATAACATTACATTTGGAGGACTATTTGGCGGCATTATGGTATCACAGCTTCTACTAAATACTCATTAGTTAAACCTAGCTTAAACTAGTGGGTTTAGTGTATATTAACCTAGAGTTAAAGTGAGATTAGTGACGTCAAAGCTAAGTGTTATTTTACAAGCAATAAGGTATATTTTTTTTTATACAATCGTTACATAATCTAAATGTCTTCATATTATGGAATTCAGTAGTTTTATTGTTAAATATCGCTATTCGCAATTAGATTAGCGATTTCTTTTTAATTTTTGCAAGATAAATAATTCAAGTAGTGTTTAAACAATACGCGTAACTATTAATAAAAATTCATTCTAATCGAAATACGATCAAGATTATATTTCATAACACTTCATAGATGCAGTTCAATTATTTTGACCATTTGTATTCAAAGTTCAATAACTAACAATTAATTTTATCTTAATTTATTAAGAATTATAAGAAACTATTGAGAATATATTTATTTTGTAATTACACCACAAACAATAATGTAGATCATAAATGACGCTAATATAATGTAAACAATGAAATAAATATGTTCTCAATGAATTTTAACCGATTATGAATAAATATTGATGAGAAAGTGATGCCTACCTTGGGTAACGACGCTAAACATTGTTGTTTGACGTCCCAGACGAGCTGGTCGCGCGAGAATTGCAGACATTTCTGGACGTTGAGTTCGGGGACGTGAATTTTGACCAGCTGGTAACCGTCGTCTTCGGCGCTGCCGCTGCTGCCGCCGCAAGAACTCGCGCTTCCCGGCGTGCTGCGGCGGTCACGGTCACCCATCATCATGGCTGCATCGTCCCCCATCGTTCAGGAGGATCGCGCATTTAAAATAATTCAATCACATCTGAAACAACACAAAACAAACAACACGTAAACTCACGTTGTAAATTACTCTGTAATACTGATCATTTAAATATAATATTTTGTTCTTTTTTTAAAACTGCACGCGAAGTGCCAAATTTATTTTTGATAACATGCCCTTGCTTTCGTTATATCAGGAAGAATTTGCATGGGTGTATTTTAAAATAAGTTATTTTTATTTTATCTAAATATACATTTATATGTATATAAATATGTATATACACACCAGTAAATGAACACGCACCATTAGGGCAATGCATTTATAAAATATCCACAGTGTCTTGCGCTAAGTTTTCTTATATCTATTATATGTTCATATAGGAGAGATATTAGAATACAAATTTTGAACACATATACGCAATTCCAAAAAAAGTCAGACTCGATTCAGGGAAGGTCAAAAGGTATAATTCCATTAAAATCTCGAAATAAATGTTCTTTCAAAATTATAATACTTACTTATTACATCGTATAAGAAAGCAAAAATATGATTAATATGCGAAATAACAAAATAGATAACAATAGATGTTTATCTATCAACACTTAGATCTAATCGGAATTTATCTGATGTGAATTTTAGCTATGAGAAAATGTCTCTTATTACACTGTTAAAAATCGTCTCACCGCCGAAAAGTCTTCAGTTATAGTGTAAATGAACTGGTTTCAGCGTTTCAACATAATTTATATTTCACGTAATTTTGTTTGTAACAGATGTAAATATGGACTAAAGTGTGTAAAAAATTCTTTTATTATTAAGTGATTAAGAAACTAAAAGTGAAAATTAATTTCCATTAATTTGGCTTTTCGAAGATATAATAACACATTTATGTGAAATCATTTCTTATTTTCAAATGTCTACACTGTTCTTTTTTAGAACTTATTTGCGATTGGATAATTTCTAACAGTTTAAATCAGCAAAGTTCATTTTTATTTAATATATTATAGAATAAATATTATTCAGCAAAAACACCCATAAATAAACAATTAATATAACTACTAGCTTAATTGTCCTATGGTAGGAGACTCCTTAAAATTCTGATTAAAAATAAAAAAAATTTAAGTGTGTATAGTGAAAATAATAACGCTTTATCTGGTGAAATAAGAAAAGAACTTCACCGTAACAAGTGTTCATTTTTGTTTAGTACACCGATTTTGATATTCATAGCACAACCTTGAATCCATTCCGGCAATATTTTCATTTCTTTTGTAATCATTTAAATGAAACGATGCTCGGAAAATTGCTAACGAGATTACTCCGGGACATTGTATAACAAATTGGCTGAAGCTAAAAATATCCCGAGATCATTTAAGAGACCACATTAAATATAAATTGTATTATTCTTCAACAAAAACAATATTAGAAACAACGTACATACATACGTAGAAGACCTCGTCAGCAACCGCTATTGAAACAATCGATAAAGCAATTCTTTTTATCCTCTCAGCGTTTAAATAATTTCTATAATCCAGACTTATTATATACGAGTATAATTCCATTTAAAATTCGATATCCTATCAAATAAGATGGAAGAGCTCTTCAGATTATCTTGAAGATAATCAGAAGATTCTACATTTTGTGGTAAAACTATTCATTATTTAAAAATATTAAGAATAAATCGAAATAAAATGATATTTTTCTCATATTTCCTAGCATTTATAAGTTTGTTCCAACTAATACTAGAATGGGTTTGAAATTGTACGACGCATGCGCATTACGATGCGCAGTACAGTTTCAAACCAATTCCAACGTTAGTTGGAACAAATTATGTATATATTTGATTTGAAAACTAAATTAAAAATTGCGTATAAGGAAGTCCATTGCGTGTAACTACAGATATTTTTTTGTAAAATGTATGAATAGCATTTTGATACAAGTGGTACATAAATCTGAGTGGGTGATAAGAACTGAGTAGTAGCGTATATACTATTAGGTGTTTAATTTCTGCTCGGTTCGTATTTTTACGTAGTAGCATGTTTACCAACCATTTACAAACACTTTAATCCTTGCATGATAATGCGAACCGCCCTTTACATTTCCTGACTAGCGCATTCTCAAGTGGATTTAACTTTTGAAATATGGGTTTGAATTAACTTGAAACGTGTTTTAAGTGACTAGAAAATTTTGCTCTAAATTAAAACTAACCTAATTTGATACGAACGCTTATTTCGCTGATGTTAAAGCTTATGTGAATGAGCCATCCTCAGAAGAAAAGCAGCCGAGGAAACAGAATATTCAAATATATAATTTAATGGAAATCTGCACTAAATACATAAAATTACAATTTTGCAATGCTATATTGAATGGTTATGCAATATTAATTGTTTGTAAATATAGAAATATTTTCAATTATTCAATCAATTAAATATATTGTCGATAAATTATATCGATAAAAATCAAGTGTGGCATTGTTTTGACAAATTATATATGTTTTTAGTTCATGATAAATTACAAAGTTCGATTGCGCGTGCAAAAAAATAAATAGCGCAACTGATCAGTGTATCTAATAATAAATGTCTGCATCAGATTATTTATTTTTTCTAGTTTCATGCTTTATTTTACAAAACCACATGTAAATTCCTGTATTTTGTCTATATTTTGAAATATATATTTGAGTCCTATAGATATGTTTGATTGCGTTGTATGGGTTATAAAATAAGTAGTTTATTTTAAATTTCATTATTAATATAAATAAATAATTATATATCAGTAGGGAAGTATATGTTAGGATAAAAGAATACTCTAAAATACAAATATAATAACTAATCAACAAATATAAACATAAATAATAATGTGGATAAGTTCAAAATAGTTCAACACTTGTTACGAAGCATGCAAGATAAAAACACAAATATTCATAGCACGTAAACCGGAAGCTACTCCAACAAACTTTTCGAACCAAAAGTGTAGTAAATTGCAAAACCTTTCGTTTATCAAATAAGTACATACATAGTTCTTAAAATAGATAAGAAAAAGAAAATAAATCAAATAAATTGCAACTTCCGGCTAATCAATTATTGTAGAAAATAATCAGAGCTCTTAAATCTAATAAAAATTCAAATATGTTTCATAATTTTACACTCATCCACTTTCGCGATACAGTGGAAATCTGTTGAAAATGTTCAATATAGATTAAAAGACGTGCAATCACAGAACGGATATTGTAGTTAAAATGCTAACTTTGTAATTTTTTTGCAATTACTTCGTATAAAATAAAATTTTTAAGAGTTTTCAATGACGTACATGTTACTTCAAGCAATATGCGTAAATCGTAAAACTATTCTAAATGTATTTTAATTAAAAATGCCTATCGTATGAGTTTTATAATTAATTCTAATAAGACCATCTGATGGCGTTATTCTATAGATGCTATTTTGTATCTTATATAGAACACTGTAAGCTATAGAAAGGTACAAAATCGTAAATACTTATAGAGCTTATACAAAACTTATAGAGAATAGCATCATAAATATTGGTGCTAATATTAATCTAAAAATACGTGAGATAATTCAAATATCATCTTACACATTTTAATCCCAAGTTCTCCTCTTCGCAAGTAACACAACACTTTTATTTATCAAATGCTTCGCACTAGTCAAAACAATGTAACGTTTTTCACAAAACATAGTCTAATATCACGTCCTACACCAAATTGCAAATAATGATACATACAATTCAGTGTAAACACTCATAAAAAAACGTTAGCAAAATTACCTGGCCTTCACTGTAACACATATGAGGAGATAGTGATAAGAATTGTAGGATGATGGAGAGAAACATGTTCAAACAGATAACAAATGCATGATAGCGCATGGGCACCTGTTTGGGGCTACGTAGAAAAAGATAAGAATTAGTGTTTCGTAGTTTAAGATAAATATAGATAACCTCGAATGTAATTTAACATTTTTAAATGTTTTATCAGTATTTGAAATACATTGTTATTGAAAAAAAATTACGCTCCTGTTCAAGGTTTAAGGCCCTAAAGCAAAATCAAATGCAGAGAGAAAACTCAATTTGTATATTAATAAAAATTTATTTAAAATAAAATTGATTTATTTCATTCAAATTTGCTAGATTTAATGATACTTAATTTTGATTTAAAATAATTTAAAATCGATATTTGAAGTATACTTAATTAATTTTAAAAATATTCCACCTTCTCAATGGCGGAAGATCCTTCAGTAATTATGGCTTTAAATACGTTAAATGCTACTATGGCATTCATACTAATCAGTAATTGAGATAAATGATGTTATTTATGAAAAATTAATTGCGAAAACGTCAATAATTTATCGGAAAATACGTTCTATTAAATAATCAATAGATAGTTTGATCGATGATTGATAATAATATTATCTATATATCTATGCTACGTCATGTACTTTAATTCAAAATTGATTGTAATAGTTCAATCACCGCGAATGATTAAATTAGTTTAATTAATAAAGTTTTAATTGTACTCGGCAGGATCATATTCAGCACTAAATTCAGAGTGATCAATGTTGGCTGGTTTGTAGTTGCAGAGGAAACCCGGATATGGTATGTATACCGGAAACAGGACGAACCACTTGTGTATTTCACACTACCCTGTGTCACATGTATCGCGTTCTCTCTCCAATGTATACAGTAAACAAGTACTAATTAATATATAGCACATAGTAATGTTCTCACTATAATTGAACACAGTCGGAACAAATTAGCTCAATTGTCATTACGTCCGCGCGTTACACAAACGCGTTACGATTATACGTTAAAAATGCTGCTACTTCATCCCAACATTCAGTATTCTTCTTCGGCAATCTTTCATTTGCGAAATTATTTGCGTTACAATCATTCTAATTGCAGTGTTGGCTCAATTCAAATTCGTAATATCTCTTTAAAACAAATATGAAATTTGAAGCTAGCTATCATTACAATTAAAATGATCTATAAAACAAAATTATGCTTTAAAATTTCTCATTGGTCGTGAAATGGTAGATTTTTAATATTGAGTGTTAATTTCGTTAAAAATCAAAATTTACGTAATGTAATAACAAATTTCCTTCTCTAAAATAATAATTAATGATTTAAAAATTTGGTATTTTATGATTTTTGATTAAAAAAATGGTGAACACGTTTTACTCTTTGTGGCGAGAACCCCATTTACTTCACCCTTGTAACGGTACTAAATATTGATGTAATATTTAATGTATATTGCTATTCACGATTATTAACTATTATTAAACAGTTAATTACCCACACGTTTATCTATGTCCGTACATATGTATGTTTATGTTCGTTTGTTTTTAACGCAGTCTATAATTGTCGAACAACGAACTATTATTACTTTTTGTATTATTGATGTATATTAAATATATTAATAGCGTTTAGGATTATTAAACATATAGTTTACAAAATCTGGCTGTTTTTTACGCAGTTTGTCATTATTTCACGATGAACAAAAAATTTAATGTATTGTAAAATGTACGCCAGAAAATGTACGAACATATTCAAAACGCCATTAGGTATGGATGCATTTTTGTGAGCGTGCAAATGACTGGGAGGCTTCCACATTTTTCAGTAAAATATAAATTGATATTGAATTAAATGAACCATGCTATATGGCCACCAACGCTTAAATTAGCATCAGAAAAAAAGGCGAGTGCAAAATAAAAATGCCTGTGAGGATAACGGTGTACGCTGTTGGGAAAAAGTGTCATACACGAAAGAAAAGTAAATCACAGCAGCACCATCAGTGGTGTAGCATGTTGGACGACCGATGGGTAAAAAACATTCGATTTGCCCGATGGTACTTAACTCGTATATCGATTGGTGTTGAACACGATTTCATTGGACATTTAACAGTGTAGTTTCCATGACGAAATGGAAACTGGAACCATTAAAACGGCTTATAGAAAAGAAGATTCACTCTTTTGCTTTTGCCTTGAATAGCTGTAAATGGACTGACCAGGCATGAGTACACTTCAATCATCGATCCGCGAATCTTTGTAATGTTATATTTTACGAATATTTTACTGATGTTATCAGCAAATGACTTCCTTTTACGCTTTTTGCCAGAATTTTTTAATAATTTGCCGGTTGTAATATTATTTTTTAATTAAATTATACAAAATAGAAAATATACCACAAATATGTTTATTTATTTCATATTTCGATGACGAATTTAATTAAATACTACATACAAAAACCACTTGAATAGCTTAATAATAAATTATTACATATTTGAAAATTTATTAAATTTACAGGAAATTTAAAAAATTTTCAAATATGTAATAATTTATTTTTAAGCTATTATGTTTATTTATTTCGATGACGTATTTAATTAAATACTACATACAAAAACCATTTGAATAGCTTAAAAATAAATTATTACATATTTGAAAATTTATTAAATTTAAAGGAAATTAAAAAAATTCGTAGCACATAATCAGGAAATTATTTGTAAAAAGTGTTCAAATAAAAATTGTAAATTATTATCCCTTATTTATAATAAATATATACATTTACAAATTATAACACAGATTTTTTGAAAATAAGGAAAAAATAAATAATAAAATATCCGCAATGGCGTTCACTGAAGTTTCTTATACATAATTTTACCTTCAACCGTTTAGGCTATCTCTCTCTTTCACACACATACATACACCCATACACACACACACACACACACACACACAGACAGACAGAGACACAAATACACACACATTCAAACAGACACACAAACGTGCAGACGCCATTTAAAAATGTCAGAATCGATTCAGGGAAGGTCAAAAGTAAGTAGTTAAATCTTCTTCTATCCATTTTTGAACAACATGCAAATTAATATGAATTTAGGAACTCTCAAAACTATTTATATATTTCAGTTAAAATTTCGAATTCATGTTTTATTATAAAGTAAATAAATAATAAATATTTTCAAAAGTCCTCTATACGTTATATGCATATTATGGTAGTATTTAGTAAATAAAATGTTATTTTGATTGAGAGATGAATGTGTGATGTGTAAGATGGTTTGAATATTGCTCTGACCGCCGGCTCCTGTAAGATGCTGGGCCAGCCGATACCGTTACACACGTATGCGAGCTAGAATTTGATTTAGACGAGCATTAGATAACATCAGATGACTTCTATGCTATAATTTTAGATCTGCGCCTTTGTTACACCAAATCATTAGCGCCAAAGTTCGAAATCCGTTAATTACTACACGTATATAACATCAAAATAATGAATTTCGTCGTATTTACTCATAAAAAATGTTCAACTTCAAAATTATCCTTGATTTGTTTACGAAAAAGTATTACGTCATTGCAAAGATACCAAGAATTTTGTTACCCGCCCCAAAAATTGGTTCAGAAAAATGTTAAACTGTCTGCTACTGGAGATGGTCGTTTTTATTTTACCTTTCCACTTGGTGGTACGCTATTCGCGAAGAACCACAGACAGCCAACGACCCCGATTATAGTCTGAAAATTAGCAAGCCCCAACACTTTGTAATTACCAAGGGACCGCCACAGAAAGCTCATCTATCTTATCTTGAGATACACATTACATACACATCACGCATGCGCAAACACGTAAGCAATTTTAGGTTCCAAACACCGAATAAACTTTTATAATCCACAAATACTCCGAAGACTATTGTTGAATAAAATCAATTATTTTACTCGAGTATTTCAAACAAAATCATGTTCTATTAATACCTTATTGTATCACGAATTCAAAGAAAAAATATCTAAGTTCTCATATGCAGATAACATCATGGTTTAAATATTTGAACAATTAAATTCTCTTGAAAATGCATTAGTAATTTTTAAAATTATAGTTTACATATGAGTGGCCTCAGAAAGCGAAAGTTAATACGGTTTCGGCGTTTATATATTAAATTTTATGATACATTTAAATTTAGAAACTGAAATTATTAACTAATCTTCTTCAAATAACTTTCTCGTCAATTTGTATGTACTACCTACAACTCGAAACAACAGTATAATTTTTAGCGAAACACCTAAACTATTTTGCAAGATTAGAATTTAATAATTTGTAATGATTCGCTAGGACCTATCGATCATTTTTGGCTAGATGTCGAATTTAACAGAGGTGTCGACTATGTTTCCCACACAATAAGCAAATGTTGGAGCAATCAATCAAAACATATTTGTTTTTATATTATTTGTAGTCTTAAAAAAGTAATACTTGGTTTTCAATGGTATGATGGTGATTTTAGCGCCTAAAGTCGTAGGTAGTTGTTCAGGGTATACAGGTGTGGCCTATCCAGAGCAATTCATTGTCTGTCTGGCTCTGGATGGACACGATTTGCGCAACCTAACGAGTATATTGAATCATAGGGTGTTTCCTTTTCATGGGGAAAATGATCTATATTGAACTGTTAATTAATTTAATCCCAAAAGAATTCCCAAATGAACAATGCGTGTTTGTATATTTGGCAATTGTACTTTACATGCATGATAGTTTGTTACAGTTGTTTCCCAAATACAAATAAAAAATTTGAACTAGTGGAAATATATTTTTATTTGTTATTATTAATTATTTTTAAACATTTTTAAATATATTATAAATTTTATATAAAAAATAAGTATATAGTTTCTGGATTGATGTTTTTTACGACTATATAATCCAGAAATCCACGTCTTTATTAAATGCGCCACTAGATAGACCGTCTATTTACTGTTTATTTTAATTTTTATTCTTATCATCAAAATATAACATACAATAATAGAGTTATCTAGAATAAATACATCTGAAACTATGACGTCATAATGTTGTGTTGGCACGTTTTGATCGTTTCCATTTCGTGAGTATAT